>CM064574.1:2384358-2502115 GCA_032716605.1 Paralithodes platypus
CACTTTCCCACAAAGCTCTGCTTACTTTGATAAAAAATCGTTTATATAGCCAGAATAAATTAAAAAATAAGTCAAAACCGATTTCGGGGTAAGCCAATAGGTTATAGCTAAGTAGTTGATACCAATGGGCGGTAGGTGTGTACTATTAAATATGCTAACTCTTTAAATATTTAATATTAATGTCCTCTAACATTGTCTCTATAATTCATTAGCTGTGTACATCCTGCCACCCAAGGGCAGCCCTCTGTGGGTCCCCAAGCACCATCCATATCTCTCATCTTACGTGGTTGAAATTCCTATATATTTATTGGGTCCGTAACATATTATATAACTAGGCTATAACTTGATCCTATCAATCAACCCTCAACTCCCCTGTACAACCTTGCATGTTATTCCGCCCGAGAGCAACCCTCTCTGGAAACAGCAACCCCTTAAGCTCAGCGAGTTCCCGAGTGTACGTACGTATGTGTGTGTTGGTTTGTATGTGCGTATGTGTGCTTGTTTTCTTGAGCATGACGTCACTGAGGGGGCGGGGCTAAAGTGCTGCAGAAATGTTCAAAAACTCGTGGTAATATTAATCACTATCTCTCGCTATCTCGTGACTTTATTAACGCCTGCCAGATATATAATAACCCATTTAAATACATACAGGGAATCATTGGACATTTCTTTACTATATATACATGTAAAATGGTGTTTAAAAGACGATATTTTGAGTTAGTTGGTACGAGGAAGTATGTCTTCGGCTTTTTGACTGGCTACAGCTGGCGATTTTTACCAGGAATTAAATTTAACATTAAATATAAATACTCGCTTTCTTCTATATCTGACAGCATAGACGAATATTGTAAAGCATCCTTAACAAACTTGTCTACATCAATAAACCCACAAAATACAATTTAAGTACATATGCAGAAAAAGAACTACCAATATTCCGACTTTTACGTCTTACAGGGGGCAGTTGCCAAGGTCTAATTCGTGTAGTAAATAGGAATCCAAACATATATAACATAATACATATGTTTGTGTATCCTAGCCTAGTCTAACTTACTTTAAACTATACCTTGTTTAATTTATATTATAGCTAGTTATCGATAATAAAGCCCTTATTAGGAGAAATGTTAGATAATGGGTTGCATAATATGGCAACTCACCCCTCCCTTGCTACCTACCTACCCCCATATCCAAACATTTTTGTTAATAGATGGCACGAGTTAACTTTTCTTTATTTAACCCCTTCTGTACCGGATGTATTTTGTATTTGGTTTCAGCTACATGTATACGATTATATGAACAGCTTAGGAAGGATATTATGGTAGCTAAAAGGATTAATTGAGATAGTCTGTAACCTTTTAATGGGTAGACATCCTTCCCAAGCTTAATAATATCGTCTTATAGTGGCCAGCATATAATGAAAATGACGGCCCCAGTACTGAAAGGGTTAAACTATGCTAGGGTTTTCGTGATTTCTCTGGCATTAAATTTAGAGCTGAATCAGAATAATACTCAATTTCTGAAGCAAATGACTATGTCTGCAATAACGGGAGATCTTTATGCAACTAAATGTATTATTATTTATAAGTTTAGACAAGATAAAGGCCTATAAATTATTCGTGTTCATTTGCATTCGCCCTCTAAAGAACTTACCAATATCCGCATTCATATTACGTCACGAAAAGTTGCCAAATACTAAATTGTAGGCTATTACCCATAGATATATCCCAAGTACTTAATCTAGGCTACTCACGAATGCATTACACTAACATATTCCTAAACAAAATACTTAGGTTAGGATATAGTTTTCTAAACTGGAAACTACTTGATTCAGAAATAAAAAGTATGAAAATTTATAGGAATAATTCAGACAAGATTAAATACAATATTGTAGCCTATTTATTTTATACAGTATATATTTATAAAAAAAACTCATAACAACATTTCTTGGTAAGCCAATTATATGAAATAGCTAAGTAGTAGATTGGGTAGATTTAGTAGTAAGTAGTAGTTGGGCGGTTGGTTTATAATATTATAATGGTGTCTTTGGGGCTTGTTTTATACCTTACCCAGATGTGATGGCTACGTCTGGGTCGACCTGTTTATATCCATCTTTATGTATTTGTATATGGATTGCTTTCAACTTTTTCTGTTTGTGTTTCTACTGTTGTCCGGTGATATAGAAGTTAATTCCGGTCCTCACAGACAACTTGCTACAAGTTGTCGTGTATTTTATTCCAATATTCGTGGTCTCTATAAGAACATCAAGGATATTACATTGGCATCTGTTAATTATGATATTGTCTTTTGTTCTGAAACCCTTGTCTCTGGTTATAGAGATTATTCTGAACTTCTTATACCTAACTTCGGTAAACCAGTTCTTATTCGGCGTGATTATATTCCTCGTGCTCGTGGAATGAGCTTGTATATTAGATCTGGGTATAATGCTCAGCACTTAACTAACCATATTTGTAAATGCCATGAGATGCAGTTAGTTAAAGTTTCCAGCAAGTATCATAATCATTACATTTTTAGCCTGTACAGAAATCCTGATGTTAACAATGAACATATATGACTGCCTTTTAACAGCCATGGCTTCAATACAGTCTGTAGATGTCAAATCACTTTTTATTTTTGTTGGTGATGTCCATGCGCATCCTCAAGAGTGGAAGAACCCGGTCTCTTCAACTAATAGAAAATGGTCATGCAGCATTGGATTTTGCAAACTAATCTGGTTGTGAACAGCTAATCCAAGGACCTACTCATATGTCTGGAAATTGTCCTTGATCTAGTACTAACAGACATTCCTGGCGTTGTAGAAACCTCCGTTCTTGTACCTGTTGGCACTTCCGACCACAATGCCATCATGTGTAAAATTAATCTTGATTTTTTCTGTTCCTGATATTACTCTCTCACGTAAAGTCTACCTTAAATCCCGGGTTAACTGGGACAACGTTTGTAATGATGTTTGTAATATTGAGTGGAATCACATACTAAGATCTCATGACCCGGTTTCAGCTCTCAACAATTCCCTTCTTGGTATCCTTCGCAAAAGAGTTCCATCAAAGACAATTAAGTCTCGTATCAGGGATAAAGCATGGTTTAATGATGACTGCAAGCGTGCATTTGATGACAAACAGGCTGCATATCGTCTATGGAGGCGTAATCAAACCCCCTTGCATTTGGGAAAAATTATGTTTTTAAAAGGGCAGCTGCGCAGAGAGTTTATGATGGTGCTGAGAGGGATTATAACTCCCATCTTCAGGATGTTCTGGCAGGAGCTACACAGCCTCATAAATGGTGGTCCGCTTTGAAATCCTCTTTAGTTGGAATAGATTCCTCCCTGCCTCCTCTTTGTGATGCTGCTGGCTCCATCTATTTTTATCCATTATCGAAGGGCCAATATTCTATCTAATAATTTTATTAATAAGCAGAGTAATCAGGAATTGTCTTTGCCATTGACATGTTGCCCTAGACCCAACCTCAATTCAATGGCATTCAAATCAGCTGAACTGAAAAGGTACTTGCTGGATCTTGATACCTATGGTGGCACAGACCCGGATGGGTTTTTCCCTCTCTTTTTTAAAAAGGTTGCAGTGGTCTTGGCACCTAAATTGGCAGTGGTGTTTAGGTTGCTTTTGAAATCAGGTAGTTTTCCTCTTTGCTGGCGTAAGGCTATTATCACTCCTATTCCAAAGGGAAATACTGCCTCATCATCTCCTAATGACTATCGCCCTATCTCCATTACACCTATCTTATCCAAGCTCAATGAGAGGCTTTTGTCCAGACGCCTTTCCTCTTATTGTAATAGTCATAATTTGATACCAAACTCACAGTTTGGTTTTCGTAAGGGACTGGGTACATGTGATGCACTTCTGACACTCACCCATGACTTGCAATCTTCATTGGACATGAGTCTCGCGTCGTGGCTATTGACTTTAGTTCTGCTTTTGATTTAGTCAACCATAAAGCACTTCTGTTTAAGTTACAGCTCATTGGTATTGGTGGCAATTTTTTAAGGATCTTTGAAGATTTGTTGACGAAAAGATCTCAGTCTGTGGTCATTGATGGGTGTCATTCCCCTTCTGTTACTGTTGTTTCTGGTGTTCCACAAGGCAGTGTCCTTGGGACTTTGCTTTTTATTATTTTTACTGCTGACCTGTGTTCCGAGCTTGAAAATAAACTAATCTCCTATGCTGATGATACAACTTTATATGCGTCAATTGCATCACCAATAGATCGACACGTAATTTCTACTGCTCTGAATAGGATTTAGCCAAAATTACATCATGGTGTGAACTTTGGGGCATGAAACTTAATGCTAGTAAAACACACTCCATTATCATCAGCAGATCTCGTACCTTGGATCCTCCCCATCCTTATCTACAAGTTTCTGGCGAGCAAATTGAGAATGTGGATACTCTGCGTTTGTTAGGAGTTACTCTTGATCCCAAACTTACTTTTGAAAAGCATATTCGTTCTTTCTCCTCTTCCATTTCCCAAAAAATTGGTCTGCTTCGCAAGGTTTACAAAACATTTGCTTGTGACGCCACAGTTATCAATGTCTTTTTATGCTTTTATTTTGCCACATTTCGAGTACTGCTCACCTGTCTGGTTGTCAGCAGCTGACTGCCATCTCAAGTTGCTTGACAGGTCGCTAAATTCCATCAGTTTTATTCTACCTAATTTGTCTCTTGATCTGTGTCATCGACGTAAAGTTGGTGCCCTTAGTCTTTTATTTAAAGTTTTTAACAACCCTCAGCATCCCTTACATGGGGTTCTGCCTGGGCCCTATGTCCGGGCTCGTGCAACTAGATTCACAAGCAATCTTAATTATCTTGCCATGAGCCGTGTTAATTTTTCTACTACACAGTTTTCACGGTGTTTTGTGCCGGCCATGGTTGACTTGTGGAATAAGTTGCCAAATGAGCTAGTCAATTCAGCTAATATCTCCATTTTTAAGTCTAGAGTTAATGCTTTTTTGCAGCATTAATTCTAATTTTTAAACTTATTTTATTCTATTTTATTGTATTATATTTAAGCTTGATATCCTCCACTGCATAATATGTTATCTGTGTTTAATATGTGTATGTGTACGGTACAGTATACAGTGTATGTTTTTATTTTTTCCTAAGTTGCCATAGTCTCTCTCCAGTGCCTCCGGGTGTTTTGTGTGGATTGATCTTGATGGTGTTTCTGCACCCTGGTTGGAGATTTCGGCATCTCATATAATAATAATAATAATTAAATATGCTAACTCTTCATATATTTAATATTGATGTCCTCTAACATTGTCTCTATAATTCATTAGCTAGCACATCCTGCCACCCAAGGGCAGCCCTCTGTGGGTCCCCAAGCACCATCCATATCTCCCATCTTACGTGGTTGAAATTCTGGAAACGGCAACCGGCCCATAAGCTCAGTGAGTTCCCCAGTGTGCGTATACGTATGCATGTATGTGTGTGTGTGTGTGTGTGTGTGTTGGTTTGTATGTGCGTATGTAAGTGCGAGTTCTTGGGCATGACGTTACTGAGGGGGCGGGGCTAATGTGCCACGGGGATGTTCAAAAACTCGCGGTAATATTTATCACTATCTCGGGAATTAGTAATGCCTGTCAACAATTTAATACCTCACTTAGATACATACAGGTAAGTACTGGAGAATTCTTTGTTTCATACATTATCTAAAACGTTGTTTTAAAAGATGATATTTTGAGTCAGTTGGTACGAGAAAGAATGTCATCGGCTTTTTGAGTGGCTACAGCTGGTGTTTTTTGCTGGAAATTTATTTTAGCATTAAATAGAAACTGGTGCTTTTTGCAAAATTTAAAACCATGGACGAATATTGTAGAACATGCCTAATAAGCCTGCATATATCCATTAACCGACAGAATAAGGCTTAATCAATAATGCAGAAAGAAAACTACCAATATTGCGACTAAGGGAGCGGGAGGGGAGGGGGGAGGACCCGTGGGGGGGGGGGAGAGAGAGAGAGATTGAGAGAAGTTCTGGTTCAGTGTTTACGGGATTTCGTAGGGGATGGATGTGCGTCGGTGTTGGTCCGCGAAGGGGATAAACTTTGTGCATTCCTCTACCATATCGTAATAAGGTTAGTGAAGCATCTATGGTATATACTTGCCTGCAATGTTTGGTATTTTAGCCATTATAAGGCTAATAATTCTATGCAAGGTATCGGGTATTTTAGGACAGCGTTTGAAGTGGGGGTATTTAGCCTATCAACAAATCCTAAATACATGTAGCCTAGCCTATACGCGGCATCCGAATTTGGTAATATATAAGGGTACGATTTTACTTTAGGGGCACGCATTTGACAGGTATCACCAAGGATTTAATACAGAATTGGGTAAAATTCTAGTTTCACGTACACAGCGACAAAAGGGAGGCGCCGTTGTAAAGGCATAGCTTCCCGACCAACTATGAAGATCAGGGAAATTGCTGGGTAAAAGACGTAATATAATGATAATAAACTACATTAACGACATTAGCCTAACCTAACAACCTTACCTAACCTAACCTAGTATTATGTAATAGCTATGGTGCCGCATATGGGGAGAAAATATATATTTGTTTTACAGTAGGTATAATTCCTTATAATGCATTTCCGGCGCTTTGGACATATATAGGAATTAAGTATGGTATATGACAACTCTAAAGTAGCCATAGAAATTTATGAGTATGCTGTGAAAGCGAAACTAGAATTAAACCGGGATAAGGCTACTGGTGTTGTGATTTCCATGTGTACTAGGTTTTGTTGAACCTGTACAATCGCAACGGAGACGTGGGAAACCTAGGTGGTCTTTCTGACTGTATCTTGTGAGTTTAGCACTGTGTTTGCGAGTGAGGGCTTTTGCCTCTGCCACCCAACACTGTGCTAACTCGTTTGCTTTGACTTTGAGAGGGTCGCCAGGAGAGAACCAGATACTAGCGATCTGGATCTCTCAAGAGAGCACCCCATCAATTAACGTAATTTGGCCCGCACAGCCTTAAGGACTTCGCTAGGCTACGAGCCGCTTGCTCAGCCATTGTTTCCTAGCCTACTACATCCCAGCTAGACTTTATTCGCCTAGCAGACACCAGATTTAGATTATAAACTCTCTGTTATGTATGCATTATTATTCACGGCATTTATTAGTCATGGTTGTTGTTGAGTTGCACAACCCTAGTAGGCTGTTTCGTTGATGAGGAAGTACTTCTTTTGCTGTTTGAGTTCCTACTATTGCGCAGTTATTATTCCCGTGCCAGTTAACCCTATATGTCCTTACAATTGTCATATCCTGTTCCTGCTTTATACTACAGTTCAAAATCCGATACGATCATCTTACCCCAGCATCAGACTTTCTTCAGAAGATTCCTGCTCGATTGCTTTGGGACTCGTTCACTTTCTTTAGTATAGGAGTGACAGTTCATAATTGTTTAGAGAAACTTTAAATATACCATCTTCTAGTTTGCATAAAATCATTGTAGTGATTTAATTAAGATCTCTATCTTTTCCTAGTATACCTTATTACCGTAATTGTATGTTGTTGTGATCAGGCTGTATCAGAGATCATCAGCCTGTAGTAGTAGTGCACTTATACTGAGTTATAGGATACCCCGTTATCGCAGATTTAACTCTGGAGGGTATAGGTGTTTTTGTGCGCCGGCATTATAAGTTCAGGGGTTGGATCTAGTGTTACCGTTGTGGCTGTGTGCTTTCCTAGTCCAATGATTAAGAGCCCTTGTTTTATACGAGCCCCGGTCGTAACAGTAGGAAGATGGGAATGGAAAAGAGAAGAACACTGGCAATATATAGAAACAATGGGAGACCGAAAAAAGTGTTACGACGCAGTTAGACCAGGCTGTGTTGGTGGTGTATTGGTTTAGGTGCTTATGTTCTGGGTGAGGTGTCCCGAGTTGGAATCCCGGGAGAACCATATGCTTTCATTAGTTTATTCAAGTACATTGTGGTTTATAATTGATGATTAATGTTAAGAAAGGGGTGTTACTTATTCAAGACTAGGGGGGGGGGGGGGGGATTGGAGACGAATAGAAGAACATGGAGGTGGAATGGGGGAGTGAAAGAGTGCCTGAAATGCTAGGTGGGAGGGGTGAGAGACGCTTGCCAGTGGTATGAGGAGAGAGATAGATTGGAAGAGCTTAACCCCTTCTGTGCCGGCGACGTCTTATTAATTATATTCTGGCAACTGATAGACGATTTTATTCAGTTTAGGAAGGATCTCTAGCCATCATAAGGCTTCGAACTATCTCAATCAACCCTTTGAACTACCACAGATCCTTCCTAACCTGCATATGATCATCTAAGTATAGCTACACTAAAATATAACAGACGTCGCTGGTACAGTAAAGGGTTAAAAAGTTAGGGGCAAGCAGAAAGAAGAAGAGGAGGAAGAGGGTGGGATCAAGTTTTAACAGGGTGTCAAACCGGAGCAATTTTGTTTGAAGACTTGATGAATATGAGAAGGAATAGCAGAACATCAAGAACAAATACCATTGTTTTCACCATTTTATCACATCCAGAAACATAATTTGAACTATGAACCATAATGTTAGCCTTACATATAATATACAATAATAGCCTACAGACTAATAATAATGGACTCGGCTTTCGTTTGACACACAAAGAGTAGAAATGTCAGTTCACATTCATACCTCAAATGGTCACACCTATTTTCTGGTCGACTCTTCCCAAAATCGTATAAATGTCCGTTCATTGACCAAGTACAGTTGCTCACACAAATCACTTTCCATTCAGTGATCTTATGTATAGAAGTAAACATAGTATTTTTGACTTGCCCGATACCGGTACAGGTAAAGTTTGCTATATAACCATTAAGGGGAGATGGGTCGTTTGTCTGGTCCCCCTTCTCCCTCATGTTTAGCCCCATTAGTTTTTAGATTTTAAGACGTTTGGCGATTGTAAGACCTTTCGCCCCATTGCTTTGTCAATATTAAGACCTTTCGTCAGTTTAGGTGTCCATTTACTTCCTGGCGAACGGCGAACCATAGTGAGTCTGTATTTTTGGAAGAACCGGCCTTCGAATTAATCTAGAAGAGGGATCTAATGGATGTGTGTGTGTGTGTTTTTTTTTTTTTTTAATTGAGGTCTAAAGAGGGAAACAAATATGAAACTCGACTTAAAATAATCCCTTCCCCTTAATTGATCACTTACGAGTGTCATGCTATAAGGAAGTTGGAGCTGTACTCACTGTAGAGATCGACATGAATTAGAATGATAAATCTACAGTTATACTACCCCTATTTTGTCGCTATTCTGTTGGTACAAATGGGTTAATATTATTAGTAGTAGACTTAGTATGGTTTGATGATGCGCGGAAATTTATATTTGACTTGAAATAGATATATTGAAGTACCGGTATTACAAACCTTCGCGAACCCATAAACAGGGAACGTGAGCTGGGTTTAGACAGGTTAGTTTTCGGTTTGGTTAGGTTAGGCTAATGTTAAAAATACTAAAATGCGACGGTCCTCGGTATTAAACAACACTGTATATCAAATAAAAAATAAAAAACAACAAATTGCCTGAAAAACTCTTATCTGGGTGGTGATAAATTTTTATCAAAATAAGTTTTATTCCAGTTTCCGCGTCTGCTGAACCATCCAAAAACACGCTAAAAGGCTTGTTTTGAAGGGGGGAGGTGCTGGGGGGTAGTGGGGGAGGGGTAGTATAACTGTAGATTTTACCCTGTAGGCCTACATACATACTGTACATACATACATACATGCATACTGTTTCCATGTTAATGTACAGAACATAACATTAGTAAATCAGCTTACATACATAATACACATAGCCTAGTTGCATTATGAAAAGCATGAGGGGTCCATGATAATCTATAAGAGAGTGTACAGTCGCGCTAATAAGTGATGTCTCGGCACCAAAGTTGTTTTGATCAATAATTGGTATCAGCAATATATAAGCTTCATTTCTTCATATCGAGTGAAATATACTGTACAAACATGTTCCTACACATACCCACTCTATTCAACATCTGGCATACATTAATACAGCACAGAGCAAGCCAAACGTAATGGCATCTGGCACTTATTAGTGCGACCGTATTACATAAACCCTTCCAGACTTAGGAGTTATTATATACAAGCTGAGATACCCAGTGGCTGCCCGGGAGAAAATCCATGTATGTATGTATGTATGTATCCATGTCTATCTCTCTCCTCTCTCGGATGAGATGCGGACACCATCCAGCTCTTCTGAGCTATCAGAAGAGACTAGATGACTCCGTCGTCGACACCTGCCCAGGATGTAACACAGCACCCCATACCATTAAACACATCATAGAAGACTGCATCTCACACAACCACTTACGCCAACAACACAATCTACACTCCTTGAAAGCTCTGTAGGAAAGCCCGATCGTGGCCATGGCCTTCCTCAGGGACTCGGGGCTGTTCGGCCAGGCAGCTTGGGGAACAACAACAACCCTTCACCTTCTTGCAATATTCATGGCGATTTTTTGTTTCTTGACTTTTCTTTTAAAGATCATATTACCACTCTTGCTAAACAGCTTCTTAGAATCTGTGAGCCCACATAGCCTACCGGTATCAAGATTGTTCGCATATTTGGGGAGGTTCCACCCATACCGCACTTCTGAATGGGAATTTCATCTCATCAATTTACTTCCTCTTACTAATTCCCTACAATCTGTCTCTACACGCCGCAATGTTGCATCTCTCACTCTTCTACAGGTAATACAATTATCAGTATTCTTCACAGCTCTCTCAGTGTATATCCCCTCCCTTGCGGCGAGTCCGATGCACCCGCCTTTCAACACAGTCCCACTCCTATTCTGTATACCGGTACGATACCCACTCCTATCCATAGTGTGGCCGTGACGTCAGGTCACATGACAATAATGAACAAACCAGTACCTGGCCCTAAGGTACGGGGCTGCCGCGCGCTTGTACACAAAGAGACTGGTCAAGTTTGTGTTGTACCAGGCTGTTTTAGCACACGGACAAGACAATGTGCTTTTGTATTGATTTCAAACAATCAAAGATGTAAGGAAAATATATTAAGGAAACAATAACAAGCTTCAAAGCAGTAACATAAAACAATATTATGATGAATATGTGTGGATGTTTGGATTATTATGAACATATCTTAAGTAATTTTACCCAAATATATATAGGCCTTATTTCATTCATAAAACTACAGATGCATACAGTACCTATCAGACGGCAACGGTCAATAAGAGTAAACAAAATAAAATAAAGCGCAAAGCTCTTTATCATCAATCGCCGTCTGGAAACTGTCTACTATCGTCTTGTATAAGGACTAGGCTTAACAATTATCTGTACTGATATTTATTGTCTCATTTTACACAATATATTTGTATACATTTATGTTTATCGATGTATTAGGGAGGTAACCGCAATTCACGGCAAAGCGTATACCATTAGCCTACACTAGATTACCGTATCCTATGCAAAGCCAACTGAAAACAAAAGATTAATAGGACACCAACAATCTATTAACCACATTAATTATGTATATGAAATGTCTGTTATGGTGGATGGGTGACGGTAGGGGAGATTTGTCATGTGTTTTCGACCATTCCATTCTTACACAAGATATGTTTATATCAATCTATTTTACCTTCCATAATGAGAGACAATACGATTCATCACGAAGTGTAGCCTACCGGCAGATATATAACAAACGTATAATTATATTATATACTAAATGAAGAGACAAGGAAAAATCGTGTGTCTTTAGACCTCTTCATATAGATTAAAATGTAGGTTAAGGTACATATGCGGTACAAGTATATCGTTTGCTTCAACAGACACATTCCATGATAAATAACATAAGGAACAAAGCACAATGTAAGGCATTGATCTTGGTACAATGGCAAAGCTGCTAGATGTAAAGTAAGTACCGGTAATAACAACGAAACATATGAAAAGAGTTGATTAGTCTCGTTGGCAATATAAGCAAAATCCATCATAGTTTTACCATTTTGATGCAGCAAAATTATATAAATCTGAACTTGGCTCTTTTGCCAACCATTGGCGTGCAACAATATCAAACCCACCAAACCTACCTAAGAATTAACTTAACTAACGGTTTATTTGAGGAGGTTTAAGCAAAGTCCGTTGTATAAATATATGTTACCTTCCATAATAGGAGAATATACGATTTATCATGAAGTTTGTCGGTTGAAGCAAAACTATATACCTGGTACCGGTACCGTTTATGGACATACCTTACCTACATTATGATCCATGTGAATTGGTCCTAAAATTCTGTGTAAAATTCATCAATTTACAGTTAGTATTTTTAAGTCTAGCCCATTATATAAGGTGATATTTGGTGTAGGTTTTAACTTGAACTTGTTTGACATCAAATGTTGATTAAACTCCAAACTCGATCGGTTATATTTTGTCAACTCTGGTATTTCTATGGTTGCGGGTAGAGGGTATTACAATAAGCTAAATACATCGGAGATTTGACCATATTAATTAACTAAACCTGTATTATGCATCACTGAAATTATAAGTAGGCCTAACCTATGTACCGGTAGATTGTGTTACGTGCCTTTAACCCCTTCTGTACCGGTGATGTACTTATCATTATATTCTGGCCACTATGTCGCATGTCTCACTCCCTAGACTGGAATATAGAAAGAAAAAAAAACCATATATATATATATATATATATATATATATATATATATATATACTGTATATTAGAGTGTGGCCGATATGGCTACCTGTTGTTATAACCCCCCCTCCCCCCATACCCGACCCAGTAACCAGTGCCCAATAACGCGCACACTCTCTCTCTGCAGTGAAGCACGGCCGGCATGGTTTGCAGTAGTAAACATATCGTACCGTAATTCCTCACCTTTCTCCGTACAGTACACTCGGATGCCATAGTTTCTAGCCCACTCATAAGAATTAGTGGACCCCCCTATGTTTTTCTTTATGCAATTATAACTATCTGGATTGATTTTTCGACAGAACTTTCATTTCAGTAAATAGTATTTATAGTTTTGTAGTTGATGCATAGAAAATTACCGGTATATTCATAAATATGGTTCCAGAGATATACTTCTAATATTTGAAATAGGTGAAGTCCCCAAGTATTCGTGAATGGGCTACAGACTATGATATCCCAGTGTACTTTTAAAGAAATAGGCTATATTACGAAAACTGAGTCAATGAAATCGCTATACCTCATTTGACCTTTGTATATACAGTAGGTGGGGGCAGGAGGCTAGGAATCCTCCTCCCCTTGTATAATTCTCCTACTCGACGAGACAGAGAAACGAGCGAGGGAACGTGAAAGTGTTCCCTGACCCTGAGAATAGGACTTTTAAATGTTTCTGTTCCGGCTCTGTCTCATGTCGGCCACCCCCAGCAATAGGGTATGTGCCTGAGTTTATACATACATACATTCCCTGGCTGACCCTTCCCAAATGGTAAAAGTATTAGCCCTATTACTCTAGTCGCACACGATTTTATCCAGCTTAGGGAGAACCTCTGGGAGCTGAAGAGTTAATCTATATTTTATTAATTTCACCACAACACCAAACACCCCCAATTAAATCAATTAAAGTATATATGTGATCCACCGGGATTCGAACCTGGGTTATCACACACTGATTTTTGCCACCTTAACCATTACACCACCAGGACGGTTAAAGGTTTATGCACACGCCTACGACTTATTATCCATTCTCGAATACTGGATTGAGATAGTGTTTACCCCTTTGATTCCTAGATATCCTTCCTAAATTGCAAAAAAGCGTCTAAATAGCTTAGATTCTGATAGTCTGTAGCCTTTTAGTTGGTAGACGTTCTGCCTAAGCTGATTAAAATCGTCTAATATTTACCAGAATATAATGAGAAGGACGTCACCGGTACTGTATGGATTAATTGAGGTTAAAATAATTATTCCAGCATGTCACTATAAAGAATGTTTCAAAATATTATGTCTGGTGTAAACAATATTGGATACAATTTTGATGTACAGTCGCGCTAATAAGTAATGTTCAGCCGTCTTTACGTTTGGCTCTCTCTGTGCTGTACTAATGTCTGTCAGATGTTGAATAGGGTGGGTAAGTGTAGAAACATGGTTGTATATCTCACTGAAAAAGAAAAAATCATGTGTAAATATTTCTGATACCAATTATTGATCAAAACATACTTGGTGCCGAAACATGACTTATTAGCGCGACTGTACAGTAGGCTACCGGTATGCTATAAGTCGGTTTCTTTTCAACTGACGGTAAATTGCAAAGTGCCCATTAAGATTTCTCAGTTATTTTGATGATTTTGTAGTGAAATATGGTGCTAATTATATATACTTGGTCTTAATATGATGCAGAGACATATTTTTGCCATTAACCCTTTCTGTGCCGATGCCGTCATGTTATCATTATTCTGGCTACTATTAGATGATTATATTCAGTTTAAAAATGACCTCCAGCAATTAAAAGGCTTCACACTATCTCACTTAACCCTTTTTACTACCACAGATCCATTTTAAACTGCATACAATCGTCTAAATACAGCTAGAATATAATTAAAAAACGTCGCCGGTACAGAAGGGGTTAAGTATCAAGAAATTAACATATTGTGTAGTGAAGTATGGTGTTAATTATATATATTTGGTCTTAATATGATGCAGAGACATAGTAGTTTCATATTTTGTAGTGAAGTATGGTGTTAATTATATATATTTGGTCTTAATATGATGCAGAGACATAGTAGTTTCATATTTTGTAGTGAAATTTGGTGTTAATTATATATTTGGTCTTAATATGATGCAGAGACATAGTAGTTTCATATTTTGTAGTGAAATTTGGTGTTAATTATATATACTTGGTCTTAAATGATGCAGAGACATAGTAGTTTCATATTTTGTAGTGAAATTTGGTGTTAATTATATATATTTGGTCTTAATATGATGCAGAGACATAGTAGTTTCATATATTTCCATAAGTATCGAGTAATTAGCTACTAAGGGATTCAAGTTATCCTCCGCTGAAAAGAAATTATAATTTGTATCGTGGACGAGGGTAACTTTTATCGATATCACTTAGCCTATAATATATACTATACCCTGTTTCTAATAGGTAGTCCAGAAATCAATAACCTTAACCTCTGTAACTCGGAAAGGGCTAGAGCAAATGAGCTGTAAATTGCCACACCTATTCCCTGGCTGACCCTTCCCAAATGGTAGATATGTAAGCTGGAATACGCTAGTCTATTCGCTGTAAGTAGGCGAGAAATCATGATTTCTATCCTCTGTAACTCAAAAAGGGCTAGAACAAATGATCTGTCAATATCCACACCTATTTCCAGGCTGACCCTTCCCAAATGGTAGAAATGTCAGCTCGTTTACTCCAGTCGTTTGTTAATGTTATTTGGAACAGTATAGCAAGTGGTTACATTTCTATGGGTTAAGGGGGTGACCTGCTTTTTTCTCTCCTTTTCTCTCTTTCTCTGGCTTGTATCCATTCGGCCCCATTCAGCCTACTGTTTTAAGACTTTCATCTCTATGCAGGTGTTGATTTTTTCCTGGCGAGCAGTAACGAGCAAGCATATTTTTGTTTAGAAAGTTTTGACAGCAGGCTAAATGTGTAGGCTACATTTTTCGATAGAAAAAATTCTCCGGCGAAGCCGGATTTCTCCATAGGATACACTGCTGGCTCGCTATCGCTCGCCATGTAGAAATCGACAATTGGATGGGGATAAACGTCTTAAAACAGTTGGCTGAACGGGACCGAATGCATACAAGCCACATAAAGAGAGACAAGGAGAACAAAAAGTGGGTCACCCCCCTTAAGTAAGTTGAAGGATTTTTGTAGTCATTATGACCGTTAACCAAAGGGCCCTGTCAATCATTCAAAGCGGACATATATACATACCGGTAAACACACTCACTCACTATCTATATCTCTCTCCTCCACCCCCCCCCCCCCCCCCCCCCCCGCTCACTCTCATACACTCTCAACCCGCGCCAGAGTTGCCACATCGTAATTATTACCGCTCATTGCCAGAACCACAATATTTCTTTAATCTTTCGTGTGCTTTTTGACCGACTTATTTAGTTACTAGTTTAGCACACTCTCTCCATCAATCTGTCTTTCCCTCACCCTATGATTTTAACTGCTGCGTGTATCCAGATGTTTTTACTCTTAACGTACCCTGAATTTGGCTGTAGCCTATCATTCTTTCAATTTATGGGAGGACACTTGTTACAGCCGGGTTTGCTTTTTGTCTCCTTCATACACTTAGAAACAAACATCCCCTTCAACACCATGACACCTTGTTACTTTTGATTCTGGCTATAATGAGGTGGTTTTATGCAGTTTAAGAAGGACCTGCTTAGAAGGTTTATTGAGATCGTATTTACCCATTTTAGTCAAATAGGTAGATTATAAACTAAAGAATATCGTCTAATGGTGACCAGAATAGGATGAAAATTTCGTCATGGTGGTGAAGGGGTTAACATTCTGTTTATATATTAGTTAAGCCGGTATCACACGAGAGCTTTTATAGTCAACATTCGATGGTCAAAATTTTTCTGGCAACATTTCTAGAATATTTTGCACTGGTATCGGAAACTAGACAATGAATATGGGTAGCCGAGATATTATAAATGTTGACCTCATAAGTTGCCAGACCAGTGTTGAGGAATAAATTAGGTCATGGTGGTGAAGGGGTTAACATTCTGTTTAATATATTAGTTAGTGAGTAGATTGTAGGATGTTAGAGTTTGATATTTGATATTTGATCGGCCCCTTCCAGACTACATAGGCCTCTCCCTAACGCACTCCTTAAGGGGAGGTTTTTAGTGTGTTTCCTAGACTTCCATCAAGCTTGAAATTACACTCCCTTGACCCCCTTTCAAGATAAATTTGTACATTTTTCGGTAGAAAAATGTCCCGGCCGAAGGCCGATTCCTCTTAAATTGCAGGCTCGCTATCGCTCGCCAGGAAAAAATCGACACCTAAATGGGACGAAAGGTCTTAAAAGTTACATAAATGGGGTGAAAGTTCTTAATCGCCAAACTAATGGGGCGAACGTCTTAAAATCTCAAAGCAATGGAGCTAAACATGAGGGAGAAGGGGGCAAAGAAAAAAATCCCTTAAGTGGAAATCTCCCCTTAAGGGGGGATGGCCCGGTTTTCTGGACCACTTTCTCCCTCATGTTTACCCCCATTAGTTTTCAGATGTTAAGATGTTTGCCCCATTAGTTAGTCGATTTTAAGACCTTTCGCCCCATTTCTTTGTCAATATTTAGACCTTTCGTGCTATTTTGGTGTAGATTTTTCCCTGGCGAACGATAGTGAGCCTGTAATGTTGGAAGAACCGGCCGAAATTTGTCTACCGAAAAATGTACAAACTAATCTAGAAGGGGGATCTAGTGTATGTTTTTTTTTTTTTTTTTTTTATGGAGGTCTAGGGAGGAAACTAGAAAATTAATGAATACATGCAAAAATAGCCCAGAAAGTGAACCATCCCTCCCTTAAACCGGTATCACCAGACCAGCTCTTTTCCCTCAACATTTATCGTCAACACTGGTCTGGCAGCTTATGAGATCAACCTTTAAAATATTTTGATTGCCTAAATTCATAAATCATCAGTCTAGTTTCCGCTACCAGTGCAAAATAATGCAGAAGTGTTGCCAGAAAGATGTTGATCACAGAATGTTTGACTATACCAGCTCTCGTGTGATACCGGCTTAAGGGGAGATTTCCACTTGAGGGATTTTTGTCTTTACCCCTTTCTCCCTCATGTTTAGCCCCATTGCTTTTGAGATTTTAAGACGTTCACCCCATTAGTTTGGCAATTTTAAGAACTTTCACCCCATTTATGTCACTTTTAAAACCTTTCGTCCCATTTAGGTGTCGATTTTTCCTGGCGAGCGATAGCGAGCCTGTAATTTAAGAGGAACCGGCCTTCGGCCGGGACATTTTTCTACCGAAAAATGTACAAATTTATCTTGAAAGGGGGTCAAGGCGGTGTAATTTCAAGCTTGATGGAAGTCTAGGAAACACACTAAAAACCTCCCCTTAACCCCTTCTGTACCGGCGACTCATTTATGTTATAGGTAGCGCCAACGAACTTGACAATAATCTTAATCTCTGACCTCTCTGTAACTCAAAAGGGACTAGAGCAAACTGGCTGTAACTATCCACACCTCTTTCCTAGCGGACTCTTCCCAGATGATGGAAATGTCAGCCCGATTGACTTCATTAATTTTGAGTTATAAGAAGTTGAGGATTCAAAATTATTGTTAAGGGGAGGTATTTAGTTTGTTCCCTAGACCTCCATCAAGCTTAAAATTACACCCCCTTGAGTCCCTTTCAAGATATATTTGTACATTTTTCGGTAGAAAAATGTCCCGGCCGAAGGCCGGTTCCTCTTAAATTACAGGCTCGCTATCGCTCGCCAGGATAAAATTGACACCTGAATGGCACGAAAGGTCTTAATATGGGGTGAAAGTTCTTAAAATCGCTAAACTAATGGGGCAAACTTTTTATAATATCAAAAGCAATGGGGCTAAACATGAGGGAGAAAGGGGTCTAGAAAAAAATCCCTCGAGTGGAAATCTCCCCTTAAGTTCGCTCGCACAACCTATAGTTATTTAGTGAGTTATGTAGTGTGTGTGGGGGGGGGGGGGGGTCGTATCATCTATGAGTAATGCAATTAAGGGGAGGTTTTTAGTTTGGTCTCTAGATATCCATCAAGCTTAAGATTACACCCCCTTCCCTTTCAAGATAAATTTGTACATTTTTCGGTAGAAAAATGTCCCGGCTGAAAGCCGGTTCCTCTTAAATAACAGGCTCGCTATCGCTCGCCAGGATAAAATCGACACCTAAATGGCACGAAAAGTCTTAAAATTGACAAATGGGTCGAAAGTTCTTAAAATCGTCAAAATAATGGGGCGAACGTCTTAAATTAGAAAAGCAATGGGGCTAAACATGAGGGAGAAAGGAGTCAAGAAAAAAATCCCTCAAGTGGAAACCTCCCCTTAAGCACTTGTGTTTCAGGCTATAAGGAAGGTGGAGCCGTGAACATCGATAGCAGAAATGCAATAATAATGTATGTTTCTGATGGATAAATTTAATGGTATGTTGAATTTGGTTTTACGTACCGGTATTAACCCTCTCACGTTCTTGACGCAATTTTGAGCCTATTAGGGATACTTTAAAGCCTTTATTACCATCAGGGGTATTTAGAAACCTTTAGTTTAGTTACTTCAACCTCTGCAGTTGTCTTTGAGTTAGCTGTGTTGAGCCTATTGGGGATACTTCAAAGCCTTTGTTACCATCAGGGGTATTTAGAAACCTTTAGTTTAGTTACTTTAACCTCTGCAGTTGTCTTTGAGTTAGCTGTGGGCAGAAAACAAATTTTGGAGAGGTAATTATAAGAGTGAGAGAACTCTATTTATTATTGCTAATCTGGCAACCTCTGCGGCATATGGTCGTGAGAGGGTTAATAATTGTACTAAAACCGTATTATAGCTGGTTATTCGACTAAATATCGATGTTTACAGCTCCAACTTCCTTATTGCCTGAAACTCGCAAGTCGGCAATTGGGGTTGACAAATTAGTTTCCGCTTTATTGAACCCCTTCTGTACCGGCGATGTCTATTTATTTTGTATTTTAGCTACATTTAGACGATTTTATGAAGCTTAGGAAGGATCTATGGTAGCTATAAGGGTTGTTGTTGTTCCCCAAGCTATAAGGGTAAAATGAGATAGTATCTGTAGCCCTCAATTGGTAGACGTCCCTCTTAAGCTGAATACAATCGTCACCGGTACTGAATGGGTTAAAGAGGAAGTGAACTTAACCATTTTAGTACGGGTGACCCTTTTCATTATATCCCAGCTATATTTAAACGAGGAGATGTAGGCTAGGAATGATCTGTGGTACCGGTAGTTATTGCTGTTCGGGAAATTTGGGTACAAGTGTGGTACTGATTTTTCGGCGCTAGAGCAACTGAACTGTCAATTCCACACCTATTCCCTAGCCAAGTCTTCCTAATTGGTAGACAAATTAGCTCGATTACTCTAGTCTGTTTTAAGTTACGAAGGTTAGAGGTTACGATTTCTGCCCCACCTAGAATGAACAGACTATAGTAGATGGGCGTGTATTCTGGCTGTACACTCGGATACCATAGTCTCTAACCCACTCATAATAATTCCTGGACCCCTTATGTTTATCTTTAAGCCGGTATCACACGAGACCTTTTATAGTCAACATTCGATGATCAACATTTTTGTGGCAACATTTCTGGAATATTTTGCACTGGTATCGGAAACTAGACGAATTTAGGTAAGCGAAATATGGTAAATGTTGACCTCATAAGCTGCCAGACCAGTGTTGAGGGAAAAAGCGCTCGTGTTGGATAGAACTTTCTTTTTAATGAGTGTCTATATATAGTGTTTAAGTTTATGTTTAGACAATTACATTCATCCATTGTTTCCAGAGATATACATACTTCCATGAGTCGACTAGGGCCACTATGGTATCCGTTTGTACCGTATGACTTTTGTAATTTCATTAATCTTATTATATTGTATTACGATACTTGATTAGCCTATATTCAATAGGAGGTTTTTAGTTTGTTCCCTAGAATTCCATCAAGCTTAAAATTACACCCCCTAGACCCCCTTTTTAAGATAAATTTCTACATTTTTCGGTAGAAAAATTTCCCGGCCGAAGGCCGGTTCCTCTTAAATTACAGGCTCGCTATCGCTCGCCAGGAAAATATCGACACCTAAATTGCACGAACGGTCTTAAAATTGACAGAAATTGGGCAAAAGTTCTTAAGATCGCCTAACTTATCTCCAAATCTGAAAAGCATTGGGGCTAAACATGAGTGAGAAAGGGGTCCAGAACAAAAAAATCCTCAAGTGGAAATCTCCCCTTAAGTCAAATCATTTTGGAGGAGGTTAAGTGTTTGGCCCTCCTGTGCATGTTTGTCTGTAAAGCTTTTTCCCTCAACACTGGTCTGGCAGCTTAGGAGGTTATAAATTTGGTTACCCAAATTTATCTACCATCAGTCTATTTCCTATATCACTGCAAAATACTCCAGAAATGTTGCCAGATTTTTTTTGATAATCGAATGTCGACTATAAAAGCTCTCGTGTGATACCGGCTTAAGGGGAGATATCCACTTGAGGGATTTTTTTCTTGAAGCCCTTTCTCCCTCATGTTTAGCCCCATTGTTTTCCTCATGTTAAGACGTTCGCCCCATTATTTTGACGATTTTAAGAACTTTCAACTCATTTCTGTCAATTTTAAGACCTTCCGTGTCATTTAGGTGTCGATTTTATCCTGGCGAGCGATAGCGAGCCTGTAATTTAAGAGGAACCATCCCGAGGTTTAAGAGGAACCATTGTCCCGGCTTTCAGCAGGGACATTTTTCTACCGAAAAATTTACAAATTTATCTTTGAAAGGGGCTCAAGGGGGTGTAATCTTAAGCTTGAAGGATATCTAGGGACCAAACTAAAAACCTCCCCTTAAACAAGATATCTCCAAAATCTATGAACCTATTCTCCCGAAGTTTGGTGGGTAGATAGGATATGCGAGAAAGTACCGTAGTGATTCAGTGTAGGAGGTGGTCGATAGAACGCATGCCTCTGCCAGCGTAGGCGGCTCACAAAATATTGAAATATTTAGGAAATTTGGTGGGCAGAGAGGAAGAATATATTGCATCTAGGAGGCTATTGTAGATAGTGTTGCCACTTTAGCAACTTTCCCGCTAGATATAGAGGTATTTACTTCGATCTAGCGGCCATTTTGAACATCTAGCAGCATGAATTCCAGCGATATTCTGGAGATTGAGCCATTTTAGAGTGATTGTTTTGAGATTGTGGCATTATTCTAGCGATTTTCGGCTTTATTTGCTATCTAGCGGACTTGATATGGTAACCCTGAGCACATACCTCTGCCAGTGTCGGCGGAGGTATGTGCTCTACCGCGTGACCCTCTAGTTTACCTTGATCTTAATAGCCCTCACCACTGTCAGGCGTGTGTTTATAAGGGGTGGGGATCATCGTCTTAAATGTGTTGGAGTAATTGGAAGGGGAATCAAAACTTAGTTTCTGCAATAAGTAAATATGAAATAAACCTTCACACACACACACACACACACACACACACACACACACACACACACACACACACACACACACACACACTCTCTCTCTCTCTCTCTCTCTCTCTCTCTCTCTCTCTCTCTCTCTCTCTCTCTCTCTCTCTCTCTCTCTCTTCCTCTCTCTCTCTCTCTCCCTCTCTCTCCCTCTCTCTCTCTCTCTCTCTCTCACTCTCTCTCTCCTCTCTCTCTCTCTCTCTCTCACACACTATATTATTTGGAAAATAAAAGTAGTTGTTGTTCCCTAAGCTGCCTGGCCGAACAGCCCCCGAGTCCCTGAGGAAGGCCATGGCCACGATCGGGCTTTCCCACAGAGCTCTCATTGAGTGTAGATTGTGTTGTTGGCGTAAGTAGTTGTGTGAAATGCAGTCTTCTATGATGTGTTTAATGGTATGGGGTGCTGTGTTACATCCCGGGCAGGTATCGACGACGGAGTCATCCAGTCTCTTCTAATAGGGTATTTCTGTAGATGTTATTATTTGTACTGGAGGGTATTTCTGTAGATGTTATTATTTGTACTGGAGGGTATTTCTGTAGGTGTTATTTGTACTGGGGGGTATTTCTGTAGATGTTATTATTTGTACTGGAGGGTATTTCTGTAGGTGTTATTATTTGTACTGGAGGGTATGTCTGTAGATGTTATTATTTGTACTGGAGGGTATTTCTGTAGATGTTATTATTTGTACTGGGGGGTATTTCTGTAGATATTATTTGTACTGGCTCCCATATTCAGTAGCCTACCAGTACTGAATGCTAACTAGCTTATACAGAACAGTTTTTAAGTATTTTGTTTGTTTTTGTTACAGTGGTTGACACCGGAACCACAGCATGGTGGAACAGGGGCGGGGGATAGATACAACACGGAAACAACAGTTGAGAATGGAACAGCCGTGGTTTGTGCTGTATACTGGGCCCTGGGAGCAGCATGGTGAAACAGCACGATAACAGCACACAGCAGATCATACTATTAAGGTAAGGTTTCTAGTGTGTTGCTTAGACCTCCATCAAACTTAAAATTACATCCCCTAGACCCCCTTTCAAGATAAATTTGTAAATTTTTCGGTAGAAAAATGTCCCGGCTGAAAGCCGGTTCCTCTTAAATTACAGGCTCGCTATCGCTCGCCAGGATAAAATCGACACCTAAATTGCACGAAAGGTCTTAAAATTGACAGAAATGGGTTGAAAGTTCTTAAAATCGTCAAAATAATGGGGCGAACGTCTTAAAATTAGAAAAACAATGGGGCTAAACATGAGGGAGAAAGGGGTCAAGAAAAAATCCCTCAAGTGGAGACCTCCCCTTAAAGTCTAAACCTTATGAGAGTGAATTATCTTTAAAAAGGCACATAGACCTACCGGTAGCCTACATGTTTTGCCTCGAGTTGAACCTCACATAAAAATTGCACTCCTATTTTGGCTAGTACGGTACTGTACACTCGGATACCATAGTCTCTAGCCCACTCATCATCAGCCGGCACCTATTTCTAGTTATGGAAGTATACCTCTGGAAATTAATTTATGAATATAGTTTTCTATTCATCAATTACAAAACTATATAAACTATTTATTGAAAAGCGAGATATATCCAAAAATAAACCAAAAAATAAATGTGTTATAATTGCATAAAGAAAAACATAGGGGGTCCACGATTGTTTACGACTATGGTATCCAAATGTACACTCGGTCCAACAAGTATCTGCACCCCTATCCTGATAATCTGGTGTGTACAGCTTGGTAGGGTTGGCATATCTACCTGTAGCTATATCCATCTACTGTATACTACTATCTACTTATACTACCAAGCTGTACACACCAGATTATCAGAGTAGGGGTGCAGATACTTTTTTGACCGAGTGTACATACACATACTGTAGCCTACATATATATATATACCCATAAACACACCCACATTACATATACATTCACTACACATACGGTACATTCAGAGATACACAAACCTGTTCACATAAATATACAATTATATACAATTAAATATACAATAAAACCGAATACATTACTTGTTAGTCTTTATTGTTGTATATGAATGTCTAAAATTATGGTTTATAGTTCAAATGATATCTTTAGAATTTATAGAATGGCCAAAACAATGCTATGTCATGTTAATTGTCTTGTATTCCTTCTCATATTCATTCAAGTCTTCAAGCAACATTGCTACGGTTTGACAGCCTGATCCACACACACACACACACACACACACACACACACACACACACACACACACACACACACACACACAGAGCCTGTACATAGATTCAAACATACATACACTTATATAAGTTAGTGATATTACTCTTCATTCACAATATAATTCACACATAATTTTGCCCACAAATTCACACTTGGGCACCATGAGATTTGGGCCGTGGTATGGTTGGTAGCACGTCTGTCGGCTGATCCAAGAGTCGGCAGTTGGATCCCACCCGGCTCCATTGGTAGAATTATGGTGTGATCTAAACCCTTTCTGTACCGGTGATGTACTTTTCATTATATTCTGGCAACTACAAGAAGTTTTTGTTCACATTAGGAAGGATGTCTACCCATTGAAAGGCCACAGACTATCTCAATTAATCCTTTTAGCAACCATATGTCCTTCCTAAGCCTCATAAAATCGTCTAAATGCAGCTGAAATGAGATGAAAATACGTCGCCGGTCAAAAAAATGGGTTAAGATATATATTGGTTCTGTTTTGACACTGGTTTTGGACACCGCTAGATTATCTAGGAATATGGAGGTATTCGTTCGTGGGCACCCCCTCAGAGAGCAAGGCAGCTGGCAGTAATGATAGAAACTTAAGCACCATGATAGTTAATGGGATGCAATTTGATGTAGTTTTTAAGGGGGGTCACCGGCATTTTGTAATCTTTCTCTCCTTTTCTCTCTTTCCCTGGCTTGTGTCCATTCGGCCCCATTCAGCCAACAGTTTTAAGACGTTTATCCCCATCCAGGTGTCGATTCCTTCCTGGCGAGCGACAGCGGGCCAGCAGTGTGTGGAGAAATTCGGCTTCGCCGGAGAAATTGTTCTATCGAAAAATGTACAAATTTAGCTTGATGTCAAAACAAATATATATATATGTTGGCTCGCTACCGCTCGCCAGGAAAATATTGACACCTGGATGGGGGTAAATGTCTTAAAACAGTAGGCTGAATGGGGCCAAATGGATACAAGCCAAAGAGAGAGGGAGAGAAAGAGAAAAAAAAGCGAGGTGGGCCCCCTTAATTAACGCTGTACCGGCCACTCCCTTGATTGACAGGGCTATAAAGTCTATTCGCTGTAAGTAGGCGAACAATCATGACCTCTAACCTCTGTAACTCACACACGACTAGAGTAATCGAGCTAATATGTCTTACCATTTTGGGAAGAGTCAGTCAAGGAATAGATGTGGAAATGTACAGCCAATTTGCTCTAGCCCTTTTTGAGTTACAGGATAGAGTTAATGATTTTTCGTTTACTTACAGCATATAGACTATAGGGCGTGCCTTTGGTACAGGGAATAGTGCAAAGTTATCCATCAATCTCTCTCTCTCTCCTCTCTCTCTTCCTCTCTCTCTCTCTCTCTCTCTCTCTCTCTCTCTCTCTCTCTCTCTCTCTCTCTCTCTCTCTCTCTCTCTCTCTCTCTCTCTCTCTCTCTCTCTCTTTCTCCTCTCTCTCTCTCTCTCTCTCTCTCTCTCTCTCTCTCTCTCTCTCTCTCTCTCTCTCTCTCTCAGAAAGTTGAGGGGCAAAGGAAAAATGTGACGCTTTGGCTTCCAATCTTGGTAGATTGGGAGGTCAATCCACGGAAGAGACGCCGTCACTTGAGATCGAGAAAATATATAAGTAAAAGGAACAGTCAGAGTAAGCTATGGGTATGGCAGAGATCGCTCAGTTCTCACTCTGATAGACCAGCCCATCACCACATGACTAGAACCCAATCCTCTCAGCATCAGCTAGGAAAGGCCCTAGAAAGCCGCCTTTGGCGGGGGGATAGCTTCCCTATTTCAACCCCTTTCGGGGTTGGCATACCAGTAGTCCTAGGTCTCTGGTTCCTCACCTTGGGTTAAGAGTCGTAATCCCTCCCCTCCCCTCCTCCCACACCCACCCACCTCCATCACACACACACACACACACACACACACACACACACACACACACACACACACACACACACACACACACACACACACACACACACACACACACACACACACACACACACACACACACACACACTATTGGAGCAATAACCACTGTCTCTGCAGTGGAGCACCGTCGATATGGTTAGTAGTGAATGCATAATATTTCGTAGGCTTGTGCATAAACCTTTAACTGTATGATAGCCTAGTGCTTAGTGTGCGGAATTTGTGTGTGAGTATCCTAGATTCGAGTCCTTGGAGTACCACATGTAGGCCTATGCATTGGTTTCATTGACTTCATTAGTTAGGTTTATTTGTAAATTAATTGATGGGTTGGTGAAAACAAATATGAATTTACTTAGCTAACCCTAACCTAACTATACAAATAAACCCTTCATCTTCTCTCAATTATTCTTGATGATTCTTTTTCTCCTGATCTTTATTTTCAAGATCATATTACCACTCTTGCTAAACAGCTTCTTAGAATCTGTACGCCCATATACCGGTATCAAGTATTGTTCGCATGTGTGGAGAGGTTCCACCCACCCATACCGCACTTCTGAAAGGGTAGAGTCATTAAGTATTTCGTCTCATCAACTCACTCCCTCTTACTAATTCCCTACAATCTGTCTCTACACGCCGCAATGTTGCATCTCTCTCACTCTTCTACCGGTAATATAATTATCAGTGTTCTTCAGTTTTATAAGTGTATACCGGTACGATACCCACTCCTTTACGGAGAGTGCTGGCACCTACTTCTCAACACACTCCCACCCATATTCTGTCCAACTCTCTAACCCAAGAGTGAACCGATTCTCCCAGTCTTACTTCTACTCCACAAGTAAGCTTTAGAACTTTCTCCCTCAACATGTCTTTCCCTCATCCTATGACTTAAACTGTTTCAAACCCCGTGTGTCCAGGCCTTTTGACTCTAACATACCTTGAGTTTGGCTCTGTCACTCTTTCAACTTTTGGGGAGACACTTGTTACAGGCAGCTTTGCCTTTTGTCTCCTTCACTCACTTAGGACCAAATAAATAGCCTAACCCTACCTTGCTCAACATCAGGTGAAAAAGCTAGATTATAATTATATAGGCTTTTGATCGACAAACTAACGGCACGAAAATCTTAAAACCTCAAAACTAATATGCTAAACATGAGGGAGAAGGGGTTCATAAAAAGCGAGTAGTACCCCCTTGAATTTACGATGTTAAACTTGCAAATCCGTCAACCCATAATATTATTTGGATTATTTATACTGTGTAGTCAAAGGGTTAAGTATTTTGTCTCTCATAAGGCCAAACCTATGAGAGTTCCGTATGGAGCTCAGTGGTCTGGTTAATCTGCTACATAACTAACTAACTAACTCATTGTTACAGGCACGAATGATGGAAGAATAGAGGCGAGGGATGGAACAACTTACGGTACAGCAGTGGATAAGCAGGCATTGATGCAGCGAGGACTATGGAACAGCTCAATAACACAGCACCAGCAGATGACGTTATCAAAGGTAAACTATTGATGTTTGTGTAAGGTATGAGTCATAGAAACCCCTACTGTACAGTCGCGCTAATAAGTAATGTCTCGGCACCAAGTATGTTTTGTTCAATAATTCATTTCTTCATATCAAGTGAAATATACAAACATGTTTCTACACTTACCCACCCTCTTCAACATCTGACAGACATTAATACAGCACAGAGCCAGCCAAATGTAATGACAGCTGGGACATGACTTATTAGCGCGACCGTACCGGCGACGTCTTTTCAATTTAATTCTAGCTATATTTTGACGATTTTGTGCAGCTTAACCCTCTCACGACTCACGAGGTTGCCAGATTAGCAATAAGAAATAGAGTTCTCTCACTCTTATAATTACCTCTCCAA
Source organism: Paralithodes platypus (assembly GCA_032716605.1). Taxonomy (NCBI): domain Eukaryota; kingdom Metazoa; phylum Arthropoda; class Malacostraca; order Decapoda; family Lithodidae; genus Paralithodes; species Paralithodes platypus. The sequence continues at coordinate 2,412,548 of CM064574.1, forward strand.
AATTAGTTTTCTGCCCACAGCTAACTCAAAGACAACTGCAGAGGTTGAAGTAACTAAACTAAGGGTTTCTAAATACCCCTGATGGTAACATAGGCTTTAAATATCCCCAATAGGCTCACAATTGCGTCATATGTTGGAGAGGGTTAAATGGACATTACCGACACATAATTGGTCAACCCCGAACCAGAAATACTCCCACGCAAATTTATTCGATCAGTTACATCTGGGCGACCTAGATGTGTGTGAATTATTTATTTATTTCAATTTCATTGTGTTGTTTCTGTTCGGGCTCTGTCTCTAGTGGGCCACCCCCAGCTATGAGATATGTGCCTGAGTATACAGTATACAGTACAGTCGGCCTAATAAGTGATGTATCGGTACCAATTATGTTTTGGTCAATAATTGGTAGCAATATTTACCCACGATTTCTTCTTTTTGAGTGAGATATACCAACATGTTCCTACACTTACCCACCCTATTCAACATCTGACAGACATTAATACAGCACAGAGCGAGGCAAACGTAATGACAGCTGAGGAATGACTTATTAGTGCCACCGTACATACATACATAGTTACATCAGAGACAAACGTCCTGGAATAACTTCACATTACGAGCGAACCTTTCACACTCACACCAGATTATTAAGTTGTTGTTGTTGTTCCCCAAGCTGCCTGGCCAAACAGCCCCAAGGCCCCGAGCAAGGCCAAGGCCATAACCGAGCGCCTCCACAGAACCCTCCCTGCCGACCACAATAAAGCCTGGGTGACCAAAGCCACTCCTTGGCGGGGAGCTGAGGAGGGTGCAGAAACGCCCGGGAAACCAAAGACCCACCCAGGGCCCTGTGCACCTCAGCAATTATGAAGAGAAAGTTGAGGGGCAAAGGAAAAATGTGATGCTTTGGCTTCCAATCATGGTAGATTGGGAATAGACGCCGTCACTTGAGATCTAGAAAATATATAGGTAAAAGGAACAGTCAGAGTAAGCTATGGGTATGGCAGAGATCGCTCAGTTCTCACTCGGATAGACCAGCCCATCACCACATGACTAGAACCCAATCCTCTCAGCATCAGCTAGGAAAGGCCCTAGAAAGCCGCCATTGGCGGGGGGGATAGCTCCCCTATTTCAAACCCTTTCGGGGTTGGGCACCCGCTAGATTATTAAGTAACACCCCATTCTTAACATTAATCATCAATTACAAACCCCATTGCACTTGAATAAACTAATGAAAGCATATGTTCCTCCCGGGATTCCAACTCGGGACACTATCAGACATACCCCCTCCCAGGGGGTAAGGGGGCCTTCATCTAATGGCGGAGGAAAAAAGAATATGCCTCACGCATCCTACTGCGTGTCGTACAAGGCGACTAATAGGGGGGATGGCGATGGACTTGTGGACCAACAGCCATTACTAGACAATAAAGTCTTTATCTTAGCACTGTCTTGGTATGGCACTGCCGAGGCTGGTGGGGTGCGGATAGGTGCCACAGAGGACTGAGTCTTACCTGGGCGCTGTTTGGCACCACACCTGTGTCGGCAACAGTGTTTGCATGTTGGGGCAGGACTTTATTGTTCTATAGTCCAATTGCCTAATATACAGTAGAGTCTTGTTATGGTGCTGTCTTTTTATAACACTGTTAAGGCTGGTGTGGTTGCAGATACTGCAGGTGCAAGTGCTGCAGGGGGACTGTGTTGAGTCTTGCTGAGGCACGGTTAGCACTATACCAACATCAGCCACAGTGATGACTTGGTGGGGCAGTGCTGTGGCAGGACTTTATTATACTACAGTACACTCCAACTACTGAAAGGCAACCCCGTCTGAGCCGTTACAATGCATGTAATGGAAAAATGACGTTAAACCAATGTATGTATGTATGTATGTATAATCTGTTGTGGTAGTTTGAACAGGTGACCCGAAATGTGAGGAAGGGGAGATGATTTTGATGTCCTGCTCTCTCTCTCTCTCTCACACACACTCTCCCTCCCCCCCCTCTCCCCTTCTATATCAATGTTGCAATGTTCTGGTGGGTCTAGTCACACCAGCCCCGGCACCAGACATACTCCGACGTAATATTATTTGTTCGACCAATCACATCACACAAAAAACGACATGGAATCACCCGTTGAATTAAGGGGAAATGGTTCACTTTTTGGGAATTTTTTACATGTATTCATTATTTGTCTAGTTTCCTCCCTAGACCTAAATAAAAAATAAAATAAAAAAAAAAAAAAATTAGATCCCCCTTCTACATAAATTTGTAAATTTTTCGGTAGAAAAATTTCCCGGCCGAAGGCCGCTTCTTTCAACATCACAGGCTCACTATCGTTCGCCAGGGAAACAATCGACACCTAAATAGCACGAAAGGTCTACATATTGACGAAGAAATGGGGCGAAAGGTCTTAAAATCGACTAACTAAGGGGACAAACATTTTAACTTCTGAAAACTAATGGGGCTGAACATGAGGGAGAAAGGGGGCCAGAAAACCGGCCCATGTCCCCAGCCCCAGCCCCTTCAATATAACACCCTCGAGACTCCCTTCAATAGAAATTGTACATGTTTCGGTAGAAACAAGCTCGCTATCACGCGCCAGGGAGAAATCGACACCTAAATGGCACTGTAGGTCTTAAAATTGACAACGAAATGTCGCGAAAGGTGTTAAAATCGCCAAACTAATGGGCCGAACTTCTTATAATAATCTTTTCAAAACTAGTGGGGAGAAGGGGGTCCAGAAAAACGGTCTGCCTCCCCTTACAATGTCAAACTAATGGCGCTAAACATAAGGGTCAGGGGGCTCAGAAGAACTCAAACCTCCCCTTTAAGCTTCGGGAGTACCGGTATGTGATAGTCGTGGACTGGGACCATATTGGAGTGTGGCCGATATGGCTAGCTGTTGTAACCCCCCCCACCCATCCCCGATCCAATAACTAGTGCCCAATAACACACTCACTCACTCACTCACTCATTCTCTCACTCTCTCACTCTCTCTGTGTGCAGTGAAGCACGGCCGGCATGGTTTGCAGTAGTAAGCGTACGGTACGTATCTTTCTCCCTACAGTACACTTGGATGCCATAGTTTCTAGCCCACTCATAAGAATTAGTGGACTGCCTATGTTGTTCTTTATGCAATTATAACTATCTGGATTGATTTTTCGACAGAAGTGGCTTTTCAATAAATAGTATTTATAGTGGTGTACTATAGTTGATTCAAAGACAAATATATTCATAAATATGCTTCTAGAGATATACTTCCAATATTAGAAATAGGCCTATATATGCAGTAAATAATTGTTCATTCATGTATTCAAGGGACTGGAGTTCTATAGTGTATTCGCTGTAAGTAGGCGAGAAATCATGACCTCTATCGATCCTCTGTAACTAAAACACGACTAGATTAATCGAGCTAATATTTCTACCATTTGGGAAGAGTCAGTCAAGGAATAGATGTGGAAATTGACAGCTCATTTGTTCTAGCCCTTTTTGAGTTACAGAGGTTAGAAGTCATGATTTCTCGCCTACTTAAGTGAATATACTATAGCAGAGAGGCTTCAGTCCTAACGTTATTCTTGACTTACAGTGTGCTGGCTTAATAATCCAATAGGGTTGGTATAGTCTATTCGCTGTAAGTAGGCGAGGAATCATGACCTCTATCCTCTGTAACTCAAAAAGGGCTAGAGCAAATTGGCTGTAAATTTCCACATCTATTCCTTGACTGGTTCTTCCCAAATGGTAGAAATATTGGCTAGATTACTGTAGTTGTCTTTGAGTTACAGAGGTTAGAGGTCATGATTTCTCGCCTACTTACAGCGAATAGACTATATTATAGCCTCTGAATTCCTATTGTAACTACTAACTAACTAATCCATGTATTGTCCTGGTATTCCTGCTGTTATGCTAATTTATACACAGTTATACATACATATACACATTGCATTTACATATACTGTACATCCACGCATACATTACATATCTTTTTACATATACACTAGCCAGACTAATTTAATGGGAGGCAGACCGTTTGTTTGGTCTATTAATTCATTTATTCATATACTGTTTTAGTTTCCTCCCTAGACCTCCATCAAGCTTAGAAAAACACCCCCTAGACCCCTCTTCAAGATAAATTTGTAAATTTTTCGGTAGAAAAATTTCCCGGCCAAAGCCCGGTTCCTCTTAAAATTGCAGGCTCGCTATCACTCGCCAGGAAATAATCGACACCTAAATGGCACGAAAGGTCTTAAAATTGACAACGAAATGGGGCGAAAGGTGTTAAAACTAATGGGCCGAACGTCTTATAACCTCAAAACTAGTGGGGCTTAACATTAGGGAGAAGGGGGTCCAGAAAAATGGTCTGCCTCCCCTTAACCCTATGGCTGCGTCTATGTTTGGGCTATTTAGGGCATATTCAGGCACTCCAGAATGATAAATCAAGCATCTGCATTAAATGAAGTGTATTCTGCCAAAAACTAGGCGAGAATAGCTTCAAAATGACACCAGAACGGGCCCCGTACGGGGTCTGGTTCACCCGCAGTGGTGCCAGTGAAACGCGGGAAACCCGCTATTATGTAACACTCGCTTGCTTGGCTACACTGCTGGGAGACACAGAGAGAGACTCGCACGAGACACAGTCAACATCAGTGAGCCGCTCGGTGCTCTGAGGGTCGGAGGTAGGCCCCTCACGCTCCCGCCCACTGCCACTCGATTTTTACGGTTTTTACAGGCTTTTAAAGCCTGGAAATTGCTGTAACTTGCCAGGACGTTCCGGAACGTCACCCGCAACGAAAGGGTTAAGGCAGTTGAGATTGTATTATTTTTACTTATGTGTGATTAATAGTTATATGTTTGTCTTTCTAGGGTCTGTGACTGTAACTACATGTCTGTGTGCGTCGCTGGGATCCTGTGTACACCAATTAGGACTGTGTACTTCCTGGGAACTCATGTGCACCCCATCTACATACGCACACCATCTTATTCAATTTTCAGTTGTCTAAATAAAATATGAATATTTGTAAACCCCACGTGTTTTTTTATGCCATTAACTATGTCAGTGAATGTTTTACTGAACTAAATTAAATACACAAATAAATATGCCTTAACCCCTTCAGCACCAAGACGCCTTCTTACCTTTGTTTCTGGCTAAAACTATGATTTTCTGCAGTTTAAGAAGGACCTATGCTGCTAAGAGGGTTTATTGAGATCGTATTTACCCATTTGAGTCGTATAAGTAAAGAAAATCGTCTGAAGGTAACCAGAATATGATAAAAATTACGTATTGGTGGTGAAGGGGTTAATAAAACAATAATTAACTTGTGTAAATATTAATACACAATAAAAAACACCATAATTCATAATTAACTATATAAAACATTAAAATAAAATAATCCTTTATTTTACCAGTCATTAGACGATATTATTCAGTTTGGATTCGATCGCTAGCAATTAAAGTGGTATTATCTATCTCAATTAACCTTCTAACTCCCCCAAAACCTTCCTAAGCTTAATAAAACACACACTAACTACAAGATAAATGGCTAATATGCAAGGTGGAAAGATCGGGAGAAGTATGTAATAGTCACGATTCACATTATATATCAGAACAGCCCCCGCATATCTTACTGTCCTAGAACACTTCATTTTTGTTATATGTGAGTGAGGGAGACAAAAGGACAATTGCCTGTGGCGAGTGCCTCCCCTAGAGTTTAAAAGAGTGTCAGGGCCAAAATCAAGGAGACGTTCGAGCCACAATGCCTGGAGACACAACTTTAAGCAATTTAAGTCATAGGAAGAGGGAAAAACTGATTCTGGGAGAGAGTTCCAGAGCTCAGCTGTTGAATAGAAGAAAGATTGAGAATAGCCCTAGGACATCCCTCTGCGTGTCTTCCAACGTATACAGTATATTGATAATATATACTTGGTAAGTACAGAAAGAGATACAAAAATAAATAAGAATAATATAAATATAAGATAATAATTAAGAAAAGGGAATAAGAGAAACATACGATAAAGATATGAGATGGAAAGAGAAAGTAAGTTGGAATAAGAAAAAAACATGTAGGCGCCATCTAGTGTATACACGGACAACTATCATTTATGGCCTAATAGGTAACGCCCCTTTTCAGAGAAAAGACGCCATTTTGGGGACAACATAGCTCAATAGGCCACCTCCCGCCATCTTGAGGACCAAACGGCACTAAAAATGGCCAAAATCGTGTTAGTTCCCTCCTGGTACTCCCTGATCTTTTTCCCGCCATTGGACCCCTGGACCCCCTACCTGACCCCCTCCCTCCCCCCTCCCAGGACTACATTAGCACAACACCCCTTCTTATGATTCCCTGTTTGGGAGAGACTTCTACTCAAACCTAACCTCACGAAAATTAGGTCAAAATCTGGAATTTCTTATCCCCTGGTAATTTTCTGGTATAGTCCTGGGAGGGGGGGAGGGTGGTGGGTAGAGAGTCCAGGGGGTAAAATGGCGGGAACCTAAGTCAGCTCAGCAACCATAGCTTATGATCTGCTGTTGGAAAAAGACCCAAATGTTAGGTTAGGTTTGATGTAAAGTGAGGTTTGGCCCCTCTCTACACGCTTCAGAAAGATAGGAAAAGTAGAATGTAAATACGAGGTGCCGTTGTAAAGGCTTATCCCTCAATACTTCATCTGATCTGGTGGGAGGGAGGGAGGGGCACTGGCTCGATTTTGATCATTTTTCGTGAGGTTAGGTTTGCATAGAAGTCTCTCTCGAACAGCACATCATAAGGGGGGGTTGCTGTGCTGTCATAGGCCTGGGAGGGGGGTGGGTGGGGGTCTGGTAGGGAGTCCAGGGGGCAAAATGGCGGGAAAAGTGCTATCTCGCGAGGGTTGGTGCCTTCTTTCTTTCTAGCTAGCCATAATTGCCTGTTCATATTGTCACCTCTCATTCTTTATCATTCATTTATTTTTATGAACTGACTTACATTTTCCTTTTTATTTATTCGTTTTTTCCCGCCATTTTGAGCAATTTTTTGTCTCCAAAATGGCGCCCGATGTCCAGGTTGTCCCCAAAATGGCGTTTTCACTATATTAGTAGTTGTAGCTTTGAGACCCGCACAGGGCTGTCCTCGAGCAGTATGATGTGACGAGGGTTAGTGTTTTCTTTTGATATAGGGAAAAGAAAACTACACTCGTGAATTAAACTTTATTATGTATGTTTGCAATGTATATTTATAGTTTGCATTACTATAAACTATTACCTTTATTCATTCATTCATTTCTTCGAAATGCGTGAATTAAGGGGAGGTATTCAGTTTGTTCTCTAGACCTCCATCAAGCTTAAAATTACACCCCCTTGACCCCTTTCAAGATAAATTTGTACATTTTTCGGTAGAAAAATTTCCCGGCCGAAGGCCGGTTCCTCTTAAATTACAGGCTCGCTATCGCTCGCCAGGAAAAGATTGATACCTATATGGCACGAAAGGTCTTAAAATTGACGTAAATGGGGCGAAAGTTCTTAAAATCGCCAAACTAATGGGGGGAACGTGTTAAAATCTCAAAAGCAATGGGGCTAAACATGAAGGAGAAAGGGGTCTAGAAAAGAATCCCTCAAGTGGACAAGTCAAGGTATGTGCGTATAATTGTTTTCATGTATGTTGTGTTTTATATGTAGAATGGTGGCCTACTGTATGTATGTGTCGTGCGTGTAGCCTATATGTACAGCATGTGTCTTGAATATGTATGTGTATCAATGATAATACATAGGTGAAGAACAAGGTTTTAGGATACAAAATGTTAAGAAAGTTTATTCAGCTTTATTTAATTACAAAATCACAGTAGTACAATAATTATTATATGTATACTGTACATAAACACAGAAAGAACATGTTTCACATCTATCAATATGGCAATCAATAATCAATTTCATGCAGCTTAGGACTAATCTATGGGAGTCGGGGACTTTATTGAGATAGTGTATACCCATGTAGAGGTCCTTCCTAAGCTGAATATAATCGTCTAATGGTATAATTAAACACGGTAGTAAAGGCAGGTAGGTAGGTATCTAGGTAGACAGACACAGGCAGTCAGGCAGGTAGGTAAGTGGATAGGTAGGAAGGCAACTAGGTAGGTATGTAAGTGGGTAGGTAGGTAAGTAGGTAGGTGGGTGGGTGGGTCGGTAGGTAAGTAAGTGGGTAAATAGTGGATGGGAGGTAAGTGGGTGGGTGGGTAGGTAGGTAGGTGGGTGGGTAGGTAGGTAGTTAGGTTGGTAAGTAGGTAGGTAGGTAGTTAGTTAAGTAAGTAGGTAAGTAAGTAGGTAGGTATGTAGGTAGGTAAGTAAGTAGGTATGTAGGTAGGTAAGTAAGTAGGTAGGTAAGTAGGTAGGTATGTAGGTAGGTAAGAAAGTAGGTAGGTAGGTAAGTAAGTAGGTAGGTATGTAGGTAGGTAAGTAAGTAGGTAGGTAGGTAAGTAGGTAGGTAGGTAGGTAGGTAGGTAGGTAGGTAGGTAAGTAACTAAGTAGTTAGGTAGTTAGGTAGGTAGGTAGGTAAGTAAGTAAGTAAGTAAGTAAGTAGGTAGATAGGTAGGTAGGTAAGGTAAGGTAGGTAGGTAGTTAGTTAGTTAGGTGGTGGTTGTTGTTGTTGTTCCCTAAGCTGCCTGGCCGAATAGCCCCGAGTCCCTGAGAAAGGCCATGGCCACGATAGGTTAGGTTAAGTAGGTAGGTAGCCCTAACCTCTGGAACTCAAAAAAGTGGCTTTAGCAAAGGGACTGTAAATTGGCACACCTATTCCCTGTCTGACTCTTCCCAAATGGTTGAAATATTAGCTCGATTACTTTAGTCGTTTGTGAGTTATACAGGTTAATGTTCAAGAGCTTTTGGCACACTTATTTTGAACAGGGTACAGTATAAAAAAAAACACCACCACCAAACGAGGAAGGTGAAGACACGCAGATATTTCTGGCTATGTCATCAGTTCAGCCAAACCACATGAGCTCCACACCGGAATTCTTATAGGGCAGGGACGAAGGATGAGGCAAACACACACTCCACCAACAAGTGAACAAGGGCCACGAGTGACAGATCAAGATTAGGAACAAAAAATCACAGCGAGATGTAAAAAATATAAAATGCACTACCGAGGGGAAGGCACACCACGAGGAAGCAGTCAGGGAAGAAGCCACGTCACGGACAACACCAAAGAACACTAACCTCTATAACTCACAAACCCATAACATTCCTTTGCACCCCCTCCAAAGTATCACAACGCCTCGTACTACAACTGACCACACACGCTCTACCCCTACATAGCTCCAACACAAAATGGCTTCAGGCCACTACACTCCACAAACACTCTTCTTACAGACCTTACACAAAGAGCTTTTGACGGCATCAGCTCCGATCACTACTGCCACACTCGACATTAGTAAAGCCTTCGATGCCATCCCCCGCCACAACCTAACAAATAAAATCTACAACACAAACATGCACAACAACATAAAAAGGTGGCTGGCCAACTTCCTAGCAGGCAGACGTGTACAAGTATAATTTGCCGCTCAGTTTATCTAGCATCAAACTTCACAAACGGCGTCCCGTAAGGATCCGTCCTGTCGCCCGCACTCTTCAATCTGTATATGCATGATATACCTACACCCCAAGCACCCCAAATAAATATAGCTTCCTACGCAGATGACCTAACACTCACATGCACACACCAAGGCCCAGACAGAGCAACATATTTCCTTCAACCCTACAGACACACTACATGACTGGTGCACTATAAACAGACTCAAGTTGGCCCCAGCTAAATCCACTGCAACCCTCCTCACAAGCTGGACAGCCGAATACAAAAACACCCCGCACCTCACCATACACAACACCCGCCTAAGACACACACACGCACCCAAAATCCTTGTAGTAACATATAATACTCTAATGACATTCAAACAACATATCACAAACATAAAAAATAAACAGACACCCAGAACGCCCTCAGGTCACTTGCTCACACCAAATTTGGACACAACAAAGAAACCACCACCACAGTATACAAACAATACATAAGATCAGTGATGGAATATGCAAGCCCTGCCTGGGCTTCTAACCTAGCTGAAACATATCACAAGGCCTTGCAGGCTATTTTGAATAAAGCCCTAAAAATCATCACAGGCTGCACAGCTCATACACCTATAGATCACCTACATCAAGAAACCAAAGTCCTCAAAGTTAAATACCACCTGGTTATGAGAGGTACCCAATTCTTGGCTGCAGCCTCCACAAACCAACACCACCCACTACACTACATGGCAGCACACCCACAGACACCAAGGAATTACAATGTAAAACTTGCAAAATAAACAAACCAAAACTTGGACAAACACAGTACAGTATATCAAAACAACACCCAGCACACAGTACCACACACAAATACAGTAGTCATCTCTCCCTCCCTGCCCACCCCAAACCAGCTTCTAGAAGCACATCCATACTCATATCTCTCGCCATTCTATCCAATCACTCCTAGACTACACGCAGCTGCAGGCACGACCTCCCAAAATCATCCTTCTGAATCCTCTTTTCCTCGCGAGGACAGAGTCCACCTGGCCAGGCTGAAATGCGGGCACCATCCAGCTCTCCTGAGCTATGAGACTGCATATCTCTGTCGTCGACAGCTGCCCAGGATGCAACACAGCACCCCCTACTATTAGACACATCATAGAAGACTGCATTCTACACAATCACTTATGCCAACAACATAATCTACACTCCTTGAGAGCCCTGTGGGAAAGCCCGATCGTGGCCATGGCCTTCCTTAGGGACTCGGGGCTGTTCGGCCAGGCAGCTTAGGGAACGACTACAACAACTCACAAACTCGCTGCCATATTAACCTCCTCCGTGACAATCGATGAGTCATCCGACGAAAGCGACTATTCCCTACAGACCTGGACTATGTACCCTTCCTTAACAGTCAGACAGACATATGTGTGATATGCGCAAGTCAAGCGCCCTACACATTATAAATCGAGAAAACATATCATCGACAACCTTAACACTCATCCGCCTATGGCCTAGCCAAAATAAGTAACATACACCTTAAGGCACCTGGGATCACAAGGCATTCAAGCACTCACCAACATACAGCTATTCACACAACATAATACCAAATATCTGGAAGCATGGTGTCATCATCACAATCCCCAAACCAAAGACCCCATGCTACCCTCCTCACACCGCCCAATCACTCTCCTTTGCACCCCCTCAAAAGTTACCGAACGCCTCATATTACAACTAACCACACCTCACATTCCCCTAGCTACATCAAACCGACACAACTCCACAAACACCCTTCTACCTTACAAAAAAGGTTTTTGATGGCAACAATTCAGCTAGGCCACCATACAGAACACTTCTTGTTGTGGTGATGGGCTGGTCTATCAGAGTGAGAATTGAGCGATCTCTGCCATACCCATAGCTTACTCTGACTGTTCCTTTTACTTATATATTTTCTAGATCTCAAGTGACGGCGTCTCTTCCGTGGATTGACCTCCCAATCTACCAAGATTGGAAGCCAAAGCATCACATTTTTCCTTTGCCCCTCGACTTTGTCTTCATAATTGCTGAGGGACACAGGGCCCTGGGTGGGGCTTTGATTTCCCGGGCGTTTCCGCACCCTCCTCAGCTCCCCGCCATGGAGTGGCTTCGGTCACCCAGGCTTTATTGTGGTCGGCAGGGAGGGTTCTGTGGGGGGCGCTCGGTTATGGCCTTGGCCTTGCTCGGGGCCTTGGGGCTGTTCGGCCAGGCAGCTTGGGGAACAACAACAACAACAACAACACTTTTTGTTACAATTGACATAAGTAAAGCTTTTGATACCATTCCCCGCCACAACCTTACAAAATTCTTAACACAAACATGTACAATAACACAAAAAGATGGCTGGCCAACTATCTAGCAGGCAGATGTGCTCATGTAAGATTTGCTGGCCAGTCATCAAACATCAGAAATTTCACAAACTAAGTCCCTCAGGAATCCGTCTTGTCACCAACACTTTCCAATCTTTACATGCACGACCCACCCATACCCCACACATCCGCACAACTCCTCCAACTGTACCTCAATACACTACACGACTGGTTCACCGCAGCCAAATCTACGGCGACCCTTCTCACAAACTGGACAGTAGAACACCTCACCTTAAACTACATCCCTATACCACATACACACACACCCAAAATCCTTGTAATTTAAACAACATATTACAAGCATAAAAACAAACTGACACCAATATTAAATGCCTACAAGTCACTTGCCCACACAACATTTGGACATAATTTCATGAATCACCAACCCACCATTTAACTTACAAATAAACCTAAATCAATTAAACTAATGAATACATGTGTTACTCCAAGGATTCAAACCTAGGATACTCAAACAAACTAACACCACAGTATACAAACAATACATATGTTCAGTGATGGAATATGCTAGCCCTGCTTGGGGCCTCTAACCTCTCTGAAACACATCACAACACCCTACAGACATATAGAACAAAGCCCTCAAAATAATCACTGGCTGCACAGCTACCACACCTACAGAAAACCTACACCAGGAAACCCAAGTCCTCAAAATCAAGGATCACCTTGATACGAGAGGCACACAATTTCTCGCTGCAGCCTCCACAAACCAACATCACCCACTACACTACACTACATCCCAGAACATCCACACACACACCAAGGGAATATCAAAACAACACCTACCACTCGTTATCATACACAAATACTGTCTTCACTCCTCCCTTGCCCACCCCAAGCCAGCCTCCAGAAGCATATCAATATTAAAATCACCAAGCGATCCATCCAGTCACTCAAAGACAACACTCGGCTACATGCATGGCCCCCTAAAGTCCATCCCTCAGAAACCCTCCTTTACCGTGACGACAGAGTCCACCTGGCTAGACATACGATGTGGGCACCATCCAACCCTTCTGAGTTAAAATGTAAAACTTGCAAACTAAACAAACCAAAATTGGGACTAGGACAATATAAAGTCAAATTAAATTATCAAAATCGCTATGTGGAAACAACGTTTACTAAAATGAAAATTATTAAATAAAAGAACACAATCCACCACATAGGGTGTACATTACTACATGAGCAAGTTAATCTGTTTAATTATCAGAAGAGGCTGGATGACTCTGTCCAGGACACCTGCTCGGGTTGCAACAGAACACTGCACACTATCAAACACATTATGGAAGACTGCATAACACACAACCACTTATGACAACAACACAACACACACTCCTTGAAAACACTGTGGGAAAACCCGGTCTCAGTCATGGCCTTCCTTAGGAGCTCGGGGCTGTTCGGCCAGGCAGCCTAGGGAACCACTACTACTACTACTCACAAATTACTAGAGTAATCAAGCTAATATTTATACCATTGGGCAAGGGTCAGTCAGGGAATACGTGTGGAAATGTACAGCCCAAATTTTGTTTTAGCCCTTTTTGAGTTACAGAGGTTAGGCCTTGGTGACTACCTATTTGGAACAGGGTATAGCATTAAAATATTAGAGAAGGATACTTGTAATTTGGTATACAGTCGCGCTAATAAGTGATGTCTCAGCACCAAGTATGTTTTGATCAATAATTGGTATCAGCAATATTTAAGCTTCATTTCTTCATATCGAGTAAAATATATAAACAGGTTCCTACACTTACCCACTCTATTCAACATCTGACAGATATTAATACAGCACAGAGCAAGCCAAACGTAATGACAGCTGGGACATGACTTATTAGCGAGACCGTACAAGGCCTAACAGAATATACAAGTAGATCCGTATATGTTTTAACATTATTAGGTTCTCTCCACCAACCAACTTTACTCCTAAACTCGAATAATGAAATTAACAAACACATGTGGCAGTCCGGGGATTCGAACCCAGGACGCTCACACCGAAAATCAACACACTTATGCATTGCGCCACAAAGACACACATAAACTGCACAAATACTAGTTGGTTTTATTTCACCTGATGCTAAATTGAATACCTTAGCAACTGGATATATGGATGGAGTCATGAAAGAAATACTATCAAAAGCAGTGGATGTTGGTGTATCGCTGAAAAGGGAGGGAATTGAGTGGAAGCTACCTATACTGCTGTTTGCGGATGATACAGTTCTGACGAGTGATAATGAATGGGAGTTGCAGGGTCTGGTAAATGAGTTTGGAACAGTGTGCGAAAAACGGAATTTGAAGGTAAATGCGGGGAAGAGCAAGGTTATGGTCTTCGAAAGGGGTGAAGTCACAGAGTGTGAGGTGAAGCTGAACGGTCAGGCTATGGAGATCGTCAACTCTTTTAAGTATCTGGGCAGTGTGTTGAGTAAAGATGGGACTATGGATGAAGAAGTGCGGGAGAGGGTACAACAGGGGAAGAGGGTTGTAGGAACGCTGAAAGCAGTAACAAGAAATAGGGTGGTCAGTATGGAAGTGAAGAAGTCCTTGCATGACAGTGTGGTAATCCCGACACTGACTTACGGAAGCGAAGCATGGACGTTGGTTGAGAGACTCAGACCAAGAGTGAGAGCAGTGGAAATTAATTACAGTACTTAAGAAGTGCGTGCGGAGTTACATGGAGGGATACGCAGACTAATGAGGAAGTAAGGAGGTGTGGTGTGGAGGTAGATGTGCTGGAAAGTGTGAAAAGGAATAACTTGAGATGGTTTGGCCATATGGAACGTATGGAAAGCGAGAGAATGACTAAGAGGGTGTACGAGAGCGAGGTGGAGGGACAGAGAGGGAGAGGTAAACCGAAAGAGAGGTGGAAGGATGGAGTGAGGAAGTATATGAATGAAGGCGGTGCTGGTTGGGGGGAGGGGCGTCGACTGACTGGGGACAGAGGTGCATGGGGGCGGTTCGTTCGTGGCCACCCCTTCGGGGATCACGGCGTCAGGCAATATAGATAGCTAGAATCCACCACATAGGGTGTACAATAGATAGATAGATAGAATCCACCACATAGGGTGTACAATAGATAGATAGAATCCACCACATAGACATAGGGTGTACATCACTACATGAGCAAGTTAATCTGTTTCCCAAACAAACTAATCACACACATAACAACGCACTATCGTCACGTTCAAGGAATTAGTCAATTTGGGAAGTCCGGGACGTTCAAGATAGTAAAATAGCTATTTACCATCAAATAGAACAAAAAAAGAATATAGAACATAGAACAAAAAAGAATATGATCACCGTAACAAGACAAAAATCTTCAATCCATAGTAACCAATTTTCGTCCACTTAATTGCATTATAAAAACTACTCCATTACTGACAATGTGGTGTCCTTGGTTCGAATCCTCAAGAGGGTCACAGGCTTTTATTATTTTCATTGTGAGTTATTGAACATTGTGACATAATTTGACAGTTTATTCTTGCTTTCATATGACTATTTTATGGAGCTTAACAAGGACCTGTGGCAATTATAAGGGTAAAGACTATCTCAATTACCGGTAACCCTCTGACCTCCATATATCCTTCATGTATGTATTATACTCAGGCACATACCCCATAGCTGGGAGTGGCCAACTCAAGACAGAGCCCGGACAGGGATAACACAACACAACACAACATAAATAAAAAAATAATAATAAATTCACACACAACTAGGTCACCAAGGAGAAGGCCCTTCCTAATCTGAATAAAATCAGAAAAACAGAAAAGAAATGCGTATTGTATCTTGGAAGTTTTGGTTAATAGACTCCATTAAAATCAAGTCAATATTTTTAACACCCAAATGAAATTAATGAAAGCATGTGATCCTCCCAGGATTCCAACCCAGGATACAAGTCTCCCTCGATATAGATATACGGTTGGGTTATGTTCATAAAAAACCCATCTTAAGGGGAGATCTCCACTTGAAGGATTTTTTTCTTGACCCCTTTCTCCCTCATGTTTAGCCCCATTGCTTTTGATATTAAAAAACGTTTGCCCCATTAGTTTAGCGATTTTAAGAACTTTCACCCCATATTAAGACCTTTCGTGCCATCCTGGCGAGCGATAGCGAGCCTGTAATTTAAGAGGAACCGGCCTTTGGTCGGGAAATTTTTCTACCGAAAAATGTACAAATTTATCTTGAAAGGGACTCAAGGGGGTGTAATTTTAAGCTTGATGGAGGCCTAGGGAACAAACTAAATACCTCCCCTTAAATAGAAAAATCATACTATACTGTATAGCAAACCCTAAAGTTAATGGGGTAAATGGGGATGCATTCTGGGACCAGCCAAAACCCAAACCCAAACCCCTAAAATAATATGGTAAATCAGGGCATGGGATAGTGAGGGAGACCTGTACCACATAGCATACACAACTTACGCACTCTAACCATTACACCATCAAGACAGTTATAAGTACAGCACATGACCACGATTGATATCCATTTATGGAGTATTGGATTCAAATGTAAAACTTGCAAACTAAACAAACCAAAATTGGGACAAGGCCAATATAAAGTCAAATTAAATTATCAAAATCGCTATGTGGATATTAATCTAATCATGTGCTGTACCCAACTGTTAAACCGGTATCACACCACGAGCGCTTTTTCACTCAACATTTATCCTCAACACTTGTCTGGCAGCTTATGAGGTCCACATTTATAATATTTCGGTGACCTAAATTCCTCCAGCAACAGCCTAGTTTCCGATACCAGTGCAAAATAGTCCAGAAATGTTGCCAGAAAAATGTTGATCATCGAATGTTGACTATAAAAGCTCTCGTGTGATACCGGCTTTAGGTGACATGATAATTGACCACTTATTGAGCTTATAATGTAAAACTTGCAAAATAAAGAAACCAAAATTTGGACGAACACAGTAAAAAGACAAAAGAACTCTGAAAAAATGAGTTTCAGGCTAGAAGGAAGTTGGAGTTGTAGGCATTGATATTTAGCAGCATTACCAGCTAAAATACAGTTGTGTTATATTTATAAATACAATCAAATTCAACATACATATATCCATCAGTATGAGTGTATGTATATACTCAGGCACATACCCCATAGCTGCGGGTGGCCGACTCAAGACAGAGCCACCAGTAACCTACATTATTTTTGCATTTCTGCTTAGTATTGATGTTTACGGCTCCAACTTTCTTATAGATTTAAAACTCGGAAGTGGTTAATTTCTCTCCCAGTAAAGATAAAGGATAAACAAAGTATATAGGTAAGTTGGCTGGCAGATGGGCATCAACCCCCCCCCCCCAGAACTCTGGCTCCAGTCTACCACGGGACCATTCCCCCCAAGAGATTACAAGGGGGTAGGATCCAGTGGCCTCGGTACGCCTGCCCCACCAGAACCAGTCGCAGGGACGCACCTCGTGCGCGTACACGGCACTACGACTGGCCTGGTATTTTTCGCCCAATGACTACATAGCACACACAGTAACAATGACTACATAGCACACACAGTAACAATGACTACATAGCACACACAGTAACAATGACTACATAGCACACACAGTAACTTAATAATAATAATAGTTCTTAAAGCTAGCGCATGCTAAGCTAGCTAAGGATAGCTCAATAAGGCCGATTAGGCGTATTTCCATTGGGGTCCTGTACTACTACCCCATCCCTTTGCTCATGAGGGATGGTAACGACTCAGTGCTTGTGAAAAATCTTTAATGCGCCAAGCGTGGGCGCAAACCCGGGCCTTCTGGGTGGAAGTCCGAGACGCTAGTCACTACACCAAGCGAGCCGCTGACTACATAGCACACACAGTAACAATGACTACATAGCACACACAGTAACAATGACTACATAGCACACACCGTAACAAATTTGTTTAGCTTAAAATATACCTCTAGGACTCAAAAGGGGTAAATACAATAAACCCTCTGAACAAAACAGGTCCTTCTAAACGATGATGTAATATCCGTCTTAAACTGTTACAACTAAACAATTATCTTTACCTTATAATCTACCTCTGGGACTCAAAGGGGTAAATACATTCTCAATAAACCCTCTGAATAACAAATAATTCTTAAACTGCATAAAATCATCTAAGTTTAACCAGAATCAAAGGCAAAAAGGTGTCATTGTGCTGAAAGGGTTAAGTATTGCACATTGAATTAAAAGGTGTCATTGTGCTGAAAGGGTTAAGTATTGCACATTGAATTAAAAGGTGTCATTGTGCTGAAAGGGTTAAGTATTGCACATTGAATTAAAAGGTGTCATTGTGCTGAAAGGGTTAAGTATTGCACATTGAATTAAAAGGTGTCATTGTGCTGAAAGGGTTAAGTATTGCACATTGAATTAAAAGGTGTCATTGTGCTGAAAGGGTTAAGTATTGCACATTGAATTCCTCATTCTATAGTTAAGGGGGATCACCTGCTTTTTTTTTCTTTCTCTCCTTTTCTCTCTTTCCCTGGCTTGTATCCATTCGGTCCCATTCAGCCAACTGTTTCAAGACGTTTATCCCCATCCAGGTGTCGATTTCTTCCTGGCGAGCGATAGCCAGCCAGCATTGTATGGAGAAATCCGGCTTCGCCGCAGATATTTTTCTATCGAAAAAATTACAAATTTAGCTTGCTGTCAAAACAAAAATATATATATGCTGGCTTTCTACCGCTCCCTAGGAAAATATTGACACCTGGATGGGGGTAAACATCTTAAAATAGTAGGCTGAATGGGGCCGAATGGATCAAGCCAAAGAGAGGAGAGAAAGAGAAAAAAGCGAGGTGGGCTCCCTTAAATAAATTAGTCGGTAAACTCAAAATTCAGTATTAAATCTAGATAGAAACAGAATTTCTTGCCTGGTTAAGATACATAGATACTGAATACATCTATTTATTTGCTCAGGCCCATTCTCCATTTTCCCTTCTATTTTTTCCCCTTTTACTGGGGGTGGCCGACTCAAGACAGAGCCGAAAAAGAAAACAAATAATAAGAACACCCAAAAACCAACACAAATTCACACACATCAAGGTCACCCAGAAGACATAACATTGTGTTCTTTTATTGTATTGAGCATTATTTCCACATAGCGATTTTGATTAGTTCTTTTGTCTTTATCATTTGTCGTCCAAGTTTTGATTTGTTTATTTTGCAAGTTTTACAATTTAATCACCCATACTGAAGTGGTTAAGCAACTCTAAAGCTACAAGCAGTATCGTTAAGTATGAGATGCACCCCTACTCTGTGCAACTCTCCAACCCGAGAGTGAAACGTTACTGTCTTTCTTCTACTCAACAGCTGAGCTCTGGAACTCTCTCCCAGAATCAGTCTTTCCCTCTTCCTATGACTTAAATTGCTTCAAACTCCGTGTGTCCAGGCATTTTGGCTCGAACGTCCCTTGATTTTGGCCCTGTCACTCTTTCAACTATGGGGGAGGCACTCGCTATAGGCAGTTCTGCCTTTTGCCTCCCTCAATCACATAGAAAAACTATCCAGAGTGAGGTTTGGCATCCTCTACCCAGCCTTAGCCATTTTTATCTGTCTCTTTTCCTGTACTACTTTTCCTTGTAGGTGCTTAGTAGATCACCTGATTACATACATACACACATACATAACATTTTAAGACTGAGTGTTCCACACATACGTGCAGTTTCAGTCAGTCTATCTATCTATCTATCTATCTATCTATTGCCTGACGCCGTGATCCCCGAAGGGGTGGCCACGAACGAACCGCCCCCATGCACCTCTGTCCCCAGTCAGTCGACGCCCCTCCCCCAACCAGCACCACCTTCGTTCATGTACTTCCTCACTCCATCCTTCCACCTCATATTCGGTCTACCTCTCCCCCTCTGTCCCTCCACCTCGCTCTCGTACACCCTCTTAGTCATTCTCTCGCTTTCCATACGTTCCATATGGCCGAACCATCTCAAGTTGTTCCTTTTCACACTTTCCAGCACATCTACCTCCACACCACACCTCCTTCTTACTTCCTCATTAGTCTGTCTATCCCTCCATGTAACTCCGCACGCACTCCTTAAGTAATTCATTTCCACTGCTCTCACTCTTGGTCTGAGTCTCTCAACCAACGTCCATGCTTCGCTTCCGTAAGTCAGTGTCGGGATTACCACACTGTCATGCAAGGACTTCTTCACTTCCATACTGACCACCCTATTTCTTGTTACTGCTTTTAGCGTTCCTACAACCCTCTTCCCCTGTTGTACCCTCTCCCGCACCTCTTCATCCATAGTCCCATCTTTACTCAACACACTGCCCAGATACTTAAAAGAGTTGACGATCTCCATAGCCTGACCGTTCAGCTTCACCTCACACTCTGTGACTTCACCCCTTTCGAAGACCATAACCTTGCTCTTCCCCGTATTTACCTTCAAATTCCGTTTTTCGCACACTGTTCTAAACTCATTTACCAGACCCTGCAACTCCCATTCATTATCACTCATCAGAACTGTATCATCCGCAAACAGCAGTATAGGTAGCTTCCACTCAATTCCCTCCCTTTTCAGCGATACACCAACATCCACTGCTCTTGATAGTATTTCTTTCATAACTCCATCCATATATACAGTAAACAACCACGGGGACATCACACACCCCTGTTTCAAACCAACATTCAGGTCAAAGAACTCGCTCTGCTCACTCTCCACACGTACTGCCGCCTTTGCACCCTCATACATGCTCTTCACTGCTTTCAGCAACTTGCCCTCTACTCCGTATATTCTAAGTACTTTCCACAAACCTTCTCTATCCACTCTGTCATAGGCCTTCTCCAAGTCCATAAAGGCAACATACACCTTTTGTGCAGTTTCAGTCTCTTGTCCTAATGGCAGCGTTCCAAGCCTGTTAAGGGCTGCTTCACTTGTCAAGTTCTTGGATTTGAGATCGGCACGTATAGTCCGATCCCAGGTCTTCCTCGGTCCACCCCTTGGTGCAGCTCCCTCCACAATCACAGACCTGCATTTTTTCACCCAATTTTGTTCATCCATTCTCTCCAGGTGTCCATACCATCCCAGTCTACTTGTACGCATCACCTCGCTAATACTCTTTATACCTAAACGTCTCCTCAGCTCAACATTTGTTATTCTATCCTGTAGCCTGGCCCCACACATCCATCTCACCATTCTCATCTCATTACGCTCCATTCTGTTGACATCCTCTACTTTAACGGCCCATGTTTCTGAGGCATACGTCATTGCACTTCTAACACATGAGGCATACACCTTTCCCTTCAGGGGGAGAGGCATTCTTTTCATGGTCAGGATTGGGGTGCAAGCCCGTGGGTTGATGATCCCCTCCCCCGCTGCTCTCTCAGAAACAGAGCTCTCCTCCTGTCCTCTTCGTGGGCCCCAGCATCTAGATGGCTTCGGTCAACCAGACTCGGGACTGTTCGGCCAGACAGTCTAGGGCAGCCATCTAGATGTACGGCCTCCGGATCCATCTCCTCACTGTAAAAGACAAGTAGGAATTAGTGAATGGTTATTTAAAATCTACAACAAAGCAATACACACAAAAAATAAATAAATCAATAAATCCAATAAATAAACCTCCAAAGAACAGTACAGTACAGTATTAAGGGCAGATTTCCACTTGAGGGATTTTTTTCTTGACTCCTTTCTCCCTCATGTTTAGCCTCATTGTTTTTCTAATTTTAAGACGTTTGCCCCATTACTTTGACGATTTTAAGAACTTTTAACCCATTTCTGTCAATTTTAAGACCTTTCGTGCCATTTAGGTGTCGATTTTATCCTGGCGAGCGACAGCGAGCCTGTAATTTAAGAGGAACCGGCCTTCAGCCGTGACATTTTTCTACCGAAAAATGTACCAATATATTTTGAAAGGGGGTCAAGGGGGAGTAATTTTAAGCTTGATGGAAGTCTAGGGAATCAACTAAAAACCTCCCCTTAACCAACTGTATTAAAAGAAAACACAAAATCTTGTTAATGTACTTTATATATATACAGTAACCCCATAGCTGGGGGTAGCCGACTCCAGACAGAGCCCGAACTCTTAGGGTCCGGGACCACTTTGGCGTTCCTATTTAGTAGGTGAATTTTACAAGGGGGGGGGGGGGGGGGGGGAGGATTCCTAGCCCAAGATTTAGTAATGAACACCATGTTTCACTACACAATATTCACAATAACTGAGAAATGTTTATGGGGACTTTACAATTTACAGTCAGCTGAAAGTGAACAAGGTATAGTTGGGAGCAGTGTTAAGGGGAGGTATTTACTTCGTTCCCTACGTTTTCATCCAGCTTAAAATTACACCCCCTAGACCCCCTTTCAAGATAAATGTGTACATTTTTCGGTAGAAAAATGGCCCGGCCGGAGGCCGGTTGCTCTTAAATTACAGGCTCGCTATCGCTCGCCAGGAAAAAATCGACACCTTCATGGCACGAAAGGTCTTAAAATTGACAGAAATGGGGCAAAATGTCAAAACTACTAGGGCGAACGTCTTAAAATCTCAAAAGCAATGGGGCTGACTATAACTATTTTTAGTATCACAGATCCTTCTTAAACTTCAAAAAAATGGCAAAATCCAGATAGAATATAATTATAGACCTAGAGAGTACAGAAGGGGTTAAGATGTTATAAAGGCCAAATGTCTGACTATCATAGATGCGCTACAAATACCACACGATGCAGGGTATGCTGTCAGGTTCACAACAGGGAACACTGTACAGTACTGTAGTTAAAAAAAAAAAAAAATGGGAGACAAAAGAAGACAGTACTATATGAAGACACTAAGGTACGATGGCGCTAATAAGTCATATCTCAGCTGTTAGTACGTTTGGCTCGCTCTGTGCTGTATTAATGTCTGTCAGATGTTGAATAAAGTGGTTAAGTGCAGGAACTTGTTTGTATATCTCCCTTGAAATGAAGACATTGTGTTTAGATATTGCAGAAACCAAATATTGATCAAATTATACTTGGTGCCGAGACATCACTTATTAGGCCGACTGTACATTAGGCAACATGGACTTGGGACAACAAAATCTTGCCATAACACTTTACAACAACAACAACAACAACAACACACCTACCATGAGAGTCGTGTTGTGCTGAAACAGTTGCATCCGATGGTCCCGGAAGTAGTGTCCTCTTGTGGTTGTACATCTTGGAACCCACCACCAATCTGTAGAGGTTATAATGTAGTTAGTTTTCATTTATAGATACTGTAATTTATAGATAATTTGTCAAGTTTTATATTGTAAACTCAATACTACATTAACCCTTCCTCCCCGGGCTGTCTTACCCAATGACGGTCGCCCCTACCTGGGCGATATGGCTGAAAAACGTCTAGGCCTAGGCTACCGTATTTATGTTTATTTTCACTGCTAGAACTTTCCCACTCATCTATAATCGTAGTGCGGTTTTCAATCTGTATTTTGGCATTGAGTAGAGCTCTTCAAGTCAACTGGTTCAGTTGTGATGACGATTTCAGTGGAGCCAATATTGCAGAGATGTTGCCAATATGGGGGCTTTTTAGACTCTAATTTCGTCATGACGTCAGAACAATAACATTGAGGAGTCTTCTCCTTCTTGTTTTCGGAGGTGCGGTACGAACGCTTGGGTTTGTTGACATACGTCGTACGCACGGCGTTCGGACCAAGCTTAATTAGGCTATTAAGCTCATGCCTTAGATAAGGCATACCGGGTAGCGGCCCTTCTTTCGTGCTGTCCTTACCTAAGGCAGACCGGGTAGGAAGGGTTAATGTCACCACATGTACAGTTGCCCACATAAGTTCAGTTCCTCCCTGTGATCTTAAGCTTAAAACAGTAACCCCAAGACCCCCTTCGAGATCAATTTCCCCATTTTTCGGTAATTGCAGACTGGCTATCGTTCGCCAACAACACTTCGTCATCTACAGGACACTAAAAGGTCTTAACAATGCCAAACTAATGGAGCAAATGTCTTAAATTCTCAACACTAATAGGGCTAACTTAGGCGACCCAATGTGACGACATCCAGGTAAGCCTACTTACAAACATAACAAACATAACAAATCATCAATTATTAAAATTAAACTGTAAAACTTGCAAACTAAAATCAAAACTTGGACAAAGACAATATAAAGGCAAAATAACTAATCGAAATCGATATGTGGAAACAACGCTTACTATAATAACATTTATGAAATAAAAAAACACAATCCACCACATAGGGTGTATATGGTGACAGGTCAGTTGAACCAGTGCCACTTCAACCAGTGCCACTTTAACCAGTGCTAACTCAACCAGTGGCCACTTCAACCAGTGACCATTTTAACCAGTAGGTTAGGTTAGGTTACTGGTTAAAATGGGCACTGGTTGAAATGGTCACTGGTTGAAGTGGCCACTGGTTGAGTTAGCACTGGTTGAAGTGGCACTGGTTCAACTGACATGGAACCAGTGTATATTACTACATGAGCAAGTTAATCTGTTTCCCAAGCAAACTAATCGCACACATAACAACGCACTATCGTCACATTCAAGGAATTAGTCAATTTGGGAAGCCCGGTATGTTCTGGTAAATTTTTGACTAAACTCTGCATGAATAAAGAAACTACAAAATATTCTATTGAAATCAAATTTGCAACCTCACAAGACATTAACAATAGTAAAAAATACAAATAGCACTCACTAACGATAGTGCTATCGGGTAGGTACCTGTAAGCATAGCATGCCTCAAGTGACCCCTATCAATTACTACCCTACAAATAACCTACATTTATCATACAAATAAACTAAGGAAATCACAAAAGCAAGCAATTGATACTATCGACAATGAATATATATAATATAATAAAGACAAATAATTGAAAAATATGAAGAAGCAACAACCGATTTAAAAACAAATCAAATATTCATGGGACATTAATTTTGATGATACCGATGGAAATAACAAACAATACTATTTAGTGCACTCTTCAAAATTCTAGGTTGTCACTGAAAATATTCTTAAAATTGTCTGTTCAATTACCGGTATGCACGGACGGATTATTTTTAGCCATACATTTTCACGATGATAATTAGACGTTTTCATTTTTTTTCCTAACTGAAACTAATAAAATACCCTTTCCTCATTTTATGTATGTATAATAAAGTGTATAAAATATTATTCTTATGGCGCGAAGGGGTAGACCTAGAACTATGTTGGATCAAGTACAGTAGGGTCTCGTAAGATGCGAGTTTATGGTCGATGGATGCGACCGCATCTTACGATTTCGCATCTTACGATACACGTAAAAACACGGAAAAACGTCCCGCCTAAGGCTCGCATTTTAAAAAAATGTTCGCATCTTGAGGCTTCTCCTCGGATTTAGCCCAATTTGAGCCTCCGATTCGCAAATTATGGTCAGTCTCGCATCTTAAAATAATTTATTTATTATTTGGGGGTCCTCGCATCTTATGCGAATCGCATCTTCTGATCTCGCATCTTACGAGACCCTACTGTACTTCAGTCCGATCTAAAAACTAAAAAAAAATTGAAAACAAATGCAGCCCTTCCGCCATTTAGGATGCGAGACTAACATTATCTGTGGACAAAACGGTCTTTAAACTTGTATATATGGTCAAAAACAGACCAAGATTTAATATTTTCCACCCGACGGCCCTATTACTGTACAGTATATGAGCAGAAAATTACCATTTTAAATTATATATATACTGTACAGTATATACTGTACAGTATATTCCAATATACTGTACAGTATATACTGTACAGTATATTCCAATATTGCTGTTAGAAAATATTTTTATGAACCTTCGAAAACTAAAACAAATAAGTATGTTTTCGTATTACAAACGTACTGTATATAGTAGCTATATAGTTATTTTGTGAGGTTCCAAAATATATCGTGTTTGAGTGCGGAAAATCACTATGTGATGCATACGGTAGTAAAGTACGGTTAAGGCGATTATTGTGGGTGAAAAACAAGCGATAGTACAAAAATTTGGTGGCACAACTTGTGAATCGGCTAGGATAGACAATTTTATTAACCCGTCCAGTACCGGTGACGTCTTTTAAACTTTATTCTGGAATTTCGGTGCCAGTATCCTACGTTCAAATCGTTAAGAGTACAGTACCACATACATGTATTTACTTCTTTCATTGATTTCATTCATTAGGTTTATTTGCAAGTTAATTGGTGGGTTGGTGATAATATGATATTATATATTCTGTTTACTAATTACAGTACTGTAAAGAGTTTGAGGGACGTTTATGATTTACACTGACTATCATTTTTCTAGGCCCAAGACTTTATTCAGTTTAGTAAAGACCTTGCAGTTACAGGCCTACAGGCCTACCCTATTTACGACGTCTCAATTTTCCCTTTTAACATATCAGTGATGATATGCTGCATAGAAAAGTTCAATCTTAAAGCCAAAAGAAATAAGATTACTTCCCGGGAAGAAAATATGCCTATAGAAATAAGATGGAGTTCCAGTTAGAACTTAAAAATATATTCCAAGCTCTCAACAGCAATGAAAATGACATCAACAAAGTAAACGAAAACCTAACATTAACAATTACACAAACAGCAGAAAAGATAGGGAACACAAACACCAGTAAAGAAAGCAAGTACTCACAGACTCGTGTAAATCTAATAAAATGAAGAAAAGCAATGGAAATCAAAACAAAGAGATGAAATAGAGAGAGCAGAACTAAACGAGCTAATCAACAAACGACGACGGGAAGAAGAAAGAAAAGAAACTATTAGGAAAGGAAAAAGCCTCAAACTAACAACATAAACTAGCCATAGGTAAGCAACAAATTAATCCTTTGAGAGACAGCAATGGTAAATAATAAACTGTACAGAACAAGTCAAAAAGTTCTAATAAAACAGTTCCATCAAATAATTCAACAACAGACACAGGCAAGGTCCCACATATATCTGTAGATGAGGTAAGGTCCCACATATATCTGTAGATGAGGTAAGGTCTGCCTTAAACAAAATGAAAAGTGGAACATCTCCAGGAGATGATGGAGTAACAAGAGATCTTCTGAAGGATGCAGGAGAAGAAGTCTAATGTAGCTCAGCTGTTCACCCAATGTTTGTGTGAGCGGGATGTTCCAGAAACTTGGTGCAATGCAATAGTGATTCTACTTCACAAAAAAGGCGATAAGAAAGATCTCGGCAACTACCGTCCCATTAGTTTATCAGTTATTTACAAGTTGTTCTCGAAAATCCTCACAAATAGGTTAGGTAAAATTATAGATGAAAATCAATCTCGGGAACAGGCAGGATTTACAACTGGATATTCAACCATGGATCAGTTGCATACAATGAACCAGCTAATAGAGAAAACCTCGGAGTATAATAAACCTCTTTGTTTAGCTTTTGTAGACTACGAAAAGGCATTGGATTCAGTAGAGATAACAGCTATACCAAACTTGCTACATGAATAACAAATTAATGAAACATATATAAAACTCTTCAGAAAATATACAGTATACGCAAAAGGCACTGCTGTGGTCCGATTACACAGACACAAAGAAGATAAAGATTGGGAAAGGAGTGAGGCAGGGAGACACAATCTCACCCAAGCTGTTCACAGCTTGTCTTGAAGGGGTTTTCAGAACATTTTCATGGGAATCAAACGGAATTAATGTAGACGGGGAATACCTTAACCATCTCCAATTTGTAGATGACTTTGTATTAATTTCAGATAATGCAGAAAAACTCCAAGATATGCTCAATAATCTCAATAAAGAAACTCAAAATAAGTCTAAAAATGAACAGGAGTAAAACCAAAGTTATGTACAATGATAAGGCTCAACGCAGAATAATTAGGATTGATAACAATATTCTAGAGGAAGTAGAAGAATACAATTATCTTGCCCAAGTAATGAAACTAACAAAAGACAACGAACATGAAATAGTAAGGCGAATCACTCTAGGATGGAAAGCATTCGGCAAACAGAAGAACATCATGAAAAGTACACTACCAATATGCCTCAAACGTAAAGTATATAACCAGTGTGTGCTACCAACCATGATCTATGGATCTGAAACTTGGAAACTAACAAAACCAATGGAGAATAAGCTTAGATGTGCGCAAAGAGCAATGGAAAGATCAATGCTAGGAATAACACTTAGAGATAGGAAGAGAGCATCGTGAGTATGAGAGCAAACCAAAGTCAAGGATATTCTTAACCCTTTGGCGCACGATGACTATGTGTGTCATTAGGGTATTTTTCCCTAAGTGCAAGATGACTCTATGTGCGTCATTAATCTGTTTCCAAAGCAAACTAATAACTCATCAAAATCGCTATGTGGAAACAACGCTTACTAAAATAACATTTATGAAATAAAAGAACACTATCCACCACATAGGGTGTACATTACTACATGAGCAAGTTAATCTGTTTCCAAAGCAAACTACAGTAATCGCCACATAACGCACTATCGTCACATTCAAGGAATTAGTCAATTTGGGAAGTTGCGAAAGACATACTGTACATACTACAGTAATCATAAAATGAACAATGTAAAACTATTCTGCCTATCTGTCAATTAAAACATGGGAAGGCTTTATGGCATTCAAAAAGGAGATAGGCTACTGTACTTTTTACGTGTTTAATTTCTATAACATTTTCTATACGCAATAAATTTGTGTATCATCACTCATAATGGAAGTAATAAAGGCATCTTACTGAAAGGCATATACAAAAAAACTACTCTATAAACTTACCGTACATGCTGGTCCTCACATTGAGTGTAACTCTTGAAGTTAGGCAATTGGTAATCTCCTTCATAGAGTTCTTGTCCCAGTCAAGTCAATCTTCACCAATTCCAGAAAACAGGGACCACTCAATCTCGTATCTTCTATTTCGCGCTCTCAAACCTGTATGAGGTTAAGGATATGTTAGATTATAATGTAAAACTTGCAAAATAAACAAACCAAAACTTATACCAACACAGTAAAAAGACAAAATAACTAAATCAAAACCGCTATGTGATTTAAGGCAAAGGTTTGGTTTATTGTTTTTCTTTTCTAATCTAGTACATGCGTTAGAAGTACTGTATGATGGTGTATGCTAGCGAAACCTTGCCTATCAATATTAAAATGTAAAACTTGCAAACAAAGTCAAACCAAAACTGGGACAAAGACAATATAAAGTCAAAACAACATATCAAAATCGCTATGTGGAAACAACACTTACTAAAATAAAATTTATGAAGTGAAAGAACACAATCCACCACATAGGGTGTACATTACTACATGAGCAAGTTAATCTGGTTCCCAAGCAAACTAATTGCACATATAACAACGCACTATCGTCACGTTCAGGGAATTAGTCAATTTGGGAAGTCCGGGACGTTCTGGCAAATATTACTAAACTCTGCATGAATAAAAGAAACTACAATTAGTGTTAAAATTTTCATTTAAAATAAAATTTGCAACATGAAAAGACATTAACAATAGTACAAACTAAAAATATTGATAAGATATATAATATTACAAAAACAAATATATATAGCACTCACTAACGATAGTGCTATCGGGTAGGTACCTGTAAGCATAGCATGCCTCAAGTGACCCCTATCAATAACTACCCTACAAATAACCTACATTTATCGTACAAATAAACTAAGGAAATCGCAAAAGCAAGCAATTGAGACACACTGCACTCTGCACTAAATGATGTCATAAAACGGGCCCTGCAGAGTGTTAACCGTGCATCAATCCTCGAACCACATGGACATCACAGAGAAGACGGCAAACGGCCAGATGGGATGACCACTTTCCCTTACAAGAATGGCCGGTGCCTCGTGTGGGATGCCACATGTGTTGACACTTTCTCCACAACCAACATCGCCAGAAACGCCGACGAAGCAGGTGAAGCCGCCCGGATAGCAGAATATAAAAAGCGAGAAAAATATCAAGCCATCGCCAGAAATCATCAGTTCGAGCCCCTGGCATTCGAAACTTTAGGAGTCTTCGGCCCTACCACCCTTAAGATGGTGAACGAAATAGGCCGTAAAATCAGAGAAGTTTCAGGAGAACCCCGGGAAACCCTCTGGCTCAAGCAAAGACTAGGGATGGCTATCCTCCGGGGCAATGCCACCAGCGTCATGAGCTCAGTTCGACTGGACTGGGTCATGCCACTGTGTGAGGCCCGGGCAGGAGTGGTGTATCCGTAGTCTTTCCACAGTAGGGTAAAACAAAACATAAACTTTATTTGTATTTAACATGTGTGATGCACATAAATGAAAGGGGATGTGTCGGATGGTTGAAAGCCACAGTTGCTCGCGCGTTTGGGGCTAGCAACACGTATTATGAAAAACATGTATCCTCCTTCATTCACTCAACCCCACAATTTGCCGGAGGATAACAGGTTTTTCACAATACGTAGACGGAGGTCTTTTTTGACCAGCAATTGATACTATCGACAATGAATAGATATAATATAGACAAATAATTACAAAATATGAAAAAGTAACATGTTTAACCCTCCAGCCCCGGCTACGCATTACATAAATATTCCCCGAAACCCGTCTAGGCTAGGCTACCGTATATTTGTTATTCTGACTACTTCCCGCATTCCCACGCATCCCCAAGCGTAGCTGTGTTATTTACCTGTAGAATGGCGTTAAGTAGAGCTCTCTAAGTCAACTGGTTGAGTTGTGATGATGATTTCATTGGAGATAACTTTATGGCAAAAACAGCCACTTTACACTACTTTTCGATACTTAACAACAACATACAGGCACACACGAACAAGCGACGCTCTCCTTCTTGTGGCCGGAGATGCGGGGCGTCGGTCCAGCCGGCTGTTGTTTACATGCGTCGGACCGACGCCTCGCACACCAAGCTCACAGGCTTTGAGCTCATGGGTGTTTAAGAGCCCTTCCGGGCAGCTCGTGTATGCTTTTTTATGGGCGTACAAGAGCCCTTCCGGGAACAGAGGGTTAAACAAAGAGTACTCTTTTAACAAGAACAATTAATTAAAAAATTCATCAATATTAATAATAGAAAAAGATAAACAATAAATACAAACAGACACAAAGTAAGCAGAGGTTATACAAGAAACTTCACGTTATAAATGCTTGATTAAAATTATTTATGTCAAAAATTTTGATAATTTAATTTGACTTTATATTGTCCTTGTCCCAATTTTGGTTTGTTTAGTTTGCAAGTTTTACATTTTAATTTAGAATACAGTCACAGTAATTGACCCTAAAAAGATTAAATTTATGTAACAATTTACTTGCCTCATAACCTCTGTCTACTAAGAGTCTGTACAGTAACCCAGCTCTAGCCCAAAAGTCATCTACTGTACTTTAGTGCAAATTTTATGAAAGATATAAATACGATGGAACAAAATGAAATGAGGATGGTGAGATGGATATGTGGGTCTGCAATGTAAGACAAAAACCCAAATGTAGAACTCAGAAGGAGCTTAACCCTCCAGCCCCGGCTATGTATTATACAGTATATATATTCCCCGAAACCCGGGGGTTTTGGCCGAAAAACGTCTACGCCTAGGCTACCGCATCTTTGTTATTTGGCTTGCTTCCGCATTCCCGCGCATCCCCAAGCGTAGCTGTGCTTCGTACCTGTAGAATGGCGATAAGTAGAGCTCTCTAAGTCAACTAGTTCAGTTGTGATGATGATTTCATTGGAGATAACTTTATGGCAAAAACAGCCACTTTACACTACTTTTCGATACTTAACAATAACATACAGGCACACACGAACAAGCGACGCACTCCTTCTTGTGGCGGGAGATGCGGGGCGTCGGTCCAGCCGGCTGTTGTTTACATACGTCGGACGGACGCCTCGCACACCAAGCTCACAGGCTTTCAAGCACTGGGGGCCTCAGAGCCCTTCCGGGTTGCGCGGACCGAGTTTTTTATGGGTGTTTAAGAGCTCTTCCGGGTCTGATGGGTTAAGCAAAGAGATTATTAATGAGGATATGCGTAAGAGCAGGCTTAGTTGGTGTGGACATGTGAAAAGGATGGATGACAATAATTGGGTCAAGAAAAGCAAGTATATGAACGTGGAGAGAGTCGCAAGGAGAGGTGGACCAAGAAAGACGTGGGATCAGGTAGTACAAACTATTCTCGCAGCCAAAGGACTAACTAAGAGGAGCGCCCTAGAATGAGCTGCTTGGAACTCTGCTATAAGCTGAACAAAAAGTACAGTACGTATCATGTAATACGATACTTAGTGCAATAATTGGGCGATCGAGCGTGTGATCTAATGCCCTGGAAAAATTAATATATTAAAAGGCAACGTCCTTGGACTGGACAGACTCCCACTATAGTCCATTCATTTTAAGTAGGCCAGAAATTCTGACTCCTACCATCTGGAACTTAAAATAGGCTAGAACAAATGGGCTGTAAATTTCCACACCTATTCCCTGTCTGACTCTTCCCAAATGGTAGAAACATTAGTCCCGAGTCTGGTAGACCGAAGCCGCTTAGATGTTCGGACCCCAGAAGGGGCCAGGGAGAGATGAGGTCTGTCTCTGAGAGGGCAGCGGGGGAGGGGACCAACAGCCCCCGGGGCCCCGAGTCAATACCCCGACCGTCCGCAGCCGCCCTTGCAGTGCCACCCAATCGTCCATCTCGCCAGCACCTAGAAGGAATAGTCTTTGAGTTAAAATGTAAAATTTGCAAACTAAACAAACCAAAACTTGGGCAAAGACAATATAAACGGCAAAATAACTGATCAAAATTGCTATGTGGAAACAAAGCTTACTAAAATAAAATTTATGAAATAAAAGAACACACAGTTATAGAGGTTAGTGGTCAGTTTTTTTTAGATTAAATATAATGAATAGACCATAGTGACCCTATACTAATATTCTATCTAATTAATTTCACTCCCAACACCAAACACCTCCCAATGAAATGAATGAAACTATGTGATCCTCCCGGGATTCGAACCTGGGATACCACATCCAGATTTTAAACACTAACCATTAAACCACCAAAGACAGTTAACCCAATCTGTACCGGCAATGTCTTTTTAATCCCAATTTAGCTACATTTAGAGAATTTGATGTTGCTTAACCCTTATTTAGCGGGCTAGGTGGTCTATTTGACCGTAGCACCCAGCGGGGGGTTTTACCCTAAATAGGGTTGTTTACGTGATCATTTTCATGCCTAAATAAGACCCAGAGCGTAAAACAAGTATCTATCCCTGAAAGGGCGTAAACAGAGCTTTCCAATGACACCCGAACCATCCTTGTACGACCACTGGTTCTCTTGCAACGATTGTGCAACACGAGTGCAAAAACCCTAAAATAAGGTAATTTCCGTACATAATTCCCTGTGTAGCGAGTGAGAAAGGGGGGAGAAGGGTGCAATACAGTTCAGTACGTCCACGGTGGTCGTGGGGAGCGGTCATAAGGTTACTACGCTTGTCCCACCGCTCAGCTCTCTCTCTCAGCAACATTAAGTGCTGAAAATGGCGATCGACAGCTGTCGTGCACCGCCACATAGTCCAAATTTATTTCACTCGACATATGTTGCACGCCGCCAGTTAAGGGTTAAAGCATGCCCCTGTAATTTCTAATGGCCTGTAAACTCTTTATTTCTGGGAGTCTTCACACTAACTTAATTTTATTTATTTCTGTTCTTTGGTGAAACTTAAACAAGTTACTTTACTAGTACATGTTTAGACTAGGTCCTTCAATAATAACTGATCTTAAATCTGTCTAGCTCAAGGTAAACTTCAGAAGTTCAGGATAATTTATAGTGTCAAACCAGAGCAATTTAGTTTAATACTTCAATGAATATGAGAACTAAGGCAAGAAAATTTACGTAAAATGTCAGTTTTGCACATTTTATAAATTTTAGACTATTTAACCAAGAAACTACTATTATATATTTCTATAGACAATAGGGTAAAAATAAACTATAGTTTGTTTACCCCCTGAATTTTAAAGTTTGGCATTTCGCGTATAATATGCGTAATTGGATTTTCTCTCTCCTAAGGTACCGGGCCATTTGTGTTGGCGACCTCTGACTTGGCATCTGCACCGGGCTACTAAAGACCTGAATTGGCATCTGCACCTTGGCTACACAAGAATACTAAACTTAAAGTGGTATCTGGAACCCAACTATTGAGGAAACTGACAAGATTGTTTACTAGAGAATTTAATGTTTAAGCACCTGGGTTAAATTTCTGGGCAAAGGGAGATCGGAGGTTGCCTATAGTCTATTCGCTGTAAGTAGGCGGAATCATGACTCAAACAGGGCTAGAGCAAATTGATTGTAAATTTCCACATCTATTCCTTGACTGACGCTTCCCAAATGGTAGCATGCTATGTAAATGTTTGAGTAAATAAAACTTTTGATTATAATCTACTTTCTAATTTTCTCTTAGTGTGGAATTGAGATGGTAGCCTATATATTTTAATTATGTTTTGTGTAGAAGATTAATTAAATTACTAAGCAATCTAAACTCTATGCTAAACTTGCTAAAGTCTTAAAGGTTAAAATTTATTGCCAGTTACATACAAACATTGTCAGCTTAATATAAATTATGCATGGCTACAATGTTCATAACTATAATGGAAAGTATATCCGAATGTAAAGGGTCTGTTTTAATCTTCAAATATTTAAAATACTTAGACTTGGTACTCGTTAAGTGCTGTAACCTAGTGACTCCTATCCTGAGTAAAAGACTATGGTTGCCTTTAGCCTTCACGGCTATAATGAAGTTGGAGCCGGAAACTTCTATTAAAGATTTAAAATAAACTATTCTAATGGATAAAGTATGATAAATTTGGATGTGTATACAGTATTCATTAATGTACTACGACCGACCGTAGTACTTGCTTAATTAGGCTAAAACTCAAGTGGTCAATTATTGAACTATGGAATTTGGTAAATGTTTAAATATGCAGTTATGAGTTTCAATATTTTATTAAATAGGTCTTGCGCCGCACTACTGTACTGTATTACCACTCTTGCTAAAACAGCTTCCCAGAAGTTAGGTGTTCTCAACCATCTCTGCGAGTTCTTTGCTCCAGCACAGCTTCTTGCTCTGTATAGGGGCAGGGCACAGTGCACCCATGTATTGAGTATTGTTCGCATGTGTGGGGAGGTTCCACCTATACTGAACTTCTCAAAAGGGTAGAGTCATAAGCATTTTGTCTCATCAACTCACCTCCTCTTACTAATTCCCTACAATCTCTCTCTACACGCCATAATGTTGCATCTCTCTCACTCTTCTACCGTTATTACAATAATCAGTGTTCTTCACACCTTTCTCAGTGTATACCTCCTCCCTTATAGAGACTGGGGGTCATCCGCCTCTCAACACACTCCCACCCCTATTCTGTCAAACTCTACCCCAAGTTCGAGCCGAGTTTCCCAGTCTTTCTTGTACTCAACAAGTAAGCTTTGGAACTCGCTCCCTCAATCTGTCATTCCCTCATCCTATGACTTAAAACTGTTTCAACCTCCGTGTGTTCAGATATTTTGACTAACGCACCTTGAATTTGGCTCTCTGTCACTCTTTCAACTTTGGAGGAAATACTTGTTACAGGTAGCGTTGCCTTTTTTCTCCTTCATTCGTATAGAAAAAAAATAAAACTACAGTATCTCCATACTATTAACTATCTCACTACAATTCAGTATCGCTATACTATTTACTATTAACTATCTCCATACTGTTAACTATCTCCATACTGTTAACTATCTCCATACTATTAACTATATCCAGATTATTCACTATTAACTCTCTTCATACTATTCAGTATCTCTATACAGTTCACTATTAACTATCTCTTTACTGTTAACTATCTCCAAGGGCGGGTGCCCAACCCCGAAAGGGGTTGAAATAGGGAAGCTATCCCCCCGCCAAAGGCGGCTTTCTAGGGCCTTTCCTAGCTGATGCTGAGAGGACTGGGTTCTAGTTATGTGGTGATGGGCTGGTCTATCAGAGTGAGAACTGAGCGATCTCTGCCATACCCATAGCTTACTCTGACTGTTCCTTTTACTTACATATTTTCTAGATCTCAAGTGACGGCGTCTCTTCCGTGGATTGACCTCCCAATCTACCAAGATTGGAAGCCAAAGCGTCACATTTTTCCTTTGCCCCTCAACTTTCTCTTCATAATTGCTGAGGGGCACAGGGCCCTGGGTGTGGCTTTGGTTTCCCGGGCGTTTCCGCACCCTCCTCAGCTCCCTGCCATGGAGTGGCTTCGGTCACCCAGGCTTTATTGTGGTCGGCAGGGAGGGTTCTGTGGGGGCGCTCGGTTATGGCCTTGGCCTTGCTCGGGGCCTTGGGGCTGTTCGGCCAGGCAGCTTGGGGAACAACAACTATCTCCATACTATTCACTCTGCATACTATTCAGTATCTCTGTATTATTGGGGATGTATCAAAATAACGAGGAGTCTTGCGTAAATCATACAATACGGAATGGTTCAACCGACGAGATCAATCTTAGTAAAATTGCAGGTAAAATAGACATTATACTACAATTAAAGTACATCAATCCAAACATTAAAGAGAAATATGACAATAATAATATATTAATAAGGCACAACGATCTTATCTGTTGAACGGTAGAATCAGTTGCCTGGATTCTTGGAGTTAGCGGTACTACAGGTAAGGTAAGGATAGGTAAAGGTAAGGTTCGGTTTGGTAAGATTAGGTAAGGTTGGGTAAGGCAAGGTAAGGCAAGGTTAGGTAAAGGTAAGGTAAGGTGTGGTTGGGTAAGGTAAGGTTAGGTAAGGTTGTTGAGTGGTACTTATTAAGTAGACAGAATGGAAGAAAAACACCATCTGAGGAGGAGCACTTTATTGACAACATTTCGCAGATAGCGTCTTCAGGACTGACCTGAAGACTATCTGCGAAACGTAGTCAACAAAGTGGTCCTCCTCAGATGGTGTTTTTCTTCCATTAGGTAAGGTTAGATTAGGTTAGGTAAGGTTAGGATAGGTTAGGATAGGTTAGGTAAGGTTATGTTAGGTTAGGTAAGGTAAGGATAGAGTAAGGTGAGGTTAGGTAAGCATATTTCAGCTTAGGTCAAGGTAAGGTAAGGTTAGGTTAGTAAAGTGCACGATACTATAGTTTAATTAAAATGTAAAACTTGCAAACTAAACAAACCAAAATTGGGACAAGGACAATATAAAGTCAAATTAAATTATCAAAATCGCTATGTGGAAACAACGCTTACTAAAATGAAAATTATTAAATAAAAGAACACAATCCACCACATAGGGTGTACATCACTACATGAGCAAGTTAATCTGTTTCCCAAGCAAACCAATCGCACATATAACAACGCACTATCGTCACGTTAAAGGAAGTAGTCAAGTTTTGGGAAGTTTGGGAAGTAAGGTTAGGCTACGAGAAGGGTAAGTTAGGTGTGCGAATCAACTTCCAACGTGTGCGAAATGACTGGCAGGAAGAAACCTTACAAAGCAGCTATCTAAGGACCAGCATAATCAGTCATCAGAATCCTCGGACTCGGCGGCACCATACGCCCGATCATCGTAGCCGGAGGACTTTCGGTGGTGTTCCGTGACCAAACTGGCTTCTAGGAGAGAGATGATGGTCCCTCGCTTGGCCAGGTTATGCGGAGTGCAGCTGTCCCTAGAAGTTATATCAATCAGTAAGTGGTGGGATTTTTTTTTTTTTTTTAATCGTAGTTTAACCAGACCAATGAGCTATAAGTGGTGGGAAGTACGACAGTTGGAAAATATTATGTAAAACTTGCAAAACAAACAAGCCAAAACAAGACTGCACAATATAAATTAAGGAACACCCCGTTCTTAACATTAATCATCCATTACAAACCCCAATGTACTTGAATAAACTAATGAAAGCATATGATATAAAAACAAAAGAACTTATCATAATCACAATGTGGAAATAATGCATTGAAGATTTAACAAACCAATACTATGAAAGAAAAAAAGATAAATTAATCTTAAGCCAGTATCACACAAGCATTTTTTCCCTCAACACTGATCTGGCAGCTTATGAGGTCAACATTTAATATTTTTCGGTTACCTAAATTCATCTATCATCAGTCTAGCTTCCGACACCAGTGCAAGATATTCCAGAAATGTTGATCATCAAATGTTGACTATAAAAGCTCTCGTGTGATAGCGTCTTTACTTAGCAAAACAATACTATACTGTACTATGAAATACAACAGAAAATCCATCTTACTTGTTAACGATATCAGTCCTTGCCCCATGGTCGAGCAAGAGCTGAACCACGTCACCATGACCACGGTAGGAGGCACAGTGGATCGGGGTGTCACCAAGCTTGTTCTGGAAAAGGAGAAAATAGTAGTATGTTTTGGTTTAGCCCTTTCTGTCTCGAGTCGGCCACCCCCAGCTAAAAAAAGAAAATAATAATACATACATACATACAGTACATACATACATTCATACATACAGGTTTAAAGACCGCAACCGTCCACAGTGAATGTGGCTTCCATGGTACAATCACAGTAATGCACACAGTGCACAGCAATCATAGCACGGTGGTTACAGTCTTTACTGCAGCACAGTACAACAAAGTCTTACCACAACAACACCCCATAATGTTATCACAGTGGCTGATGTTGGTATAGCGCTAACAGTGTCTCAGCAAAACTCAACAAAGTCCTCCTGAAGCACCTGCACCTGGCGAAAATCGCACCACACCAGCCTTAACCGTGCTACAATAAGGCAGTAACAAGAAATCACCGTAACTGCTACAGAGGCTAACTGCACCACCGAAGTGGCGGGCGGTGGGGTCGCTGCATTCCTACGCCAGAGAGAAAGGCCGACTTGTGCCAGTGGGCTGTGAGAGTAAGACAATAGGGAACCTTGGGGCACACCATTATGGTCCCACTGCCTTTACCACTCTCAGGAAGAAAGATATAAATAAGAATGATGAAAAAGGTAAAGTCAGAACTAGCTATGGGAAGTAGAGGACACCAACCCTCACTCTGATAGATCCAGCCCACCACATAATAATAATGATAAATAATAAACAAATAAAAAATAAAAAGGGGTACATGCCTCAATATATAGATAGATAATACCGGTGATGTCCTATTAATTTTATTCAGGCTACTATTAGATTATTTTACTCAGCTTAGGCCAGACCTCTAGAAATTAAAAGGCACATATCTCAATTCTATCTATCTATCTATTGCCTGACGCCGTGATCCCCGAAGGGGTGGCCACGAACGAACCGCCCCCATGCACCTCTGTCCCCAGTCAGTTGACGCCCCTCCCCCCAACCAGCACCGCCTTCGTTCATGTACTTCCTCACTCCATCCTTCCACCTCTCTTTCGGTCTACCTCTCCCTCTCTGTCCCTCCATCTCGCTCTCGTACACCCTCTTAGTCATTCTCTCGCTTTCCATACGTTCCATGTAGCCGAACCATCTCAAGTTGTTCCTTTTCACACTTTCCAGCACATCTACCTCCACACCACACCTCCTTCTTACTTCCTCATTAGTCTGTCTATCCCTCCATGTAACTCCGTACTCCTTAAGTAATTCATTTCCACTGCTCTCACTCTTGGTCCGAGTCTCTCAACCAACGTCCATGCTTCGCTTCCGTAAGTCAGTGTCGGGATTACCACACTGTCATGCAAGGACTTCTTCACTTCCATACTGACCACCCTATTTCTTGTTACTGCTTTTAGTGTTCCTACAACCCTCTTCCCCTGTTGTACCCTCTCCCGCACTTCTTCATTCATAGTCCCATCTTTACTCAACACACTGCCCAGATACTTAAAAGAGTTGACGATCTCCATAGCCTGACCGTTCAGCTTCACCTCACACTCTGTGACTTCACCCCTTTCGAAGACCATAACCTTGCTCTTCCCCGCATTTACCTTCAAATTCCGTTTTTCGCACACTGTTCCAAACTCATTTACCAGACCCTGCAACTCCCATTCATTATCACTCATCAGAACTGTATCATCCGCAAACAGCAGTATAGGTAGCTTCCACTCAATTCCCTCCCTTTTCAGTGATACACCAACATCCACTGCTCTTGATAGTATTTCTTTCATGACTCCATCTATATATACAATAAACAACCACGGGGACATCACACACCCCTGTTTCAAACCAACATTCAGGTCAAAGAACTCGCTCTGCTCACTCTCCATACGTACTGCCGCCTTTGCACCCTCATACATGCTCTTCACTGCTTTCAGCAACTTGCCCTCTACTCCGTATATTCTAAGTACTTTCCACAAACCTTCTCTATCCACTCTGTCATAGGCCTTCTCCAAGTCCATAAAGGCAACATACACCTTTTGTTTCTTCTCCAGATATTTCTCCACAACACAATTCAGGGTAAAAATCTGATCTAAACATCCTCTTCCCTTCCTAAAACCTCCCTGCTCGTCGCCTATCCATTTCTCCGTTCTCACTCTCACTCTCTCAATCACTACCCTACTGTATACCTTCCCTACTACGCTTAGAAGACATATTCCTTGGTGGTTACCACACACTCCTCTTTCCCCTTTGCCCTTATATAGGGGGACTATTATGCCAGTCTTCCAGTCATCGGGTGCACTCCCCTTCTCCCATGCTAGTTTGCACATTTTCCATACCCATTCTATCACTATCTCACCACCATACCTCAACATTTCCCCACACACTCCATCTGTTCCTGGTGCTTTCCCCAACTTCACTCTTTTCATGGCTTCCCACACTTCTGACCTCCTGATCCCCACCTCCTCCTCCACTACTTCTCTTCTTCTCCCTCCCATACCATATCCAGCTATGTTTGCTGGCTCTTCATTCCTTACATTTAGCAACTCACTGAAGTACTCCCTCCATCTTTCGACTCTCTTGCTTCTCGGCTAGCATTCTCCCATTCTTATCTTTCACACCCTTACTGTTTCCCTTGCTACCTTCCCTAACTTTCTTGACTTCTTTCCAGCACAGTTTCTTACTCTCCCTCCATTTTACACTCGGATTCCTTCCAAATTCCTCATCTACTCTTCTCTTACTTATCTCAATTGTTTGTAAATTTCATTAATCGATTTTAGGAGTATAGTTGGTTGTTGGAAGGAACATAATAATTAACTATTTTAAATACTCCCGATCCCTCATAAGCTGTATTAAATCATCTAAATACAACTAGCCTTAAATATAGAAGGCATATAATATCTCAATTAACTATTTTAAATGTTCCCGATCCTTCCTAAGCTGCATAAAATCATCTAAATATGACTAACCTAAAATAAAGAATACATAGCCGGTACAGAAGGGGTTAAAGGTCTACTGTATAGTCTTACCTTATGATACAGGTACAGTGGCGCTAATAAGTCGTGTCTCAGCTGTCCTTACGTTTAGCTCGCTCTGTACTGTATTAATGTCTGACAGATGTTGAATAGGTTGGGTAAGTGTAGGAATAGGTTTTATACCCCTCAAAATGAATCAATTAAATTTAGATATTGCTGAAACCAATTATGGATCAAAATATACTTGGTGCCGAGACATCACTTATTAGGTCGATTGTACACCTTAAGACACAAATAGTGGCCCAAAATAATGACTTGAAC
This sequence comes from Paralithodes platypus, assembly GCA_032716605.1. Classification (NCBI taxonomy): domain Eukaryota; kingdom Metazoa; phylum Arthropoda; class Malacostraca; order Decapoda; family Lithodidae; genus Paralithodes; species Paralithodes platypus. Next base: position 2,453,966 of record CM064574.1, read on the forward strand.
GGACAAACCAACCTTCCAAATGTAATTATTAGGGAAATAATTAACAAAGCGATTCAATTTAGTTTGGGATAGCTTCAAAAACTTAAGGGGAGATGGTTCATTTTTTGGTAGATTTTTCACTTGCTTTTATTATTATAGCACGGCTCAGTCTGTGTGTAGCTACCTGATTACAGCTCTCCAGGACAAAGTTGGAACACAGAGAACCTGGAGTTAGCATAAGGTACGATTATGGCAATTTTTACAGCTGGATGCCTTTTTTGACACCATCCCATATGCAGAGCAGCTTGAACTGTCTCGAGTCACCCACCCCCCAGCAATGGAGCATGTGCCCCAGTATATACATACAGTACATAGACTACATACAACAAATATTAATAACACTATACTGTACCCAATTTCATTTCATTTGACGGTAAATTGCATAGTTCCCATCAATATTGCTCAGTTATTTTGAAGATTTTGTAGTGAAATATGGTGCTAATTATATAAACTTGGTCTTAATATGATGCAGAGACATATTAGGGTCATACTTTTCCATTAAGTATTAACAAATTAGCTGTTAAGGGATTCAATTGTCCGTCAGATGAAATTAAATAGAGTAAATAGAGTATAAAGTAACAACGATACTATTGTACTAAAAGGGTTAATTAGCTACCTGTATATTAAACTCCAGTCTAGGTTGTATCAGTAGCCTGGAAACAATATGAGTGTGACCACCTTGGGCAGCAGCATGTAGCGGTGAACAGCCTTCCTGAAGAAGTAATAAGTGTGAACAGTGTGTTAAAATTTGAAAAAGCATTAGATATAGTTTGGGGGGGTGACCAAGAGCTAAAGTTTAATGATTTTAAAGCCAAAATTAATAAATTAAGACACGTCCACCCAAGCCACACACCAAGTAATGAAATAAATGATGAGCCGGGTCTCATAGGCTGAACAGCCTCCTACCCGGGTATCTTCTGTGAGTATCTGTGAGTAATAGGTAATTGTATTTAAATGTTAAATGCGTTTTAAAAGCATTGGTGAAGTAAATTACTGAGACTACTGCAGAATTAGTATCATGTTTGATTCGACTCCTTAGCAAATGAAACACCACTTATAGCAAATGAAATACCACTTATACTATTTTGTATCACTATTATCTAACTGTGTAAATAGTACAAAGGGATAATATTAGCATTTATTCTTCAATTTCAGGTTATTTTTTTAATTAATGCTGTACAGTAGCCCAAATAGCTATAATATTTCAAAGTACTGTAGATCTGAATCCACTCTTAATTTTGAAATAAAAAAAAAAACTTTGGACTTGGTATCATATGAGGCAAAATCAAAGGGTTTAAATCGCGCGGGAGGATTTTTGTTTATGTGTGGGCTACCGCAGCGCCACCAAGCACAAACTAACATGCAGCATCAGTTCTCGTCACGCATCCAACATGGATGGAGTTAATCCAAAAAAATCGCTGTGTCCGAATCGCCGCCCGCCACCGCGTACCGTACGCCTAACAAAAGCAAGGCTAAAACGACCAAGAAAACAGTGCTTAGTCCCGATGGTGTTGCACACACTCTGGAAGAACTAAGCGAATATAGTGAACTGAGTGAATATAGTGAACTGAGTGAACTTGGGAGTGACTTTGACGAAGAATAAGTGGTTAGTGAAGATGAGGGTGAAGTGGCGGATGGATTAGAGTTTCTGGGCTTTATTAGTACCGATGAGGACGATAATGACGAGGATAATGTCGATGGTGAATGCGGTGCTCGTGAATATAGTGAACTGAGTGAACTTGGGAGTGACTTTGACGATGAAGAAGTGGTTAGTGAAGATGCGGGTACGGTACCGTACGCTTGCCTAGCCTAGCCTAGTAAGTGAAAGTGACACACAAATGTATAACAAGTAATAATAACTCAATAATAACAGTGAGTGACAATAATTCATAACAAGAAGAGTAATAAGAGTGAAAGTGACAATAATATCCAATAACAGTGAAAGTGCCAAAAATATGTTATAAAAAGTTTCACATAACTCAATAATGGTTGTAAAAGTAATAAATGACAATAATTATGACATTATCACCATAGAAACATAATATCGTCTACCGGTACCAAAGCCACCGAAGCAACGAGTGACTTAGTGCGTGCTAGCCAGGGCCTCGGCGAAGCGTTCGGACACAGGCGAAAATACGCGGGAAATTACCTCCATTCCCATCATCATATCTCGGCAACCACTTGTCGTAGCGATGTCAACTCAACGCCAGTCTACAGACAAAGGTTGGTTCTACACTATGCAATTTAGTTGACTGCTCTAGGTGGTCTCAATCAGTAGATATCAAATCATGAAGATAGCCATTTTTCAGGAATACCCCCGGACACGACGATCGCCTCATATGAAAGCCCCCGGATCCGGAGGGTTAATAGGCGTTTGGCACGAATCGCTAGGTCATGTTAAAATTAAATCAAATTATGTGATAATATATGAATATACTGTACTAAACATTTCTATACTATTCACTACCTTTTTACGTTCATGTAAATTATATTTACCTCGTCATTAAGCAGATTTCATAAATACAGTACAGTACTGTATATGCTCTATTACCGTACAAATTATTTTTTACCGCCGGCACTAACAGAATATGTGAGCTGCAACACCATCAGCTCTGAGCCCTCTCATTCTGTGCCACAGGCCGTAGCTCGATTGGCAGAGCGTTCGCCTGCTAACCGTGAGGTTGACGGCTCGAGCCTCGGGCCAGCCAGTGAATTATTGGCAGACGTTTGCTGTTGGTGAACGGTGCGGTCTAGCAATCTGTGGCAACTATTCACTAGTCCCTGATTCATCCATCAGGGCACCCACCCTAGCCTTGCTATTCAGCAGGGAGTGTAAGGTGGTAAAAACTGCATCATCATCATCATCATCTGTGTCGGTTTCTTTTCAGCTGACGATAAATTGAACCCCTTGGCACCTAATTTATCGATACTTAATGGAAAAATATGAAACAACTATGTCTCTGCATCATATAAAGACCCAAGTTTATACAATTAGCACCATATTTCACTAGAAAATCTTCAAAATAACTGAGAAATCTACCGTCAGTTGAAAAGAAACAGAGTACTGTACAGTATATTTGTATTTTGTACTATTGTTATTATCTTGTCAAGTTGCAAATTTGATTTTGATAGAACATTTTGACACTTAATGTAGTTTCTTTATTGATGCAGAGTTTAGTAAAATTTACCAGAACGTCCCCGACTTCCCAAATTGACTAATTCCTTGAACGTGACGACAGAGCATTGTTATATGTGCGATCAGTTTACTTGGGAAACAAATTGGCTTGCGCATGTAGTTGTGTACACCCTATGTGGTGGATTGTGTTCTTTTATTTCAAAATTTTATTTTATGAAGCATTGCTTCCACATAGCAATTTTGATAAGTTTTTTGCATTTATATTGTATCGTCCCAGTTTTAGTTTGTTTATTTTGCAAGTTTTACATTATAATATATACGGTATATATATATATATATATATATATATATATATATATATATATATATATATATATATACTGTATATATATATTTACAAAATACATCATATTTAAAAATACCACGCACCAATCGTCTGAAATCATATAGTGGGCAGAGCTGTCTCAAAGCAGATGGGCCGAGTTGTCTCGTAATTAACACGGGGCCGAGCTGTCTCGATTTTACTGGGCCGAGCTGTCTCGCCGTGGGCCGAGCTGTCCCGTGGGCCGAGTAGTCTAGCATTCTGTGAAAGACCTTGGGGTGTTAATGTCTGAAAATATGGGTTTCAAAGAACATAACCAGGTCAAAGTTGCGGCTGCGAAACATCTAACGGGTTGGATTCTGCGTACATTTATAACATGCGGTAAATTACCTATGATAACGCTCTACAAATCTGTAGTGCTACCGCGGCTTGAATACTGTAGCGTATTAACATCCCTAGACGAGGGAGAGGCTATTGATGTCATCTATTGTGACTTCATGAAGGCGTTTGACAGAGTGCCCCATAAGAGGCTGATGGAGAAGATCAGAAGCTATGGGATTGAAGGAAACATCTACCAATGGATCAGTGACTTCCTGACAAACAGAAGACAGAAGGTGAAGGTTAATGGTGAGTCATCTGAATGGAGAGAGGTCACAAGTGGAGTTCCACAAGGCTCATTGCTGGGTCCTCTGCTGTTCGTCCTCTTCATCAACGATCTTCCTGAGGCAATAAAGCACGGAAGCGAAGTGTACCTGTACGCAGACGATACCAAAATCTTCAGAAGGATTGTAGACAGCGAGGACTGTAGAAAACTCCAGGAAGATCTAGACAGGCTGAAGAACTGGTCCGAGAGGTGGATGTTAAACTTTCACCCAGACAAAATCAAATTCATGAGGAAAGGGAGGTCCAGCGTGGAGGAACGTGTCTACACAATGTACAATAACATCACGAAGGCCAATACAGAAAATGACATCGGTGTAGTGATAGATGATAAGTTGTCTTTCTCTGATCACTTAGCTGAGAAAATAAATAAAGCAAACAAAATAGTAGGCCTGATCCGGAGAACATTCGTGTACAGTACCTAGATCCAACTATCTTCAAGGCTCTGTACACCGCAGTTGTGAGACCACACTTGGAATATGCAAACCAAGTGTGGTGTCCACACCTCCTAAAGGATATCGACGCACTGGAAAACGTACAGCGAAAAGCAACGAAGACAACTTAAAGACCTCACCTACGAAGAACGACTGAGGAAGCTGAATCTACCCACCCTGGCTTACAGATCACGAGATCATATCGAAGTCTACAAGATCGTCAACCAGAACTACGACCGAGACTGTACAGAGGAAATTTTTCAACTGAGGGAGGATAACAACACCCGAGGTAACTCGAAGAAACTATACAAGCCCAGGGCAAGACTTAACCTCAGGAAATACTCCTTCTCACACAGGATCGTCAACACCTGGAACGACTTGCCGGAGTGGGTAGTCAACGCTGAATCCGTTGAAAAATTTGAGTCTGGCATAGATAAAGTGTGGAGGGGCCAGGACCAAAACTATAATTATAGGGCACACATAACCACCACACGCAGGAGTGGCCAAGGTCCAGACAGGGACCAGGCTACAGAGCTGGAGCCACAGGCCTAAGCCTCTTCCAGAACATCATCTGTGAGTATCTGTGAGTATCTATACAAGGCATGTGAAATAAATTACTTAGAGTGTACAAAAGAATTTCACTTGCGCATATAAGTTCGGTAAAACAGCTACACTATTGGGAGCATTTAAAAACACTGAAACTCTACTCGTTGGAGCGTAGAAGAGAAAGTTACCTAATAATATACACATGGAAAATCGCAGAGGTTTAGTGCCAAACATACATACCCCGATAGCCATGAAATTCAGGGATAGGAGAGGCTGGGAATGCGATATCCCCCGTATAAATAACAGGGGTGCTATGGGCTCTCTGCGAGAGGGCTGGTTATCACACAGAGGCTCACGTCTCTTCAACAAACTCCCGCGGCGAGTAAGAGACATGAGGGGCGTCTCGTTAGACAACTTCAAGAGAGCGGCCTCGATGTCAAACTGCAAAAAGTGCCAGACGAGCCCATCTTCGCAGGGGAGCGTGCTGCCCCTTCGAACAGTCTGCTGCATCTAATGACCACCCAGAATGAGGGGCGGCACGCTCCTCGGTGCTACTAGCAGTGGCGAACTAAACAAAAAGTAACAAAAGTAAGTAAGTAAGTAATATGATCTTGTTTGTCAACTTGTCATGGATGATGGGTGGAGATAGACCATAGCTGCGACGCCATCTAGACCTAGGCCTAGGAAGTTAAATATATTTTTTGTTAGGCCTAGGCTACCTTAGGCCTAATAGATTTGTAACAGTAGGCTAAGCCGCTAATAACACCAATGACCAATAGCATTGCAATGAAGTATATAATATCAATTATCTAGAGATCCTACACATTGAAATAGTTAGTATAACTCCATTTCTATGTCACAAATTTTGTTGACATATTCGAAGACAGATATGGAATCTATATGCTCTAAACATCATATTAAAATTAGTTTCAACCCTCGGCAAAACCAATTAAAAAAAAACGGTAACATGTCTACCTACCGTAAAACGGTTGTCAATACAGTACTCTCTTATAGACGGCGCAGCTTTCAGCGACGCCATTTTTTCATCAACTGGAGAGCTCTATCCCTCAACTTTTTTAATACTATCACGCCATCTGCCAATCCCCATTGGATATTGGTCGTATGCGTCTTCACGCGAAGATAATTATATGGAATAGGCTCGCAGCCTTATACATAATTTATTAGGGACAATGTAGGTCTATGGAATCCTTATGTTGTACAGTACTCATGTATAATCCACTGTGGGAGAATAGTTTTTATCACATTTATAAAAACCGATATTAATAGAAAAGAACGCCCATTCCAATCAATCTCAGAGCTCTTTCGGACATCCAGCCTGTTTACAAACGCATTCTTTATGAAATATAATCGATGTTTAACTCCTGCTGGCAACATAGACGACGATTTCAATAATTCATGGGGGGGGGTGAGGGGGGGCAAAGCCCCCCCTCAACCCATCGTGTATCCCACATTGGAATCATAACTAAGACCATGAAAACACTCACTCAAAATCTGGAGGAAAAAACATGAAAAATAAGGGTGCGAGCTTCTTCCCTATAATTGCCAGCGAAAATTCATTATTAATTCGCGTGAATGCGCCTACGCTCGAATATGAATTCGCGCCAATATGCCTACGCTCGAATATTAATTCGCTCGAAGTGTCCAGATACCGTACCAGGTACTAGTGACATACAATAAGTGTTAGCTGAGGGCTACTTTTGCATCCCACGTACTGGATACTATAATAGGTACATATAGTAGGTGTTAGGTGAGGGCTACTATTGTATCCCACTTACTGGGTACTAGTGATATATATACTGTATACTAGGTGTTAGGTGAGGGCTAGCTTTGTATCCTACGTACTGGGTCTAGGTTAGGTTAGGTTCTTTGGTTAGTTATTGTTGTGAACCTCTCGCTGCCACTCGTTGCCGGAGTAAGGTATGTCCCATAATACTGTGCACTGTTACCCAACCAGCGGGGGTGGCAGCCCCCACCCATAATACTACGATAGGTTAGGCAAGGTTGTTAAGTTAGGCTAACGTCTTCTCAAAGTTGACTCAATTTTTATAACATAGGCTATTACTCACTCCACCCAACTGGATTTCTACTGTTAGCAGTTTTACCCAACCAGCGGGGGTGTGGGGGCAGCAGCCCCCACCCATAATACTAGGATATGTTAGGTAAGGTTGTTAGGTTAGGCTAATGTCTCCTCAAAGTTGACTATTTTTTATAACATAGAATATTACCCACTCCATCCCGTGAAATCCGTCAAATCCAAGCCAACTTTCGTCAAAACTTGGCTCGGGTTTTTCAAAAATTTGGTTTTATGGATCTCGAAAATGCACAAACTCGAGCCAACTTTTATTTACAAATGCGCAATATATTCGCTTTATAAGTTTTTTACCCCTCAATTTCCCTATTCTTCATAGCCCTTCCCACTATCGGGGGCCGTGTTGTTAGATTCTTGGATAATGGGTAAATACTAATTTCCATGAAATATTTTTATTATAGAAAGTTTATAGGCTAAACAATACAAATAACCAATCCAAAAAATAAACAAATAACCTTGAACATAGCTGTGGTGCGTCTCGTAGATATTGACAGTTAGGTTAATGACAACGGATCAGCCTCAGGTGGTAGGTATGGAATACAGTAAGTACTATGAACATAATATTACCAGGTAGGTAATGGTTCGTCTTGTATCCCACGTACTAGGTACCTGGTACTACGGACACGTTGTAGGTGTTAGGTGAGGGTTAGTCTTGTATCCATTGTAGTAGGTCTAGGTTACTGGGTATTTATGATTTCCAAAACCGCTTCGTTTTCGATAAATCAGGTTTTATGGGTTTGCAATTTGGGAAACCATGACCCAATTTTCGAAATTACGAAATCTGTTTTTTGGGGTTTATAAATCAAGACAACCCGACCAAAATATCTAAATAACGTCACTGTCGTTTTGTACTCTATAAAATCGCAAAATCCGAGCCAACTTTTGCCAAAACTTGGCTCAGGTTTTGGACAAATCGGTTTTTATGGGTTTGTAAATCAAGAAAACACGAGCCAATTATCCAAATAACATCGCTGTCTTTTTTTACTTTAGAAACTCGCAAAATCCAAGCCAACTTTTGCCAAAACTTGGCTCGGGTTTTCGATATATCGGGTTTTAGGGGTTTGTAAATCGTAAAAACAAGAGCCAAATTTCGAAATTAGGTTACTGTGTTTTTCAACTATAAAACATCGCAAAATCCGAGCCAACTTTGGCCAAAATGGGAAGGATGTAGTTACCGGGTGTACCACTACCAACATACAACATAAATCATCTATAAATACTTATAATAAAATAAATACTTATAAATCTATAATACTTAGTTAGGTTAGGTTAGGTTGTTTGGTTAGGGTAATGTATTTTTGTATCCAAAGGCAGTCAAAATAGACGGGAACATGATGGGGTACACCCGGTAACTACATTCTTGCCGCCAAAACTTGGCTCGTGTTTTCGAATTCTTGGGTTTTATGCCTTTCAAAAACCATAAAACACGAGCAAAGTTTGGGAAGGATGTACTTACCGGGTGTACCACTACCGACATACAACATAAATCATCTATAAATACTTATAAATCTATAATACTAGGTTAGGTTAGGTTAGGTTGTTTGGTTAGGGTAATGTATTTTTGCATCCAAAGGCAGTCAAAATAGACGGGAACATGATGGGGTACACCCGGTAACTACATTCTTGCCCCAAGTTTTGCTAAAATACGTTATTATCGCCGTTTTACGCATTTAACCCTTCATTTTCCCTGACCTTCATAACCCACCCCACTATCGGGTGGCGTGTCTTAAGATCGTTGGATAATGGGGAAAACGGTTGGTCAATATTTACGAGCCGCACCACAGCTGGGATCTCATTTCTAATGGTAGTTTTGGGTTCCTATCATTTTATGCTTCATTGCTATATAATTTTTATCCACTGGAAAATATATATACAGTATTTATATAATATTATATACTGTATATATATATATATATATATATATATATATATATATATATATATATATATTATTATTTTTTTTTTTTTTTTTTTTTTTTTTTTTTTTTTTTTAGCACTAACCTAACCAAAAAACCTAACCTAATAGCCCTCAACTACATTTAGGTTAGCTTAATGCAAACAAATATAAATAAATAAATAAAGCCAAGAATTTTTTTTTCCCCGGTGGATAAACATTATATTATTATATAGCAATGAAGCATACAATGATAGGAACCCAAAACTACCATTAGAAATGAGATCCCAGCTGTGGTGCGGCTCGTAAATATTGACCAAACGGTTTTTCCGAGGTTTGTAATTAAATACAAACACTAGCCTATATATTTATGAAAACTAACTGATTCCAAAAATAAAATCCATGGGAAAATTTGTGACATAAAAATGGAGTTTTTACAAATATTTGTCTTGATAGCGTAATGCATAGGCCTAAGTGCGCAGAATTTCGATGTGAGTGTCCTAGGTTCGAGTCCTTGGAGTGCCACATCATGTATCTGTTGATTTCATTAATTGAGTTTAGGCTAGAGGTGAGGTTGGTTGGTGGAAAAACCATAATAGGCCTAATTAATAATGTAATACTGGTTCTGGTTCTGGTGTTTGTTCGGGGAGATCACCTTTACATCGCCCCCCCCCCTCCCCCCTATTGGCGTTTACTTTTTTGTAAGTCTAATTGAGCTTCTTGTTTTCTTAGTATTTCTCTTTTCGTCCACATATGTATTTTTCGTTTCACTTCTTGCTTATTTCCACTGTATCCAAATAGTATTTGTGCTAATATATTTTCTGCATATGGTCTTTCAAACAATTTACTATTATTTCTTATCTGCTGGTACTATTCATAATAAAGTATAAAATGCTCTAAAATTTAATTTTCTGCCTGGCATGCTAAACACTTGGTGTCTTCCCCACTAAACCTCCTTCGGTTGTTGAGCTGTAGAGTATTTGTGCGACATCTGAAAAGGGTCACTGAAGATGGAATATTATCGTAAAAGTGTTCTTCCTTAATTTTATTTTTATTTTCTTGGTATAATTTTACGCTAGATTTTAGCTCCAGTTCTTGCTTCCACTGATTGGAGTCCAACGTATTAACTATATCCTTTATTTTCTGTTCACTTATGTCGGCTATTTCTGTTTCTCGGATGTTTACCTTTTCAAATACCTCCTTAGTTTCTTTCACCCATTCGTTTTTTCTGTGGGATCTCTTCATTTCACCATATGCTGCTTTGATCACTGATCCTTCTTTTTTCTGTATATATTTTACAAAGTTAAATTTATTTTTCATAATCCTTGTTTTCATTTCCGATGCACCACTCTCTCCTCTCAACGTACACGTAGGAGTATGGATAGAGGCCCCAAATATGTACAGTATCTATATACTTTGTTCTCAATTATTTGCAACTTTTTTTATGTCAGTATTGTTATAATGTATTACTTGGTTGCCATAGATTACTGCTGGGAGTGCCACCAATCTCCAGTATGCTTTTCCTATGATGACCTTATTACAACTTCTTGCTATGACTGATGGAACCTGGTTAGCTAAGTTTTGTGCTTTTATTAACATGTTTTCTTTATGCTGATTAAAAAGTTTCTTCTTGTTTGTTATGGTTACACCTAGATATACTATTTTGTCTGTGACTCTAATCCCCTCTATTTCATTTGGTGTTTCTTTTTTGTTATATACTGTATTAAAATATTGCTTTTTTCAGTGTTTATCTCAAGACCATACTCTTTCACCACCCTGTTTATTGTTTTAATATTTATTTTTGTTTCTTCAATAATTTGAGTTAGGCTAAGCCCATCATCCGCAAAAAATATAGTATTAAAGTAAAAAGCTAGATCCTTAAAGCCTATGCCTGTGTCTTCTAGGTGTATACGTATCATGTATGTTACTATCTTAAATAAGGATGTGGAGCCAGTACAACCCTGCAGCCCTGCTTGATACCACTGCTAATTTCTATTTCTTTTGAAACATCATTATTTAATTGTAGTAGGGTCTTATCACCGTCATATAATTTTGAAATAATGTCAATTAACCTGGGGTGGATTCTAAATTTAATAATTGATTTGATTAATTTATCTCTTTTTATGGAATCAAAGGCTTTTGTAAAGTCTATTGCAGTTACTATGAGACAATCTTTGTTTTTAAAGCTACTCTTGACACAGTATTTTAATAGAAATAAGTTGTCTTCTATTCTACAACCCTTAGAAAACCCTGCCTGTCTATCCATCGTTGCTTATTAATTTCTAAATGTTGTTCAATTTTTTCTCTCACTATTGCCATGAATAGTTTATATGAAATATTTGATAGTGCAATAGGTCAAAAGTTTTTTGCTAAGGGTTTGTTACATTTAGGTATCAGTTTTGTGTTAGTTTTTTTCCAATTTACTGGTATGTCTACTTCTCCTATTATTATTTTATTTAAACTTATCTTTATTGCATTTAGCCTATACAAATATTATTATTAATTAGAAATTTATAAAGTTCAGGCTTTATGCCGTCCGGTCTTGCAGCTTTTTTAGGCTTTAGTTTTTCTAGATAATCCTTTATGTCACGGTTAGATATTGTTGGCAAACCCATTGGTTTAATTTTTCATTTACGTAATTGTTTAATCGAAGTACTCTTTTTCTAGTTATTAAAAACGTATTCTATGGTGTATTATATGATATATAGAAGCAATAGAACTGTTCAAATGACGTGGAAAGTGTTCAAGTGTATATTAAACCAAATACAAAACTTTGAATAATGAGGTAAGAGATACGTGTTTTTTATCACTTTTCAACCCAAGACCAGCGGGGGTCTGGGGGCAGCAGCCCCCAGGATGCCCAGGTTACCTTAGGTTAGGTTAGGTTAGGTTAGGTTAATGACCAGCAATGTAAATACAGTAGTGAACATTTGGTTCAGTCTGTGCTCAAAAACCATTTTCTTTAGGAGGCCATACAATAAACAATTACCTTTTTCTATTTTGCTAGGCCTATTCTTATCCCTTAAATTAAATTTGTCATAGGCCTATAGGCCTAGTTTAAATGAGTCTCAGTAATACACAATATAGGCCTAGGCCTAGCCTAGTATTATTTTCTACAAGGTCTTCTAGTTCTACCAATTTTGCATCACTCAAACCCCGAGTAGGCCTATTTATCAATTTCACCCTAAATCCTATTTCTGCTACCCTAGCTGTCCATCCATTAAGAATAGGCTATGATCGACAGGCTGCTTCATTCCTAGAATAATAGATAAGATAGCCTAGGCAGGCTAGGCTAGCCTAGCCTAATTATATTTATATAAAATTGCCCAGTTTAAGAAGATCCTTAACAACCATGAGTTATAAATTACAAATATTAAGATTACTTCACCATATCTTGCATAAAACAACGAAAAATACTTACCAAATAAAAATTCTTCATGCTTCTTCTTAGGGTTGTGATGTGCAATGTACAGTATACGGCATTTTTGTCATGCTTCTTCTTCTTCTTAGGGTTGTGATGTGCAATGTACACGGAGTAGGAATCTCCAGATATTTGCACAGGCGTTATTGGCGTTGTCTTCTTCTTCTTCTTCTTATTGTTTAAATGTGCAGTTTGCTTGGAGGGTTGTGGTGTCTCCAGATTGGCGTTGTCATGCTTCTTGAATCTCGGGAGGCTAGGCCTAATGTTTTCGTATTTCTCAACACATACTAAGGAACATTTTGTGCATGATATCTTTGTATTTATTATTGTTTAATCATTATTGTATTTAAGTATAAATTAATTTAATCAAGCATCTCAAAATTAAGCAGGAATATTTTGTTTTCATTTGTTTTTTATTTCGAAAAGAGCGCCACTTTCAAATGTATTCTAGTCGATGGTAAAATAATTTTCTCAGCTTAGAAAGGCTCAAATGGAAGCAGAAACGTACACATTATCTCAATTAACCCTGTCTCTCATAGATTCTTCAGAATCTGATTAATATTATATAATGATGGCTAGAACATGTACAAAATAATGTATAAGCCTTGTTATGTTTTATTCTAGCTGACATTTAACAACTTTTCTCAGCTTAGGAAGGCTTGATAGGTATTTGACCACTTGCGAGTTTCGTTCTATAAGGAAGTTGGAGCTGTAGACAACGATATTTAACAGAGTTTACAGCTAAAACATATATAAATACATAAAAACCAATTCAACATACTCTTTAGCCATCAGAAACCTACATTATTATTGTATTTATGTTTACTACCGATGTCAACAACTCCAACTTCCTTATAGAACGAGTGGTCAATTAACAACTTTTCTCAGCTTAGAAAGGCTTGATAGGCATAACAATACGTCAAGTATATAGGCTAAGAATAGGCTACCAAGTGATATAGTGGGATCAAGAACGATAGGGAGCTTTAAGAAAAAATTGGATAAGCATATGGACGAGAAGGGTTGGGTGTGAAGGGGGATCAGCCGGGTTGGGCCAATCAGCGCTCTGCAGACCCCCGTAATCCTGCGTTAATCTCTAACCGGTTTGGTAAGATGATCCTCAGGGTATTAGATTGTTGAGCCTATAATTGGGCTTTGTAATTGGGGTTGTGTGGGACAGGGATCTGCCTTGCTTAGGCCAATCGGCTTTCTGCAGACTCCCATTTTCTTATGTTCTTATGTTCTTATATCAATTAACCCTCTGACTGGCATAGGTACTTTGGAAACTGATTAAAATCGTTTAATGATAGTCAGAATATCTAGAAAATTCGTCAGTGTACGCACTGTACGGGCAGGATAACTATTTTCGTAAATTGGCTTCTATTAGACAATATTTCTCAGCTTAGGAAAGACCTCTAGGAATGAAATAGGTGAAGAATCTCGGTTATCTCTCTGTCTCCCATAGGTTCTTTAGTTAGTAGTTACTATAGTCTATTCGCTGCAAGTAGGTGAGAAATCATGACCTCTAACCTCTGTAACTCAAAAAACGGCTAGAGTAATCGAGCTAACATTTCTACCATTTGGGAAGAGACAGTCAAGGAATAGAATGTAGAAATTTACAGCCAGTTTGCTCTACCCCTTTTTGAGTTACAGAGGATAGAGGTAATGATTGCTCACCTACTTACAGCGAATATACTATAACATAAGAACATGGGAGTCTGCAGAAAGCCGATTGGCCCAAGCAAGGCAGATCCCTCTCACACCTAACCCTAATTATAAGCCCAGCTCACTAACACCATTAGGGCTGACCTCACCGAAACAGTCAGAGGTCAGAAAACGGGGGTCTGCAGAGCGCCGATTGGCCCACACCTGACAGAGCCCCCTCACACCCAATCCATCTCGTCCATATGCCTATCTAATTTGATCTTACTATAGCTCTATTACTGTAGTCGTTTGTGAGTTATAGAGATTAATGTTCAGGAGTGTTGGACTACTTATTTGGTATCGCTCGCCAAAAAAAAAAAAAATCGACGACTAAATGGCACGAGAGGTCTTAAAATCGCTAACTAATGTGGCGAATGTCTTAAAACTTCAACAGTAATGGGGCTAAACATGAGAGAGAAGGGGTCCAGAAAGCCCCCCCCCCCCCTTAATAGGTGCGCTCATAGATGCTGACATCGTGGTCGAGTCTTGTGATAAACAGATATATGAGAGAGAGAGAGAGTTACAAGGAATAGTTAGAATCGTAGAGACCTTGCAGTCCATTCCGAGGAGATACTCGAAGTGGAAGGAGAGAGATTGTGTGCAAAATACTATATACTCTCTTCTTGAACTGCTCTACTGAAGATCTATTTACAACTTCGGAGGGAAGTTTGTTCCAGGTAGAACAGATCTTATATGTGAACAAGTTTCCACAGATACTAGTGCTGAACCTTTTCAATTCCAATTTCCAGCCATGGTTGCGTGTTGTATTCATAAGAGGCTAAACATTTTGCTATAATCCACATTGTCAAACCCATTAAGTATTTTAAAAACGTCAATGAGCTGACCTCGTAGTCTGCGGGTCTCCAACGGGAAGAGATCAAGAGCTCTCAACCAGTCCTCATAGAGAGAGAGAGAGAGAGGGGGGGTATATATGGGACTGTGTGTGTGTGTGTGTGTGTGTGTGTGTGTGTGTGTGAGATGGGGTGGGGCGGAGGGAAGGGTGTGAGCGTGAGTGTGTGCATGAGAGATAAGAGAGGGTGGGGGAGGGGATTTGATTTGATTATTTTATTAAATTCGTATAAATACAGGTGGAGGGAAGGAAGGAAGGAGGGGGGGGGGGGGGGGGGGGGGGGAGGGAGAGGGAAGGAAGGAAGGAGGGGGAGGGGGAGGAGGGAGAGGGAAGGAAGGAAGGGAGGGGGGGGGGGAGAGAGAGAGAGAGAGAGAGAACGGTTTCACTATCACATTTCCCGCAGTTTTGGGCAATGTCTTCCAGCAATTTGCTATTTGATCCTTTCAACTATAGGTAGCGCCAACGAACTAGACAATAATCTTGACCCCTTAATGGGCCGGTTTTCTGGACCATTTTCTCCCTCATGTTTAGCCCCATTAGTTTTCAGATGTTATGATGTTTGCCCCATTAGTTAGTCGATTTTAAGACCTTTCGCCCCATTTCTTCGTCAATATTTAGACCTTTCGTGCTATATAGGTGTCGATTTTTTCCCTGGCGAACGATAGTGAGCCTGTAATGTTGGAAGGGATATTTTTCTACCGAAAAATGTACAAATTAATCTAGAAGGGGGGATCTAATGGATGTTTTTTTTTTTTTTTAAATTTGATGGAGGTCTAGGAAGGAAACTAGAAAAATATTGAATACATGCAAAAATCGCCCAAAAAGTGAACCATCTCCCCTTAAACTCTCTAACACAACCTACCTTCTAAGTGATTAACCCCTTCAACACCATGCCACCTTTTTTAACGTTGATTCTGGCTAAACAAAACTTTATATGGTTTTATGAAGTTTAAGAAGGACCGATGGTATTAAGACGGTTTATTTATCAATGTGTCATAATGGTAGATTATAAACTAAAGAAAATCGTCTAACAGTAACCAGAGAATGATGAACATGGTGGTGAAGTGGTTAAGGGGAGGTTTTTAGTTTGGTCCCTAGATATCCTTCAAGCTTAAGATTACACCCCCTTGAGCCCCTTTCAAGATAAATTTGTAAATTTTTCGGTAGAAAAATGTCCCGGCTGAAAGCCGGTTCCTCTTAAATTACAGGCTCGCTATCGCTCGCCAGGATAAAATCGACACCTAAATGGCACGAAAGGTCTTTAAATTGACAGAAATGGGTTGAAAGTTCTTAAAATCGTCAAAATAATGGGGCGAACGTCTTAACATTAGGAAAACAATGGGGCTAAACATGAGGGAGAAAGGAGTCAAGAAAAAAATCCGTCAAGTGGATATCTCCCCTTACGGTCACTTGAACGAATTATAGTCTTCTGAAAATGATTAAGTTTGAAGGTGGGGATGACTGTGGTGTTAAGGGGAGATTTCCACTCGAGGGATTTTTTTCTGGATCCCTTTCTATCTCATGTTTAGTCCCATTGCTTTTGATATTCTAAGACGTTCGCCCCATTAGTTTGGTGATTTTAAGAACTTTTGGCCCATTTCTGTCAATTTTAAGACCTTTCGTGCCATTTAGGTGTCGATTTCATCCTGGCGAGCGATAGCGAGCCTGTAATTTAAGAGGAACCGGCCTTTGGCCGGGAAATTTTTCTACCGAAAAATGTACACATTTATCTTGAAAGGGGGTCTAGGGGGGTGTAATTTTAAGCTTGATGGAATTATAGGGAACGAACTAAAAACCTCCCCTTAATATTGTGTAAAGGTAGACAGTGTATAGTGTATAGTGTTTAGTGTATAGTGTATAGTGTATAGTGTTTAGTGTATAGTGTATAGTGTATAGTGTATAGTGTATAGTGTATAGTGTATAGTGTATAGTGTATAGTGTTTAGTGTATAGTGTTTAGTGTTTAGTGTATAGTGTTTAGTGTATAGTGTATATGTGTATAGTGTATATGTGTATAGTGTATATGTGTATAGTGTATAGTGTATAGTGTATATGTGTATAGTGTATAGTGTATGTGTGTTTAGTGTATAGTGTATAGTGTATAGTGTATATGTGTATATGTGTAGTGTATAGTGTATATGTGTATAGTGTATATGTGTATAGTGTATATGTGTATAGTGTATAGTGTATATGTGTATAGTGTAGTGTATAGTGTATATGTGTATAGTGTATAATGTGTATAATGTGTATAGTGTATATGTGTATAGTTACTGTATAGTGTATATGTGTTTAGTGTATAGTGTATAGTGTATATAGTGTATAGTGTATAGTGTATAGTGTATAGTGTATGTGTATAGTGTATAGTGTATAGTGTATATGTGTATAGTGTATATGTGTATAGTGTATAGTGTATATGTGTATAGTGTATAGTGTATATGTGTATAGTGTATAGTGTATATGTGTATAGTGTATAGTGTTTAGTGTTTAGTGTATAGTGTATAGTGTTTAGTGTATAGTGTATAGTGTATAGTGTATAGTGTATAGTGTTTAGTGTATAGTGTATAGTGTATAGTGTATAGTGTATAGTGTTAGTATAGGTTTAGTGTTTAGTGTATAGTATAGTGTATAGTGTATAGTGTATAGTATATAGTGTATAGTATATAGTGTATAGTATAGTGTATAGTATATAGTGTATAGTGTATAGTATATAGTGTATAGTATAGTGTAGTATAGTATATAGTGTATAGTGTTTAGTGTATTAGTGTTTAGTGTATAGTGTATAGTATATAGTGTATAGTATAGTGTATAGTGTATAGTGTATAGTGTATAGTGTATAGTGTATAGTGTATAGTATATAGTGTATAGTATAGTGTATAGTATATAGTGTATAGTATAGTGTATAGTGTATAGTGTATAGTATATAGTGTATAGTTATAGTATATAGTGTATAGTGTATAGTGTATAATGTGTATAGTGTATAGTGTATATGTGTATAGTTACTGTATAGTGTATATGTGTTTAGTGTATATGTGTATAGTGTATAGTGTATATGTGTTTAGTGTATAGTGTATAGTGTATAGTGTATAGTGTTTAGTGTATAGTGTATAGTGTATAGTGTTTAGTGTATAGTGTATAGTGTATAGTGTTTAGTGTTTAGTGTATAGTGTTTAGTGTATAGTGTATAGTGTATAGTGTTTAGTGTATAGTGTATAGTGTTTAGTGTATAGTGTATAGTGTTTAGTGTTTAGTGTATAGTGTTTAGTGTATAGTGTTTAGTGTTTAGTGTATAGTGTTTAGTGTATAGTGTATAGTGTATAGTGTATAGTGTTTAGTGTATAGTGTTTAGTGTTTAGTGTTTAGTGTATAGTGTTTAGTGTATAGTGTTTAGTGTATAGTGTATAGTGTATAGTGTATAGTGTATAGTGTATAGTGTTTAGTGTATAGTGTTTAGTGTTTAGTGTATAGTGTTTAGTGTATAGTGTATAGTGTATAGTGTATAGTGTATAGTGTATAGTGTATAGTGTATAGTGTATAGTGTATAGTGTTTAGTGTATAGTGTATAGTGTTTAGTGTATAGTGTTTAGTGTATAGTGTATAGTGTATAGTGTTTAGTGTATAGTGTATAGTGTATAGTGTATAGTGTATAGTGTTTAGTGTATAGTGTATAGTGTATAGTGTATAGTGTATAGTGTTTAGTGTATAGTGTTTAGTGTTTAGTGTATAGTGTTTAGTGTATAGTGTATAGTGTATAGTGTTTAGTGTATAGTGTATAGTGTATAGTGTATAGTGTATAGTGTATAGTGTTTAGTGTATAGTGTATAGTGTATAGTGTTTAGTGTATAGTGTTTAGTGTATAGTGTATAGTGTATAGTGTTTAGTGTATAGTGTATAGTGTATAGTGTATAGTGTATAGTGTATAGTGTATAGTGTTTAGTGTAGTGTATAGTGTGTATAGTGTGTATGTGTTTAGTGTAGTGTATAGTGTATAGTGTGTATAGTGTATAGTGTATAGTGTATAGTGTATAGTGTATAGTGTATAGTGTATAGTGTATAGTGTATAGTGTATAGTGTATAGTGTTTAGTGTATAGTGTTTAGTGTTTAGTGTATAGTGTTTAGTGTATAGTGTATAGTGTATAGTGTTTAGTGTATAGTGTATAGTGTATAGTGTATAGTGTATAGTGTTTAGTGTATAGTGTATAGTGTATAGTGTATAGTGTTTAGTGTATAGTGTATAGTGTATAGTGTTTAGTGTATAGTGTATAGTGTTTAGTGTATAGTGTATAGTGTATAGTGTATAGTGTTTAGTGTATAGTGTATAGTGTATAGTGTATAGTGTTTAGTGTATAGTGTATAGTGTATAGTGTTTAGTGTATAGTGTATAGTGTATAGTGTTTAGTGTTTAGTGTATAGTGTTTAGTGTATAGTGTATAGTGTATAGTGTTTAGTGTATAGTGTATAGTGTTTAGTGTATAGTGTATAGTGTTTAGTGTTTAGTGTATAGTGTTTAGTGTATAGTGTTTAGTGTATAGTGTATAGTGTTTAGTGTATAGTGTTTAGTGTATAGTGTTTAGTGTATAGTGTATAGTGTTTAGTGTATAGTGTATAGTGTATAGTGTTTAGTGTTTAGTGTATAGTGTATAGTGTATAGTGTTTAGTGTATAGTGTATAGTGTATAGTAGCACAAAATAATGTGTTCAACTGTTTCTAAAATAGTCCAGCACCGTGTCTAATTTGACTATTAATACATATAAATAGACTGAGGCGTTTACTTATTCCAGAATATAGAACGAACTGCAATGAATTGATTAGCTGTTGTGATAAAACGTATATATACGGAATATTCATGCGAGGACACCAATGATTATTGTAACAAGTAAAAAATAGGTAAGAACTTTATTAAATCAGTCTAAAAAATACATCTTTCACCAACTACTCTAGCTAACATCTAAAGTATATGGGATACAATGCAAATATTACTCAGAATAATATTAGAACTTTATTATAGCTACCCCCAAGAAAAAAAAAAAAAAAAAAAAAAAAAATGAAATAGAAAATAAAAATAAAAATAGGAAAAATGGGGATTGTGTCTGAGCATATAGATAGATAGATAGATAGATAGATAGATTATAGCTTTTATTATTCATTATTACCTTGGAATCTGGTACAACTACACATACTATATTCTTCCATAACCTTCATCCCTGTTTCTTCTTTTTTCCTTTTCCAGTCTTTGGTTTCTCTTCCCTTGCAGATCCTCATTGCCATCTTCGGTTCCTCATACATCTTATTCCTCCAATCTTCCTTTTCTCTTGGTTCCTTCTTTAGTCTCCTCCTACTACGTAACTCCATTTGAAGGCTTCATTATCTCAACCTTCTCCTTCCCTCCTTCTCCAAGACCTCCATTTCATCCCTCACGATCTTTCTCTTCTAAACATTCCTTATTCTACTCCTCAACTCTTTTTGCAGGCTCACATATTTCTAAACTCCCCTTTGCAGGTTTCACCATCCCAAATTCCCTCTCCTCTTCCAAATCTTTATCCTCCATTCCATCCTTCTCTTGGTTCAACATCTACCCCTTAACTCCTCTTTGCAGTCTTCACCATCTCCACATCCTCCTCCTCCACCACACCGCCCTCCATTTCATCGTCCATGATCTTCCTCTCCCTGGGTTCCTCGTCTTCCTGTGCCTCTTCCTCTGCAGGACTGGTGAGGATGCGTTTCATACAGAGGTTTCGCCTGATGCAGGGGCTCGGACAGCACCTCTCCTTAGGCTGGCAGTACCCGTCAGAGGCACACATGGGCTGATCTTTGGGATATCCCTTCACCCATGGCTGCGGGAAAAAAGACAAAGAGAAAAAGGTATAGTTTAAGAAATGGATGGATGTTTATTGACCACCAAATACAAACACAATCCCACCCCTACTCTGTGCAACTCTCCAAGCCAAGAGTGAAATTATATTCCCAATCTTTCTTCTATTCAACAGCTGAGCTCTGGATATCTCTCCCTGAATCCATTTTTCCCTCATCCGATGACTTAATTTACTTCAATCTCCGTGTGGCCAGGCATTTTGGCTCGAACATTCTATAATTTTGGCCCTGTCACTCTTTCAACTCTGAGGGAGGCACTTGTCACAGGCAGTTTTGCTTATTGTGGCCCTCATCTACATAGAACAAAATACAAACAAATATTTACAGATTACATATGATCCAATTAGTTATTACTAATAGTATCCCTAGATTGAATAACATTTTAACATTCCTCCTGTTCTACCCTCCCTAATTTTTCTTTTGCCTTGTAGGATAATCTCTTGTAATAATGTGCCACTGTTAAGGGGCACTGACCAGATGGAATTCCTCGAAATATTTTCAGAAACTGTGCTTACTCCTACTTAACCCTATCTGGTGCAAGGTGGATCTTTTTGGGCCCTCCCGTTTCATTCCATTAGTTTGGAGATATTACACAGTTTTTAGCTCATTTGTAATAACAGTGGCTCCTTTGTCTTGCGTATAATAACGGTGGATCCCTTGACTTACTAGCTTGGTGGAGGAGTGTAGGTATATTCCGGAGTCCTTACAGATGTGTTCCTCCTCCGGGGGACACTCTCCTGCGTGGGCCATATGGTCGGGGGGAACTGTTGGGAAATAGCCAGGTGTTGTAATGAATCCTGCCGTCTGCTTTAATATAAGGCTACACTAACGACAATAACAATAACAATACCACTACTACTACTACATACTACTACTACTAACAACAATAATAAACGATATTGATACCAATAGTACTAATAATATTAATGTCTAATATTAACACTTGGGAGAACGAGTAACTCTATCTCCAATGGCCGCACATAAAATCAAGGTGTTGTTACAAAAACATGTTGAAATGATGTTTGTTGTTGTGGAGGCCAGAAACATATGTATATCTATCAACCAATGCATGTAGGCCTACTCTGTTTGTTTGTTTTATATACGACTAAAATTATCAAGCTAAAGAACAGAAAATCTGTATTAGTAATGAGGCGGGTGCGGGGATGGTGATAGGAGTCGTTTGAGCCACTATTGTTGCTCGGGACAAGGGGTGCAGCCTAAAATCAGGATATTGTCAATCAATCTTGGAAATCTCGGACCATAGAATTTATTGTATATTATTATTGCTACAAAGGAACCAATATGAATCCACTTGGTTAACAAATTATGGTTATCTATAAATATAACACACCGCAATGCTAATCTATCTACATATCCGCATGCTGTAGTCAATAAACTATCTATGTATCTATCTCTCTGTGGTCAGCAGTACGTACCTTCCAAAGTACCATCATCACAGCAGTAGGGTTCATCAGCATAGACACAGTAGTACCGGCAGCCCGCCACGTACCAATATGGCTGCTCCCAAGGCTGTACCTCCTCCTCTTCTATGGTCCCTTCATCACGTACGGCCTCCTCCTCTTCCTCGGCAAGTACAGCGCCTTCCTCGGTAAGTACGGCACCCTCCTCTGTACGTACGATAAGGATACTTAATGGAAAGTGTGAAAAGGAACATCTTGAGATGGTTCGGCCATATGGAACGTATGGGAAGCGAGAGAATGACTAAGAAGGTGTACGAGAGCGAGGTGGAAGGAAAGAGAGGAAGAGGTAGACCGAAAGAGGTGGAAGGATGGATTGAGGAAGTATATGGATGAAGGCGGGGCTGGTTGGGAGGAGGGGCGTCGACTGACGGGACAAAGGTGCATGGGGGCGGTTCGTTCGTGGCCACCCCTTCGGGGATCACGGCGTCAGGCAATAGATAGATAGATAGAACATTCCCATGATAACGTTACAAACAATATATATTATCTAATTACATAATATTATCTTATAACAATACAAAAATAACACTATACTCCTATACTATTACTACTACTACTACTACTACTACTACTACTACTACACTCAGACTCATCATCGTGGATTACTACTACTACATTGATTTTTATTTAATATTGTTCATACATTATATTTTACAAGCTGCTGCTACTACTACTACTACTACTACTACTACTACTACTACTACTACTACTACTACTACTACTACTACTACTACTACTACTACACTCTCAGAAATGAAAGGTAAGACAAAGGTAAATTTAATAGTCCGTGCGCACACCTTACCATTTTTGTTTTATATATAATTCATAACATTAGATCCATTATCTATTCATAATACATCATATCAAAAGAAAGGCAATCCATGAAACATTTAATACACACACACACACACATTTAAGGTTCAATCAAAGTGTTAGGGTTGACTTTATTTATTTAACCCTTTCAAGATCCGATTATGCATTTTTTTTCTGGCTAATATTTGACGATTTAATTCAGATTAGGAAGGTTATATGGAAGTCAGAGGGCTAATTGAGATAGTCTTCACCCTTATAATTGAGATAGTCTTCACCCTTATAATTGAGATAGTCTTCACCCTTATAATTCCCACAGATCCTTCCTAAACGGCATGAAAACGTCAAATGATAACCAGAAGAAACTGTCAAAATGCATCATAATCTTCTAAGGGTTAAGGGGAGGTTTTTAGTTGGTTCCCTAGACTTCCATCAAGCTTAAAATTACTCCCCCTAGACCCCCTTTCAAGATGAATTTGTACATTATTTGTAGAAAAATTTCCCGGCCGGAGGCCGGTTCCTCTTAAATTACAGGCTCGCTATCGCTCGTCAGGAAAAAATCGACACCTAAATGGCACGAAAGGTCTTATAATTTACAGAATGGGTCGGAAATTCTTAAAAATCACCAAACTAATGGGGCAAACGTCTTAAAATCTCATGGGGCTAGACATGAGGGAGAAAGGGGTCAAGAAAAAAAGTCCCTCAAGTGGAAATCTCCCCTTAACCCATTTGCTGCGGGTGACGTTCTGGAATGTTTTGGCAAGTTACAGCAATTTCCAGGCTTTAACACCTTACGAGCGGCCTATGCGGTTTATTTATGTGTACCGCACAGCGGGGTGTTTTTAGCCAAAATAGGGCTGTTTACGTGATCATTTTCATGCCTAAATAAGACCCAGAACGTAAAACAAGTACCTATCCCTGAAAGGGCATAAACAGAGCTTTCGAATGACACCATAACGATCCTTGTATGATGGATAGTTTTCTTGCAATAACCGTGCAACGCGAGTGCAAAAAGCAGGTAATTCGGTACTTTCAGTACATAATTGAGTATGTAGCGAGTGAGAGAGGGAGGAGGGAGCTGAGATTTGTGTCAGTAGGTTCGCCGCGGTGGTCTGGAGCAGTCATACGCTCGCTAGTCTCCTGCCACCACTTGTCTCTCTCTCTCAGCCACATTACGTGCTGAAATTGCCACTCGACCTATGTCGAGCGCCGCCACATAGTCCAGCTTTTTTTAACTCGACTTATGTTGCTCGCCGCTAAATAAGGGTTAAAAGCCTGTAAAAAACGTAGGAATCGAGTGTCAGTGGGTGGGAGCGTGAGGGGCCCACCTCCGACCCTCAGAGCACCGAGCGGCTCACTGAGCAAGGCTGTGTGGCGGGCGAGTCTCTCTCTGTCTCTCTCATAAGTGCAGCCAAGCGAGCGAGTGTTACATAATAGCGGGGTTCCCGCGTTTCACTGGGATCACTGCGGGTGAACCAGACCACGTATACGGTCCGTTCTGGTGTCATTTTGAAGCTATTTTCGCCTAGTTTTCGGCAGAATACACTTCATTTAATGCAGATGCTTGATTTATCATTCAGGAGTGCCTGAATAGGCCCTAAATAGCCCAAAACAGCCCGCAGCCAAAGGGTTAAGTAACCTAGTGTGAAAAATCTTGCTCTAAAAATATTCACTTATTCTAATGCTACAGTCCTATAATATGTAATTGATAATATTAATTTATAATATCATGCAATACACAAGTTCCTCATTAGAGGAGCCTAGATTTTCTGATATAGGTTGAATTTAATGTCATGCTACAGAACGCCTCCCCAGACCCCCCCCCCCCCCAGTCTGAACTGTAAGTTTGTACAGTTGTCCGCATAAGTTTTGTTTCTCTCCGTAATCTTATACATTATAAATATAATGTACGGTGGCGCTAATAAGTCCATGTCCCAGCTGTCATTACGTTTGGCTTGCTCTGTGCTGTATTAATGTTTATCAGATATTGAATAGGGTGGGTAAGTGTAGGAACAATGTTTGTATATTTCACTCGATATGAAGAAATGAAGCTTAGATATTGTGGATACCAATTATTGATCAAAACATACTTGGTGCCGCCGAGACATCACTTATTAGCGCGACTGTACACAATTGAATTACGAGTGTAGTTTCTGACGCATCTGTGTAGGTAACTGGTAATTATACGAAACCACACTCGCAATTCATTATACGAAACCACACTCGCAATTCATTATACGAAACCACTCTCGCAATTCATTATACGAAACCACTCTCGCAATTCATTCATACTAATTTACTCTCTATACTTAGTCATGACGAGGAACAAAAATTACGTGTAAAATGTACATTTTTCGGTAGGAAATCGTCCTGACAAAAGACTGGTTTCTCTTAAGGGGAGGTATTTAGTTTGTTCCCTACGTTTTCATCAAGCTTAAAATTAGACCCCTTAGACCCCCTTTCAAGATAAATTTGTAAATTTTTCGATAGAAAAATGTCCCGGCCGGAGGCCGGTTGCTCTTAAGTTACAGGCTCGCTATCGCTCGCCAGGAAAAAATCGACACCTTAATGGCACGAAAGGTCTTAAAATTGACAGAAATGGGGCGAAAGTTATTAAAATCGCCAAACTAATGGGTAAAACGTCTTACAATCTCAAAAGCAATGGGGCTAAACATGAGGGAGAAGGAAGTTCGACAAAAAATCCCTCAAGTGCAAACCTCCCCTTAACCAGCGCCGTCTGTGTCATAATATGCTGGCGGTCGACACGGGGGGATCCAAATAAGACCCCCCTTGCTTAGATACAGTAAAGTGGCGGGAGATAAAGATGCAGTGCGTCAAACTAGAGATAATTATACCCTTCATTTTAACCCTTTCAGACTCATATGACGCAGAGGTTACCAGATTAGCAATAAGAAATAGAGTTCTCTCACTCTTATAATTACCTCTCCAAAATTAGTTTTCTGCCCACAGCTAACTCAATGACAACTGCAGAGGTTGAAGTAATTAAACTAAAGGTTTCTAAATACCCCTGATGGTAACAAAGGCTTTAAAGTATCCCCAATAGGCTCAACACAGCTAACTCAAAGACAACTGCAGAGGTTGAAGTAACTAAACTAAAGGTTTCTAAATACCCCTGATGGTAACACAGGCTTTAAAGTATCCCTAATAGGCTCAAAATCGCGTCATATGTCGGAGAGGGTTAACCCCTTCAGTACCAGCTCTATCCTTTTCATTCTATACTTGCTTCTTAAAGACATTTTCATTCAGTTCAGCAATTAACAGGCTTCGAATTATCTTAAGTAACCCTTATAAAACAGCACCAATAACCGTACTAAGTCCAAATCTAGCTAGAATTAACTGAAACAGACACCGCCGGTACATAAGGGGTTAACCATTACTAAATATACCCAGTTAAATGTATGTTTCACCTTCCTTAGTACGGTATGTCCTTGGAAGTAATAACATGGCCAAAATAATAGATTTCCAATCCATTATTAATCCCGTCTGTATCAGCGATGTCTTCTATATTATATTTCTAGCCAGGTTTAGATGGTTTAGATGGTTTAGATGGTTTAGATGGTTTAGTGCAGCTTAAGGGGAGGTTTTTAGTTTGGTCTCTGGATATCCATCAAGCTTAAGATTACACCCCCCTGAGCCCCTTTCAAGATAAATTTGTACATTTTTCGGTAGAAAAATTTCCCGGCTGAAAGCCGGTTCCTTTTAAATAACAGGCTCGCTATCGCTCGCCAGGATAAAATCGACACCTAAATGGCACGAAAGGTATTAAAATTGACAGAAATGGGTCGAAAGTTCTTAAAATCGTCAAAATAATGGGGCGAACGTCTTAAAATGAGAAAAGCAATGGGGCTAAACATGAGGGAGAAAGGAGTCAAGAAAATAATCCCTCAAGTGGATATCTTACGAATGACACTTCTTCTACTACTCCTACTAATATTACTACTACTACTCCTACTAATATTACTACTACTACTCCTACTAATATTACTACTACTACTCCTACTAATAGTTGATATACTACTAATATTACTACTACTACTACTAATAATAATAATACTGAATATACCTGTAGGGATAGCCCAGCAGTAGGCAGCCAGGGCCAACAGTAACACAACTCGCTTCATCTTGGACTACCTGGAACAAACACCCCCAAACAGGTCACACTAACTAATATTGAACTATTCATAAACTTAAAGAATATGAGAATAATATTGATATAGCAATACTAATAATATTGATATAGCAATACTAATAATATTGATATAGCAATACTAATAATATTGATATAGCAATACTAATAATATTGATATAGCAATACTAATAATATTGATATAGCAATACTAATAATATTGATATAGCAATACTAATAATATTGATATAGCAATACTAATAATATGATATAGCAATACTAATAATATTGATATAGCAATACTAATAATATTGATATAGCAATACTAATAATATTGACATAGCAATACTAATAATATTGACATAGCAATACTAATAATATTGATATAGCAATACTAATAATATTGATATAGCAATACTAATAATATTGATATAGCAATACTAATAATATTGATATAGCAATACTAATAATATTGATATAGCAATACTAATAATATTGATATAGCAATACTAATAATATTGATATAGCAATACTAATAATATTGATATAGCAATACTAATAATATTGATATAGCAATAGTACATTATTCAATACACATTGTAATAGCTTGACTATAGTTCCATACTGCATACACAATATATATATATATACAGTAGATATTAATAAATTACCGGGTATTTATAGTTTGTAACCAATTAAATCTCAAAATGTCTCCTACCTGGAACAGAGTACACGACAACACTTTCCCTCTGCAACAATCACTCACGCACTGAGGTCCCAACAACTCATCCCGGGGCTATATACCTGTGGGAGGGCTATATTACGCAGGATCCTCCACAATTCGGTTCATACGGCGGCCATGTTGCATACCTAACCTTGATTTCTATCTATCATTCAGTGTTGAATTTACATATATTGTGTTGTACATATCTTGTGTAATAAAACAAACACAGCATGACATATATAGTACCCTAATGCAAACACTATAATTATCCTATGGTTGCAATAAACTATGCACCTACTTTTGGATCGCATTGAACTTTTTCGATCATATTCGCCAAGTTAACCCCTCCTGTGCCAGAGACACCGGTTATATTTTTTTGTAGCTATATTTAGCTGATTTTATCCGGGTGGATGGGACTCGTTAGCCTTGGTCGGCAACTCATCTAGGGGAGACAACCTTATACAAATCCGGGTGGATGGGACTCGTCAGCCTTGGTTGGCAACCTGTCTAGGGGAGTAAACCTGATACAAATCCGTACTGCTTACCTAAGGGTAAGGCAGGTTACTGGATGGATTAGCCGAACACCACTGTAGAAAAATAGTGCTAACAAGATACACAGAGGGCCTCGGAGTCGGACGGATCCTAAGTTGAGTGGTCAATCCTGTAAGTCCTTCACTAAACTTGCTCGGGTTGTCCCTCTCACAGGGAATAGGTCCGCTTGGGGGCATTCTGTGTATGGCCACCCTAGTAAGGGGAGTGAGGCGTCCGGCAATAGATAGATAGAGATGCACCTTAGGAAGGATCTGTGGTAGTTAAAAGGGTTGATGGAGATAGTTCGAAGCCTTATAATTGCTAGATATCCTTCCTAAGCTGAATATAATCGATTAGCAGTAGCCAGACTAAAGTTAAAGAGACGTTGACGGTACAGAAGGGGTTAAAGGCAGTTCTCTAATTCTCTCTTTTGAGGATACATGAGGAACACATCCTAGGTAGAGTAAGACGTTTGTGTAATTCTCCCTATAACCGGATGAACTACCAGGCTTAAAATTGCCTTCTTTAATAGCAGCCGCGCGCTAAAAATGACCTACTTTAGCAACAATGACATAATCTAAAGCCGGAGTCACACGAGCCGTTTTTCAAGTAATTTTTACGGGCAATTATGGTCTGGCAGCTTCAAAAACTACACTTAAATCATAATTTAGCCGCCTAACATAATCTACTTTCAGCCTAGTTGCCGATACCAGTACGAAAATGTCCCGAACTCATACGAGAAAAAACGTGCTCATGGAAAATTGACGGAAAAATCGCTCGTGTATAAGACCGGCTATTTATGTAGATTGTGATGTCCTACGTCACGTCACGGCACGGCACAGATCTCCCGGTGGGGACGGAGGAAGGAAGGATAAGTCAATAGACTCACATATAACACACCAAGGTTTTATGGTATAATATTAGTTGTCAAGGGGGGTGACCTGCTTTTTGTTATTTCTGTCCTTTTCTCTCTTTCTCTGGCTTGTATCCATTCGGCCCCATTCAGCCAACTATTTTAAGACGTTTATCCCCATCTAGGTGTCGATTTCTTCCTGGCGAGCGATAGCGAGCCAGCATTATATGAAGAAATCCGGCTTCGCCGGAGACATTTTACTATCGAAAAATTTACAAATTTAGCCTGCTGTCAAAAACATTTAATAAATATGCTGGCTCGCTACCGGTCACCAGTAAAAAAATGACACCTGGATGGGGATAAACGTCTTAAAACAGTAGGCTGAATGGGGCCGAATGGATACAAGCCAGAGAAAAGGAGAGAACAAAAGCAGGTCACCCCCCCTAAGCTAACATAGAATTTTCTAATAGTTGCCAGAACATGACGAAGAGGAGGTTATTGTTACTGAATCGGTTTACAACAATAACTCCCAATGAAATTAATGAAAGCATATGATCCTCCGGGGATTCGAACCCAGGACACCTAATACATAAGTAACACGCTTTAAGGGAAGGTTTCTAGTTTGTTTCCTACTCCTCCAGCAATCTTAAAATGTCAGCCCCTTGACCCCCTTTCAAGATAAATTTGTACATTTTTCGGTAGAAACATTTCCCGGCCGAAGGCCGGTTACTCTTAAATTACAGGCTCGCTATCGCTCGCCAGGATAAAATCGATACCTAAATTGCACGAAAGGTCTTAAAATTGACAGAATGGGGCGGAAATTCTTAAAATCACCAAACTAATTGGGCAAACGTCTTAAAATCTCAAAAGCAATGGGGCTAACCATGAGGGAGAAAGGGGTCAAGAAAACAATCCCTCCAGTGGAGACCTCCCCTTAACCATTATGCCACCAAGACAGTGTACAAGCAAGACCGACAGCAATACCATACGTGGATAAAAGACTATCTATCTATCTATCTATCTATCTATATGCTCAGATAAAAGACAACTTATGCAAATGGTTGAGGTACAGTCGAGCTAATAAGTGATGTCTTGGCACCAAGTATGTTTTGATCAATAATTGGTATCAGCAATGTCTTAAGCTTCGTTTCTTCATATCGAGTGAAATATACAAACACGTTCCTACACTTACCCACCCTATTCAACATCTGACAGACATTAATACAGCACAGAGCAATATCTAAGCTTCGTTTCTTCATATCGAGTGAAATATACAAACATGTTCCTACACTTACCCACCCTATTCGACATCTGACAGACATTAATACAGCACAGAGCAATATCTAAACTTCATTTCTGCATATCGAGTGAAATATACAAACATGTTCCTACACTTACCCACCCTATTCGACATCTGACAGACATTAATACAGCACAGAGCAAGCCAAACTTAATGACAGCTGGGACACGACTTATTAGCGCGACTGTACAGTGAACATATAATTAAAGTTAGCAAGTTTAAGACCATACTCTGAAAAATAAACAATACGATCAGAATAACGAAAAATAATAATACATGTGAATAAAAGACCAAGGATTGTACGTACGCTGATAGTTGAAATCTACAGTAAAATATATATGTAAAGTTTCCGGAAAAGATTGTAGCCTATACTGTAAATTTATATATATATATATATACAGTATATACAGTATATCATGTTCTCTCCACTAACCAACTTTACTCCTAAACTCGATTAATAAAATTATACACATATATATATATAGAGAGAGAGAGAGACAGAGAAAGAGAGTGCTAGTTTCTTTTCCTTGGCAGTGCAGTTAATGGACGAAATAGCTTGAAAATTGCTGTTACCTTCAGGAATAATGGTAATCCGTGTAATCCCTGCAAACAATGCTCATTCCCACACCATTTGTTCGTTAACAAGCGCTGCGAAAGGAACGAATTGCTTAAGGGGGTCACCGGCTTTTTTTTTATCTTTCTCGCCTTTTCTCTCTTTCCCTGGCTTGTATCCACTCGGCCCCATTCAGCCAACTGTTTTAAGACGTTTATCTCCATCCAGGTGTCGATATCTTCCTGGCGAGCGATAGCGAGCCAGCATTGTATGGAGAAATCCGGCTTCGCCGGAGACATTATTCTATCGAAAAATGTACAAATTTAGCTTGCTGTCAAAACAAAAATATATATATGCTGGCTCGCTACCGCTCGCCAGG
This sequence comes from Paralithodes platypus, assembly GCA_032716605.1. Taxonomy (NCBI): domain Eukaryota; kingdom Metazoa; phylum Arthropoda; class Malacostraca; order Decapoda; family Lithodidae; genus Paralithodes; species Paralithodes platypus. The sequence goes on from CM064574.1 coordinate 2,485,725, forward strand.
AAAATATTGACAACTGGATGGGGGTAAACGTCTTAAAACAGTAGGCTGAATGGGGCCGAATAGATACAAGCCAAAGAGAGAGGGAGAGAAAGAGAAAAGACAAATCGAGGTGGGCTCCCTTAAGGGGGAAAGGTTGATTTATTGGCCAATTTATATATTATGGCACGAAAGGTCTTAATATTGACAAAGAAATGGGGCGCAAGGTCTCAAAATCGCCAAACTAACGGAAAGAACGTCTTAAAATATCAAAAGCGATAATATGCTAAACATGAGGGAGAAGGGGGTCCCGAAACAGCGAACTACCTCCCCCTTAACCCCTTCTGTACCGGCGACGTCTTTTTAAATTTTATTCTAGCTATATTTAGACGATTTTGAGCAGTTTAAGAAGGATCTGTGGTAGTAGAAAGGGTTAAGTGAGATAGTTCAAAGCCTGTTAATTGTTGGAGGCCCTTTTTAAACTGAATAAAATCGTCTAATAGTAGCCAGAAGAAAATAAAAAGACGTCGCTGGTACAGAAGGGGTTAAGGGGAGGTTTTCAGTGTGTTTCCTAGACTTCCATCAAGCTTGAAATTACACCCCCTTGACTCCCTTTCAAGATAAATTTGTACATTTTTCGGTAGAAAAATGTCCCGGCCGAAGGCCGATTCCTCTTAAATTACAGGCTCGCTATCGCTCGCCAGGAAAAAATCGACACGTAAATGGCACGAAAGGTCTTAAAAGTGACATAAATGGGGCGAAAGTTCTTTAAAACGCCAAACTAATGGGGCGAACGTCTTAAAAGCTCAAAAGCAATGGGGCTAAACATGAGGGAGAAAGGGGTAAAGAAAATAATCCCTCAAGTGGAAATATCCCCGTAAGGAATCTTGACTTATGGTACACGACACTGGATTAATTACTTTGGACTGCTAACAAGAGTCAGACTATAGACTATTCGCTGTAAGTAGGCGAGAAATCATGACCTCTATCCTCTGTAACTCAAAAAGGGCTAGAGCAAATTGGCTGTACATTTCCACATCTATTCCTTGACTGACTCTTCCCAAATGGTAGAAATGTTAGCTCGATTACTCTAGTCGTTTTTGAGTTACAGAGGTTAGAGGTCATGATTTCTCGCCTATTTACAGCGAATTGACTATAGTTATATCTAGGTAATCTTCTTTCATATCTTACTAACTCTTGGTCATCCTCCTTTTGGGACTTCGGTGAGACTTTTTCTATTGCACTAGACATATCGCAGGCCTTCGATAGAGTCTGGTACAAATCTTTAATTTCTAAACTACCCTCCTTCGGTTTCTATCCCTCCATCTGTGCCCTTGTCTCTAATTTCCTTTCCGGCCGTTCCATAGCCGCGGTTGTGGACGGCCATTGTTCACTTCCTCACCCTATAAACTCCGGTGTTCCTCAGGGCTCTGTCCTATCTCCTATTATCTTTCTATTTTTTATAAATGATCTCCTCAACTGTACCTTAATTCCCATCCATTCATACGCAGACGACTCAACCTTACACTACTCCATTAGTTTTTCAGAACGCCCCAGCCAGCAATCCCTCAAGACAAACGTAATGAAGCCATAGAACTCTTAAATTCTGATCTAAATACTATCTCCAATTGGGGCAGAGAAAACCTTGTTACCTTTAATGCTTCCAAAACCCAATTTCTCCATCTATCTACCCGTAAGGAACTTCCAGCGGACTATCCATTATTCTTCAACAATACAAAAATCAACCCTTCATCTTCTCTCAATATTCTTGGTGTCTCTTTTTCTTCTGCTCTCATTTGGAAGGACCATATTACCAGTCTTGCTAAGGCAGCTTCCCAGAAGCTGGGTGTGCTTAACCGCCTTAGGGGATTCTTTTCCCCTACACAGCTTCTTGCTCTGTACAGGGGCATAGTGCGTCCTTGTATTGAGTATTGTTCACATGTGTGGGGAGGTTCCTCTCACACCGCTCTCCTAGACAAAGTTGAAAGGAAGGCCTTTCGTATCATTAACTCCTGTCCACTCACCAACTCTCTGCAATCTCTCTCTCTCCGCCGCAATGTTGCATCTCTCTCGCTATTCTATCGCTACTATAATAATCAGTGTTCCTCAGAGCTTTCCCAGTGCATACCACCTCCTTTACGTAGGGCACGTGGTACCCGTCTTGCAACTCAATCCCACCCCTACTCTGTGCAACTCTCCAACCCAAGAGTGAAATGTTACTCTCAAACTTTCTTCTACTCAACAGTTGAGCTCTGGAACTCTCTCCCAGAATCAATCTTTCCCTCTTCCTATGACTTAAATTGCTTCAAACTCCGTGTGTCCAGGCATTTTGGCTCGAACGTCCCTTGATTTTGGCCCTGTCACTCTTTCAACTATGGTGGAGGCATTCGCTATAGGCAGTTCTGCCTTTTGCCTCCCTCAATCACATAGAAAAAAAATATATATATTTTTTTTTACTTATTCCTCTGAGGATCGATGAGGCACTTTCTTTTCTGTTTCATGGCTATTGTTAGACGATTTGATTCAGATTAGGAAGGGTATATGGAAGTCAGAGGGTTGATGGAGATAGTCTTAACCCTTTTAATCCACACACATCCTTCCTAAGCTGCATATAATCGTCTAATTCTAGCCAGGATAAACTGCCCAAATGCGTCAAAAACCGCCAGAGGGGTAATTGACCACTTGCGAGTTTCAGGCTATAAGGAAGTTGGAGCTGTAAACATCGATATTAAACACAAATACAGTAATTATGTAGGTTTCTGATGGATAAATAGAGTGTTGAATTTGGTTTTATGTATTTATATAATTACTAGAACCATATTTTAGCTGGTAATTCTTTCAAATATTGATGACTCCAACTTTCTTATAGCCTGAAACTCGCAAGTAGTCATTTGAGCAAGACTACTACACGAATATTGAACATTTATGGTTGACATACATTGTGCACCATTTAAGGGGGCCAACCTCGTTTTTTTTTCTCTCTCTCCCTCTCTCTCTGGGTTGTATCCATTCGGCCCCGTTCAGCCTACTGTTTTAAGACGTTTACCTCCATCCAGGTGTCGATTTACCGCTCGCCAAGCATATTTAAAAAACAAGAACAAAAAATCGACAGCAGGCTAAATTTGTAAATTTGTCTATAGAAAAAATATCTCCGGCGAAGCCGGATTTCTCCATACATTCCTGGCTCGCTATCGCTCGCCAGGAAGCAATCGACACCTGGATAGGGATAAACGTCTTAAAACAGTAGGCTGAACTGGACTGAATGGATACAAGCCAGAGAAAGAGAAGAAAGGAGAACAAATAAGCAGGTGACCCTCCTTACAGTAATAGTGCAACTTATGTCACCCTTCCCTTCACAGCTGATCCTCATTCATTAACATTATTATTTAATGTATTTTACATAATTAAAGCTCCTTGTCATTCATCCATCAGAGCCACTCCACACACCACTGAAAACCAATCACGTTTATTACTACAAGAGTGTATGAGAGAGAGGTGGAAGGGCAGAGAGGGAGAGGTAGACCGAGAGTGGGGTGGAGGGATGGAGTTGAGAGGTGAGTAAATGTGGTATGGGGTGGAACTAGCCAACTAACGAATGACAGGAGCATGAAGGTGATTCATTCGTGGCCACCCTTTCAAGGTTCAAGTCTTAGATAGAAAGGAAATAGAAAGATAGATACAAAAATAACAAATTACCGGAGAGTCTGCAAGAGTGACTCTGTCGATAGATCGTGACGGCGCTTTGAAGGGAGACGTTTTTCTGGACCCCCTTCTTCTGGACCCCCTTCTTCTGGACCCCTTCTTCTGGACCCCTTCTTCTGGACCCCCTTCTTCTGGACCCCTTCTTCCTCATGTTTAGCTCCATTAGTGTTCAGCTTTTATGACATTCGGCTCATTAGTTTGGCGATTTTGAGACCTTCCGCCCCATTTCCTTGTCAATATTAAGACCTTTCATGCCATTTAGGTGTCTATTTTTTCCTGGCGAGCGATAGCGAGCCTGTAATTTTAAGAGTAACCGGTCTTCGGCCGGGATATTTTTCTACCGAAGAATGTACACATTTATCTTGAAGGGGATGGGGGGGGGGGGGGTCTAGGGGGCGTTTTTGTTTAAGTTTGATGGAGGTCTAGGTAAGAAACTAGAAAAATAATTAATACATGACCAAAAAATCGACCTAAAAGTGAATCAAATAACCGGAGAGTCTGCAAGAGTGACTCTGTCGGTGGTAGATCGTGACGGCGCTTTAAAACAGAGTAAAAATTCCGAGGTTCTTGGTAACGCCTTTTAGGAGTCATTGTTTGGCAAGAACAGGTAGGCTCAAAAGTCGTGTGCTGCTACCTCCACAAGTTACAATAATTATAATGTCTTAACCCCTTCTGTACCGGCGACGTCTTGTTGACTTTATTCTGGCTATTATTAGACGATTTTATCCAGTTACTAAAAAAATGTCTCCGGCAATTAACAGGCTTCGCACTATCTCACTTCACCCTTTTTACTACCACAGATCGTTCTTAACCCTCTCCGACATATGACGCAATTTTGAGCCTATTAGGGATACTTTAAAACCTTTGTTACCATCAGGGGTATTTACAAACCTTTAGTTTAGTTACTTCAACCTCTGCAGTTGTCTTTGAGTTAGCTGTGGGCAGAAAACTAATTTTGGAGAGGTAATTATAAGAGTGAGAGAACTCTATTTCTTATTGCTAATCTGGCAACCTCTGCGTCACATGAGTCTGAAAGGGTTAAGCTGCACAAAATCGTCTAAATATAGTTAGAATCAAACTAAACAAAACGTCGCCGGTACAGAAGGGGTTAATATAGGCACACGTATCCCTCCTTAAACCTGGACAAACTCTCAACGACTTTATACAGTTTAAGGGGAGATTTCCACCTGGAGGATTTTTTTCTGGACCCCTTTCTCCCTCATGTTTAGCCCCATTGCTTTTGAGATTTTAATACGTTCGCCCCATTAGTTTGGCGATTTTAAGAACCCTCACCCCATTTCTGTCAATTTTAAGACCATTCGTGCCATTTAGGTGTCGATTTTTTCCTGGCGAGCGATAGCGAGCCTGTAATTTAAGGGGAATCGGCCTTCGGCCGGGACATTTTTCTACCGAAAAATGTACAAATTTATATTGAAAGGGGGTCAAGGGGGTGTAATTTCAAGCTTGATGGAAGTCTAGGAAACACACTAAAAACCTCCCCTTAAGAAGGAACTGTGGGGATGAAAAGGGCAAAGCCTGTCTCCATGAAACCCCCTGACTTCCACATTAACCCCCCCCCCCCAATGTAAATAAAATCGTCTAATGGTAGCCAGAATAAACTGATAAACCACGTCATACTCCTCAAGGGGCCAAGGATTCGCTATGCCCTTTTTTATTGAGATAGCCCCAGAGGATATTGTGTTGATTGAGACGATATTTTGTTGTGTGCCTGTACAGTACACATCACACTCTGTGCCTGTACAGTACACATCACACTCTGGGAATTTCCTTTGTGTCCGTGGTTAGTTACGAAGGAAGGAGAGAGAGAGAGAGAGAGAGAGAGAGAGAGAGAGAGAGAGGGGGGGGGGAGGGGTGTCTCCAATGAAGGAAAAGTATATTCATTGGTTTGTTTGAGCACGCACGTATTGCCCAGCACGCTCTGTAGCAGAACCAACACACTCCTGCTCTGTACAATGAGAAAGGTAGAAAAATGTTCTTCCAAAATTACAGGCTCACTATCGTTCGCCAGGAAAAAAAAATCGACACCTAAATAGCACGAAAGGTCTTAATATTGACAAAGAAATGAGGCGATAGGTCTTAAAATCGAAAAACATCTTAAAATATGCAAACTAATAGGGCTAAACATGAGGGAGAAAGGGAGTACAAAGGAGTACAAAGGAAATCAAGCAACAACAGATCTAGTGACCCTTCTAGGTTGCTTGTCCTCCAAAACACTGAGGATCAAGTGTCCAAACAGAAAAACGGCCCATCTCCCCTCAAGGGACTGACACTGTTTATTCTGTATATATATATATATATATATATAACCCTCTTTCCCTTATAATTACTTTCGGGGTTTGTAATTAACCCTTACATTTTAATCTGGAAGAAAAAAATATTATATCCTGGCAGTTGCTGGAATACCTTCAATAGTCGAGTTAGGCAATACAGGATAAATAATATATAAATACTACTACTACTACTACTACTACTACTACTACTACTACTACCACTACTACTAATAATAATAATACTGAAAATATACCACTACTACTACTACTAATACAAAAAATATACCACTACTACTTCTACTACTACTACTACTACTACTAACAATAATATTAATCAGAATAAGTATAAGGGCGTCCTGTGTGTCAACGTATTGAGAAGGACGTGTTGAGCGTGGATAATACGGATCCCTGCTTGGTCTAGGGTGCAGAACACGAAACGTACGTCACACCAGTGCTTTGACGGAAAACTTATCTTGTGTTTATCTTTTTTTTTTCTCTCTCTCTCTCTCTCTCTCTGCGTTGTATCCATTCGGCACAATTCGGCACCATTCAGCCTACTGTTTTAAGACGTTTATCCCCATTCAGGTGTATTTTTTTTCCTAGCGAGCGATAGCGAGCCAGCATATCTTTAATTATGTTTTTGACGGAAGAGCTAAGCTAGATTTAAACGATCGTTTTTCCCAAGAAAGATTGGGATAATAGGTTTACCCTTAGGTTAGAGAGTTGGACTGAATAGGGGTGGGAATGTGTTGAGAGGCGGGTGCCACCTATTCACCAACTCTAAGGGAAGAGGTATACATTGAGAAAACTCTGAAGAATACTGATTATTGTAATAGCGGTAGAGGAGAGAAGGTGATAGAGTGATGCAACATGAGGCGTGTATAGAAAGAGAGAGAGACCGTGCTGACCGCTAACAATCTTCCAGGTAAGACATTGAAAGTGAGAACAAGCGTAGCAATAATAAGTAATACAAGAACTCTGCATGCTATCAAATCTTACTACTACTACTACTACTACTACTACTAGTAGTAGTAGTAGTAGTAGTGTGGTTATATTTCCAACACTACTACTTTTAAGAAATAAAATACAAATAAAAAGGTCCCACCTCTTTCCCGTTTTTTATATGCCATTTTAGATTCATAGAAATACTGACCATCCATAACTTAAGGCAAGTACTACCGTGAATTCTAGTTTATCTAAAGACTGAATCCCTTTGCTACCAATACTACTACTACTACTACTACTACTACTACTACTACTACTACTAATAATAATAATAATAATACTCCTACTACTACTGAATCCTATTACTATTGTTACTACTACTAGTGCTTGTCCCATTGTAAGTATACAGATCCGCTATCCCCTCCAAGGACAATGTACATAACCCACAACAGAGTGTACACAGGAAGGCAAGCAAGCAACAACAGTTCTATTCATCCTTACGAGGCTATTTATGACTATGCAAATTACACTACACATCACTAGACCACGCACAAAAAGGAAAGCAACAAAGTTCAATTTAGCCTTCCAAAACTGCTGCTGACATGCAAACCACACTTAAGGACGGTCGCGCAAATAAGTCATGTCCCAGCTGGCATTACGTTTGGCTTGCTCTGTGCTGTATTAATGTCTGTCAGATGTTAAATCGGGTGGGCAAGTGTAGGAACATGTTTGTATATTTCACTCGATATGAAGAAATGAAGCTTAGATACTTGGTGCCGAGACATCACTTATTAGGCCGACTGTACATAGGACCTCTAGCAACACTGCTTCTGTTGATCCCTACGGGGTTGCTTCCAAGTATACTTATATACTCCTAACAGAAGAGTATTCATACTGTCTAAGAGCAAACCCAATTGCATAGTATTTTTATAACGTCAATCTGCCCAAAATATAAATGCACAGACATTGTCAGAGGTTCGTCGTATTATTTACGTAGCACAAATCACACAAAACAGAGACGCAGGGATGTAACATTATTTGGTTAGGCCACAAATATTGAGTGTTCCTTTCAATCCGGTGACGCCATTTCAATTATAATTCAGTTACCCCTGATTATAATTCAGTTACCCCTGATTATAATTCAGTTACCCCTGATTATAATTCAGTTACCCCTGATTATAATTCAGTTACCCCTGATTATAATTCAGTTACCCCTGATTATAATTCAGTTACCCCTGATTATAATTCAGTTACCCCTGATTATAATTCAGTTACCCCTGAACTTGGGGAATGACCTAGCTATACAGTAGGTCCTAAGCAAAATGCAATTATCAAAGATATACTACAAACTTATTGGGTGCAATACAGAAAACAAAATTGCAACACAAATAAATAAGTGCGCAATAAGTGCGTAATAATCGATGTGTATCAAATCGAACACTTTTTTCAGGCTATTTGAACACATGAATACTGAAAATTAATAATGTGTTCTATAATGAATGTCAATATATTAAGGGGAGATTTCCACTTGAGGGACTTTTTTCTTGACCCCTTTCTCCCTCATGTCTAGCCCCATTGCTTTTGGGATTTTAAGACGTTTGCCCTATTAGTTTGGTGATTTTTAAGAATTTCCGCCCCATCCTGTCAATTTTAAGAACTTTCATGCAATTTAGGTGTCGATTTTATCCTGGCGAGCGATAGCGAGCTTGTAATTTAAGAGCAATCGGCCTTCGGCCGGGACATTTTTCTACCGAAAAATGTACAAATTTATCTTGAAAGGGGGTCAAGGGGTGAAATTTTAAGATTGCTGGAGGAGTAGGAAACAAACTAGAAACCTCCTCTTAAAGATCTCCAAGAAACGTTCATTTAACATAGATGAGTAACAGTCCTGTGTAATCTATTATGCTCAATAATTCTATACAGTGTCCTTACAATAATCATAAAAGTGTTGATCCGTGTTTGAAGGGGTTAATCATGATATACTGTATAAACCTAGTATATTATATAAGAGTGTTTGAAGGGGTTAATCATGATATACAGTATAACCCTAGCATATAATTATAAGAGTGTTTTCTCTACGGTGGTGGTGGTGTTACTGGTGAAGGCTGCTGGGTGGTGGTGGGGGGGGGGGGGGGGGGGGGGGGGGGGGGGGGGGCTGGTGTGCATCCTAGGGGGGGGTAGTGTACCGGGGAACACACTGTACGCAACTGTACGCCCACGCTCCACAGACTCTATAGATACGCATTAAAGGGACAGAAACCATGTCAGTATTAACCCTTTGACCCCCACAGATCCATCCTAAGCTGAATAAACCAGACTAATGATAACTAGAATATTATTATAAGATGTCACCGTATTCAAGTTGTTTCATAATTATTTTTTTTTTTTTTTTTTTTTTTTTTTTTTTTTGCTCCCTAGACGTCCATCAAGCTTAGAATACAAAATGAAATAATATACAGAGATTAAGGCCCTATACTTCTTTTTTATGTGTGAAGTCTTTGGGTCACCGATATGTTTTACAGAGAGTATTGTGAAAATCTACCCAAAATGTTTCATGGTCAAAGATGAGGGAAAGGAGGATATTTCAGAGGCTAAGGATGGGGGGGGGGGGGGGGGGGGGGCAGGTTATCGCCAAAGTTCACCATTTCTGTGCTGGTGCCAAATAACGGTACTGACGACAGTTGACTAGAATCCGTCCACTATAGTTCTTGATAAATCCTGCTTGCAACCAACCAAAACAAACACACCAACCAACGAACAAACAGTGGGCGACGATCACATAATCGTCTGGCGGAAATAAAGTTCTGTACGTAATAGACAGCACCCTTTTCATTTGTTTAACCCCTTCATTAACTCCTTCATTAAGGGGAGATTTCCACTTGAGGGATTTTTGTCTGGACCCCTTTCTCGCTCATGTTTAGCCCCATTGCTTTTGAGATTTTAAGACGACCGCCCCATTACTTTGGCGATTTTAATAACTTTCGCCCCATTTCTGTCAATTTTAAGATCTTTCGTGCCATTTAGGTGTCGATTTTTTCCAGGCGAGCGATAGCGAGCCTGTAATGTAAGAGGAAACGGCCTTCGGCCGGGACATTTTTCTACCGAAAAATGTACAAATATATCTTGAAAGGGGGTCTAGGGGGTGTCAACTTAAGCTTGATGGAGGTCTAGGGAACCAATTATAAACCTCCCCTTAAGGCCTTTCGTCCTCTTTCATTACCAATATCAACAGCTTTCGTGCTATTTAGGTGTCGATTTTTTTCGTGGCGAGCGATAGCGAGCCTGTAACCGGCTTTCGACCGGGACATTTTACTACCGAAAGATGTACAAATTTATATCGAAGGGGGATATTGAGGATAATTTCTTAAGTCTGATAGAGGTCTAAGGAGGAAACTAAAACAAATGATATGTAAATAAACTAATAACAAAAACAACACGATCCACCACGCCCACCCAGAGGTAAATAAAGCACCGGGGATACATTGGTGGTGGTGGTGGTGGTGACGGTGGTGGTTGTGGTGGTGATGGTGGTGGTGGTGGTGGTGGTGGTGGTGGTTGTGGTGGTGATGGTGGTGACGGTGACGGTGGTGGTGGTGGTGGTGGTTGGAGCGAAACCAGGTGTGGCCGATATTTTTTTGTGCACGCGTTCGGCATTGCGTGATTGTGTGTTGCATGAGAGCGAAGGTCAATGCTTGCTGTACAGTTGACTGGCTGGATAGATTGATTAATAGAGGAGATTTATGGTGGGAGAGTTATATAATTATACATATATATATATATATATATACTGAATGTCTATAAAGAGAGAAGATACATATACGAATAGATAGCCGAAGTTCGTTAGATAGACACAGCGAACAATAGAGACATAGCCAACAATAACAAACACACACACACACACACATAGATCAGATATAGACCCCCAAACAATATAGCAAATAACTATATGGTTAAGCTGATAAGATGGTTCATTAACAATTGGAAGAAGTATATTGTTAGAAACAGTTAAGGGGAGATTTCCACTTTGAGGGACTTTTTTCTTCACCCCTTTCTCCCTCATGTCTAGCCCCATTGCTTTTGGGATTTGAAGACGTTTGCCCCATTAGTTTGGTGATTTTTAAGATAGTTCCGCCCCATTCTGTCAATTTTATGACCTTTCGTCCCATTTAGGTGTCGATTTTATCCTGGCGAGCGATAGCGAGCCTGTAATTTAAGAGTAATCGGCCTTCGGCCGGGACATTTTTCTACCGAAAAATTTACAAATTAATCTTGAAAGGGGGTCAAGGGGGTGAAATTTTAAGATTGCTGGAGGAGTAGGAAACAAACTAGAAACCTCCCCTTAATGACAAAGATGGCGCAAGGTACAGAAGCCGGTACAGATGGATGAACAGAATATGACAAAGACGGAGCGGGGCACAGCATGGATGAAGGGGATGAAGCCCGGGGGTGGGGGGGGGGAAGAGAGAGAGAGAGGCCGCAGAACCATCGAAGCAGGAGACGCTCACTGGGGCCCCGAGACTAAAGCCCCCCTAGTAAATAACACCACAAAGATTCGCTGGACACTATGGGAACGTCCACACACACACACACACACACACACACACACACACACACACACACACACACACACACACACGACCGACAGCTTCTCCACTGCATTGTTCATGAAGACAAAAGCAAAACAAATAACACACAAGCAAGTAAACAGAAGAACACAAACAACTTCCCCTTCATAATGGTTAAGGGGAGGTTTTTAGTTGATTCCCTAGACTTCCATCAAACTTAAAATTACTCCCCCTTGACCCCCTTTCAAGATAAATTTGTACATTTTTCGGTAGAAAAATGTCCCGGCCGAAGGCCGATTCCACTTAAATTACAGGCTCGCTATCGCTCGCCAGGAAAAAATAGACACCTGAATGGCACGAATGGTCTTAAAATTGACAGAAATGGGGCGAGGGTTCTTAAAATCGCCAAACAATGGGGCGAATGTCTTAAAATCTCAAAAGCAATGGGGCTAAACATGAGGGAGAAAGGAGTCCAGAAAAAAATCCTCCAGGTGGAAATCTCCCCTTAAGGGGCACAGAGTCTTGGGTGGGGCTTCTGTGTCCTCCTCAGCTCATCACCTGGGCGCGGCTTCGGTCACTTGGGCATTCTTAGTGGTAAAGCAGGGAGGGTTATGTGGGGGCGCTCGGTTATGGCCTTGGCCTTGCGTGGGGCCTTGGGGCTGTTCGGTCAGACATCCTGGGGAGCAACAACAACAACAACAACAACAACAGCAGCAACAACAGCAACAACAACAGCAACAACAACAACAACAGCAGCAACAACAACAACAACAACAGCAACAACAACACAAGCACTAAAAGCCAAGGTACAAGTCAACATCAATGGACGCAAGCAACTTGTTGATAATAACTAGATGATGAAAAACCCTACTTAATCGATACAACTATACAGTAATTAATGATGATAGTTAAAAGTATGTAGTAAATAGATTAGCAAACCGAATTAATGAATACAAATATTGGAAAGGCAATCCATAAACTTAATGAACTATACAAACCGACATTATTCTATCTCTATCGTTCATCTACCTCAACTGTATTCCCCATCAACCTAAAGAACACTCATTCCATACTGTTGCCCAAATTGTCCTTTTCCTGTCAGTGATTTCCTGTTATGTCTGATTCCCTGTACTGACAAATAGGATATGAACCAATGATTGAACCTATGACTGAACCTATGATTGAACCTATGATATGATATGAACCTATGATACAACCTCTGATATGATATGAACCTATGATACGAACCTATGATTGAACCTATGATAGAACCTCTGATTTGATATGAACCTATGATTGAACCTATGATTGAACCTATGATTGAACCTATGATACGAACCTATGATTGAAGCTATGATTGAACCTTTGTCCTAGAGGTACATTATATGATACAAATAAATCACCTAATGAAAGTCAGAATATGACGACAATTAAGTCACCGTGTTGAAGGGGTTAATAGCAGAGTGGATAGCGCCTCAACTGCAGACGAAAGATCCCTGGGTTCAAGTCTTAGCCAAGCAGTCGGGGTTTTTCTGAGATGATCCCAGTGTTCCAGCAGTTCTACAACATCGCAAAAAAGGACGACTGTCGGCGAATGATTGATTGTGACTGTACAGTGCCGGTATTGCTTCAAGCCTCGTCACCCCGACAAGGTGACCTTCCCAACACAACATTACATAATACTGCCTCATTAATATTTATAAACAATGGCATACTGAGGTTTTTTGTTCAATTGAGAAACTTGGGGGAGGGGTTAATGTTTACTGTTCTCCCTTTTAATTATTTATGTATTTATGTATTTAATTCTATCTCTCTCATCCCCACCCTCTTCTCTCTTTGATGTACAGTATTCTTATTTACAAGTCCGCCATAGGATAGTGCAGTAAGGTAGGTGCCAGTAGCCTTGAGGTTCGGTTAGCGCAAGGATTACCACCCACCCACCCACCCATGTTGTTGTTGTTGTTGTTGTTCCCCAGGCTGCCTGGCCGAACAGCCCCAAGGCCCCGAGCAAGGCCAAGGCCATAACCGAGCGCCCCCACAGAACCCTCCTTGCCTACCACAATAAAGCCTGGGTGACCGAAGCCACTCCATGGCGGGGAGCTGAGGAGGGTGCGGAAATGCCCGGGAAACCAAAGCCCCACCCAGGGCCCTGTGCCCCTCAGCAATTATGAAGAGAAAGTTGAGGGGCAAAGGAAAAATGTGACGCTTTGGCTTCCAATCTGCCAACCTCTAGGTTGGCAGTAGGGAGGCCAATCCACGGAGAGACGTCGTCACTTGAGATCTAGAAAATATATAAGTAAAAGGAACAGTCAGAGTAAGCTATGGGTATGGCAGAGATCACTCGGTTCTCACTCTGATAGACCAGCCCATCACCACCCATGTTGTTGGCACAGTCGCATGAACGTCTATTTCATCTTTTTGTTTGTATTATTTATCAGTATTCTTTTGTACTGGTACCGGCAACTATAGAATATAAATGCATCATAATTTTCCGAATTCTTATAAAGCTGAAATCTAGGATCTGACGGACCAAAGCTAGCGAGAAAAAGTAGCTGGTAGACTTTGATGTGCCTTCCATTTTGATCTATGTTTACCTTATCCAGAGCGTCGCATCGCAAGAATACTCTGTTCATCTTATACAGGCCACAAATTTACCCTCCTAGCAAACTCCTCCTCCTATTCATTTAAAAAAAAAAAAAAAAAAAAAAACGCTTAAAATAGCGACTATCACTCAACTTTGGGGGAGACACTTGTTACATGCAGTTTTACCTTGTGTCTCATTCATGTATGTACAGTATGTATGTATGTATTTACTCAGGCCCATTCCCCACTTTTCCTATTTTATTTTATCTTGTTATGGGGGTGGCCGACTCAAGACAGAGCCCGAATAGGGACAACACAACAGAAAACAATGAACACAAAAACACAAAAGACAAATTCACACACATACACATAGGACAAAAACAAAACAAAAACGCAGAAACTGGCATCTCCTAATCGGACACCTGCAACGCACCTGCCCCAACAACAACAACAACAACAACACGATCACCAAGAAAGACCCCCCCCCCCCATCCAGACCCCTGACATAATAATACATTACATGGGGCTAAGGGGGGTTAGTACTCGCTTTTTCTGGACCCCCTTCTCCCTCATGTTTAGCATATTAGTTTTGAGGTCTTAAGACGTTCGTTCCGGTAGTTTGGCGTTTTTTTAGACCTTTCGCCTCATTCTTGTCTTAATATTAAGACATTTCGTGCCCTTTAGGTGTTGATTTTTTTCCTGGCGAGCGACAGCGAGCCTCTAATTTTAGAAGGATGTACAAATTTATCTTGAAAGGGGGTCTAGGGGGTGATTTTCTAAACTTGATGGAGGTCTAGCGAGGAAACTAAAAAATAAATAAAATATATACATTTATAGACCAAAAGCCAAGCACTACCCCCTTAAAACATAAAGGCTGCCAGGTTACTATGGACGGAGTATAGCACCACACAGCCACGTCTCCCCTTGCTAGCCTCCGGACCCTAGACAAATAATACCCTTGGCCTTGACAGTGAAGTATTGGGAGGGGGCCGTTTGGTGGAGTCCTGGGCCACGAGGATGGTTGTTAGTGGCTTAAGGGGAGATTTCCACTTGAGGGATTTTTTTCTTTACCCCTTTCTCCCTCATGTTTAGCCCCATTGCTTTTGATATGTTAAGACGTTTGCCCCATTATTTTGACGATTTTAAGAACTTTCAACCCATTTCTGTCAATTTTAAGACCTTGCGTGCCATTTATGTGTCGATTTTATCCTGGCGAGCGATAGCGAGCCTGTAATTTAAGAGGAACCGGCTTTCAGCCGGGAAATTTTTCTACCGAAAAATGTACAAATTTATCTTGAAAGGGGGTCAAGGGGGTGTAAGTTCAAGCTTGATGGAAGTCTAGGAAACACACTAAAAACCTCCCCTTAACTCATGTGTACACGGTAAAAAGGGTAAGATGATAATGACACAATAAGTAAGCAAGGAAATAAATAAATAAATAAATATATATATTTTGCGAATCAAACTATTATATTGGTGATGGGCTGGTCTATCAGAGTGAAAACTGAGCGATCTCTGCCATACCCATAGCTTACTCTGACTGTTCCTTTTACTTATATATTTTCTAGATCTCAAGTGACGGCGTCTCTTCCGTGGATTGACCTCCCAATCTTCTACCAAGATTGGAAGCCAAAGCGTCACATTTTTCCTTTGCCCCTCAACTTTCTCTTCATAATTGCTGAGGGGCACAGGGCCCTGGGTGGGGCTTTGGTTTTCCGGGTGTTTCCGCACCCTCCTCAGCTCCCCGCCATGGAGTGGCTTCGGTCACCCAGGCTTTATTGTGGTCGGCAGGGAGGGTTCTGTGGGGGCGCTCGGTTATGGCCTTGGCCTTGCTCGGGGCCTTGGGGCTGTTCGGCCAGGCAGCTTGGGGAACAACAACAACAACAACAGGGATCTCTAGGAATCAAAGGGTTCACAAACATTGCACATATAATATCTATGCCACCAACATTCAGCCACGCAAGCTACTTTCCGTCCTACATAGCATCCCTTCCTTCACCCATACTTCCCTCATTTAAAACCCTTAATACCTTTAAGTACAAGACGCTAGTGTGCTTTGACTCTAGCTCAAGTAATCGCTTGACTCTCGCAGGTCCTCCCTAAACTGAACAATATCGTATAATGATAGCCAACAAATTATGAAGACAGGCGTCATCATGTTCAAAAGGTTAAGATAGTCTTTCCCACGAACCCTTTCTGAGGGTTCTGGCGTCTGGCGGTAGTTAGAACGGGAAAGAGAATGCTGAAAGATGGACAGAATTCAGATATAAAACTAAAATAAAAATAAAGCAATAGAGCGGATATTTGACAAGGAATAATATATATGGAA
>CM064574.1:2502215-2527215 GCA_032716605.1 Paralithodes platypus
GAACTTATTACGTTGATAATCCATTTTTAATGTTCTCCCTTTTCCCTCCATCCTTATCTCTCTCTCTCTCTCTCTCGCTCTCTCTCTCTCTCTCTCTCTCTCTCTCTCTCTCTCTCTCTATCTATCTCTAATTCCCTCCTACCCTTGGAGAAATTAGTTACTTTCACCTAAAGCCATTCGTAATTTTTCTCCTCCCGTTTCCCTCCATCCTTCTCTCTCTCTCTCTCTCTCTCTCTCTCTCTCTCTCTCTCTCTCTCTCACACACACACAAAGACACACACAGATACTCTCTCTCTCTCTGTCTACTCATCTCCACCCGTCTCGACAAACCCAAGTGCATACAAACCAAGGCACCAATACTCTCCCCATAAAGAGAGGTGTGTACCTTGAATAACAACAACAACAACAACAACAACAACAACACTACTATAATGTACAGTACTAGTATAGGCTGATCACCATGAATGACTGGAGGTGATGAATGGAGGACTGATAGAGGGATCTGATTGGTTGGGGGTGATGAATGGAGGAATGATAGAGGGCCCTGATTGGTGCTTTATTTGGGTGGGTGTGGGGGTGGGTGGGGGGATACTAAAGAGATGGGAGGAGTGGTATAGTTGTGGTGGATGATGGTGGTAGTTGTGGTGGTAGTTGTGGTAGAGGAGTGTGAAGGAAGGTAGTGGTGGTTGTGGTAGAAATGGTGGTAATTGTGGTGGATGGTGGTGGTGGTAGTTGTGGTAGAGGCAGGTGGTAATGATTGTGATAAAGGTAGGTAGTGGTGGTAGTTGTGGTAGAAATGGTGGTAGTTTGTAGATAATGGTGCTAGTGGTCGACGAATGGAGTGGTAGACTAATAGTGGTTCATCAATAAGGGGGATGAATGGTACTATAGGAATGGACCGGGGGGGAGTAGATGACTTGGTTGGTTATAGGCGACTACTTGTGGTAATTATAGTTCATTCATTATAAGTTGGCCAGAAATCGTGACCCCCTAACTTCTGTAACTCAAAAAAGGGCTAGAGCAAATAGTCTGCAAATCCCCACACTTAGTTCCCGTCTGACAGTATATATATATATATATATTTATTTTTTTCTATGTGATTGAGGGAGGCAAAAGGCATTACTGCCTATAGCGAGTGCCTCCCCCATAGTTGAAAGAGTGACAGGGCCAAAATCAAGGGACGTTCGAGCCAAAATGCCTGGACACACGGAGTTTGAAGCAATTTAAGTCATAGGAAGAGGGAAAGACTGATTCTGGGAGAGAGTTCCAGAGCTCAGCTGTTGAGTAGAAGAAAGTTTGAGAGTAACGTTTCACTCTTGGGTTGGAGAGTTGCACAGAGTAGGGGTGGATTGAGTTGCAAGACGGGTACCACGTGCCCTACGTAAAGGAGGTGGTATGCACTGGGATAGCTCTGAGGAACACTGATTATTATAGTAGCGATAGAATAGCGAGAGAGATGCAACATTGCGGCGGAGAGAGAGAGATTGCAGAGAGTTAGTGAGTGGACGGGAGTTAATGATACGAAAGGCCTTCCTTTCAACATTGTCTAGGAGAGCGGTGTGAGAGGAACCTCCCCACACATGTGAACAATACTCAATAAAAGGGCTCAATACTCAATACTCAATACTCAAATATATATATATATATATATATATATATATATATATATATATATATATATATACTGTATATATATAATCTAATTTATAAATTTCACTCCCAACACCAAAATACCTCCCAATGAAACTTTTGAAGTCATGTGATCTTCCCGGGATTCGAACCTGGGTTACCAAATACAGATCTTAAACGCTCGAACAATTATAATATTAACACTACGCATTACCACCATCTTCTATTTAAGGGGAGGTTTTTAGTTTGGTCCCTAGATATCCTTCAAGCTTAAGATTACATCCCCTTGAGCCCCTTTCAAGATAAATGTGTACATTTTTCGGTAGAAAAATGTCCCGGCTGAAAGCCGGTTCCTCTTAAAATACAGGCTCGCTATCGCTCGCCAGGATAAAATTGACACCTAAATGGCACGAAAGGTCTTAAAATTGCCAGAAATGGGTTGAAAGTTCTTAAAATCGTCAAAATAATGGGGCGAACGTCTTAACATTAGGAAAACAATGGGGCTAAACACGAGGGAGAAAGGAGTCCAGAAAAAAAATGCCTCAAGTGGAAATCTCCCCTTAACCCCATGCTCATTGTCCTTGTCTAACCCATTAAACACATTTTGGCTCGAACGTCCCTTGATTTTGGCCCTGTCACTCTTTCAACTATGGGGGAGGCACTCGCTATAGGCAGTTATGCCTTTTGCCTCCCTCAATCACATAGAAAAAAAAACAAAAAACAAAAAACGGGTTATCTTCAGGGGAGACGGGTACGTTTTTCTGGTCCTCCCTTCTTCCTCATGTTTAGCCCCATTACTTTTCAGATATTATGACGTTCGGCCCATTAGCGTAGCGATTTTAAGGCCTTTCGCCCAATTTCTTTGTCAATATTAAGACTTTTTTTAGTCATTTCGGTGTCTATTTTTTCCTGGCGAGCGATAGCGAGCCTGTAATTTCAAGAGGAATCGGCCTTCGGCCGGGACATTTTTCTATCGAAAAATGTACAAATTTATCTTGAAGGGGGTTCTAAGGGGTGTTTTTTTAAAGCTTGATGACGGTCTAGCGAGGAAAGTATATAAAAAATGAATATATTAATAAATAGACCCCCAACAATAACCACTGTCCCCTTAAACGGTTCCTCTTAAGGGGAGGTTTGTAGTGTGTTTCCTAGACTTCCATCAAGCTTGAAATTTCACCCCCTTGACCCCCTTTCAAGATAAATGTGTACATTTTTCGGTAGAAAAATTTCCCGGCCGAAGGCCGGTTCCTCTTAAATTACAGGCTCGCTATCGCTCGCCAGGAAAAATCGACACCTAAATGGGACGAAAGCTCTTAAAAGTGACATAAGCGGGGTAAAAGTTCTTAAAATCGCCAAACTAATGGGGCGAACGTCTTAAAATCTCAAAAAGCAATGGGGCTAAACATGAGGGAGAAAGGGGTAAAGAAAAAAAAATCCCTCAAGTGGAAATCTCCCCTTAACATACCGAACATTTCCATTTAATGTGTCAAAGTTGTGGTCTTGCGTGTGAGTGACAACCTGGGTGCCGCTTCAGGTCTGGTTGATGGCTGGTTCACATTGTTAGGGGGGGGGGGGGCTGGGGGGGGGGTACCTACCTACCTACCACCTGCCCAAGATAACAACTGCATAATTATACAAACATAAAGTCAAAAGTAACAAATAAAATACAAGGGTAAACTATACTATACAACTAATATTTTGTTTTCCTTCACCAACCCACTTTACTAAGACCAAGACCACCCACTAAACTACATGGCAACACACCCACAGACACCAAGAAATATCAAAACAACACCCAGCACACGGTATCACACACAATTATTGTCCTCTCTCCCTCCCTGCCCACCCCGAACCAACTTCCAGAAGCACATCCATACTCATATCTCTCACCGATCCATCCACTCACTCACAGACAACACGCAGCTGCATGCACGACCTCCCGAAACCCATCCTTCCGAATCCTCCCCTCCTCGCGAGGACAGAGTCCACCTGGCCAGGCTGAGATGCGGACACCATCCAGCTCTCCTGAGCTATCAGAAGAGACTGGATGACTCCGTTGTCGACACCTGCCCGGGATGTAACACAGCACCCCATACCATTAAACACATCATAGAAGACTGCATTTCACACAACCACTTACGCCAACAACACAATCTACACTCAATGAGAGCTCTGTGGGAAAGCCCGATCGTGGCCATGGCCTTTCTCAGGGACTCGGGGCTGTTCGGCCAGGCAGCTTAGGGAACAACAACAACAACAACAACTTCTTCTTAAGGGGAGATTTCCACTTGAGGGACTTTTTTCTTGACCCCTTTCTCCCTCATGTCTAGCCCCATTGCTTTTGAGATTTTAAGACGTTTGCCCCATTAGTTTGGTGATTCTAAGAATTTTCGCCCCATTCTGTCAATTTTAAGACCTTTCGTGCCATTTAAGTGTCGATTTTATCCTGTCGAGCGATAGCGAGCCTGTAATTTAAGAGTAACCGGCCTTCGGCCACAAAAAAAAATCTACCGAAAAATTTACAAATTTATCTTGAAAGGGGGTCAAGGGGGTGAAATTTTAAGATAGATGGAGGAGTAGGAAACAAACTAAAAACCTCCCCTTAACTCAATTAACCCTTTCACGCATTTATGACGCAGAAGTTGCCAGATTAGCAATAAGAAATAGAGTTCTCTCACTCTTATAATTACCTCTCCAAAATTAGTTTTCTGCCTACAGCTAATTCAATGACAACTGCAGAGGTTGAAGTAACTAAACTAAAGGTTTATAAATACCCCTGATGGTAACAAAGGCTTTAAAGTATCCCCAATAGGCTCAAAATAGCATCATATGTCGGAGAGGGTTAATGCAATCAAAATATACATGTGGCATTCCAAGGCTTCGAACCTAGGATACTCACACCGAAATTCCGCGCATTTATGCATTACGCTATCAAGACAATCTGGGTTACCAAATCAAGTTAGCTAGATGGTAAATATGTGCCGAAAATTGCTAGAATAATGTCATAATCTCTACCATATCACTCTAAAATGGCTCAAAACTCCCGAATATCGCTAGAATTCATGTCACAATCTCTAGAATATCACTCTAAAATGGCTCAAAACTCCTGAGTATCGCTAGACTTCATGTCGCTAGATGTAAACATTTGCCGCTAGATCGCAGTAATACCTTTAGATCTAGCGGGAAAGTATAGCTAATTTGGCAACACTGAATTATACAATAGCATTCAGTACAAAACAATACAAAATAATACAAATACTTATAAGTTATCATAGTATTGTCCAACATCCCTGTCTTCTGCTGTAATGTATGTACTTTTGTCTCTGTCCAACCTTGCAATGATGCTTCCTAACTTTATTATCAGAGAGAGAGAGAGAGAGAGATATGAGGGAGCAAGTAGCGTAATGAATGGATAAGCAGAATGGATGGCTGGAGGGGGGGGAGGGGGTGGGGGGGAGGAGGGGGGGTAGGAGGGAAGGAGGAGGGAGGGGTGAGGAGAGAAGAGGAAGGTAAAATGAAACGAGAGAAGGGAGGAGGCAGGTGGGGTGGATGGGTGGGGGGAGAGGAAAAGGGGAGGAAAGGAGAGAAGAGAAGAATGGAGAAGAGCAAGGAACAAGGGCAGAAGAAGAGGAAGAAGAGGACAAAGGAGGAGGGTAGAGGAAAGGAGAAGAGAAGACTAGAAGATAAAGGGAAGGGGAAGGAATAATGGAAGGGGCTGGCCAGGTGTAGATTTCCATATGTATCAGCTGGAGGACATTAAGGGAGGTGACCTGCTTTTTGTTATTTCTGTCCTTTTCTCTCTTTCTCTGGCTTGTATCCATTCGGCCCCATTCAGCCAACTATTTTAAGCCGTTTATCCCCATCTAGGTGTCGATTTCTTCCTGGCGAGCGATAGCAAGCCAGCATTATATGAAGAAATCTGGCTTCGCCAGATACATTTTTCTATCGAAAAATGTACAAATTTAACCTGCTGTCATAAACATTAAAATAAATATGCTGGTTCGCTACCGCTCACCAGTAAACAAATGACACCTGGATGGGGATAAGCGTCTTAAAACAGTTGGCTGAATGGGGCCGAATGGATACAAGCCAGAGAAAGAGAGAAAAGGAGAGAAAACAAAGCAGGTGACCCCCCTTAACCCCTACAGTAGCAGGGTCGTCCTTTGTATCCTCTTCTGGCAACTATAACACTATTTTATTCAGCTTAGGAAAGACCTCTAGCAATCCATAGGCTTCCAAACTATCTCAACCCAACTCATTTAACGACCCCATAATATTAGATCCTTCCTAAGCTGCTTAATATCGTCAAAATATAGCTAGAATATAATATAACAGACGTCGCTGGGACTCAAAGGGTTAAGGGGCTAGGGGTTCCTTTTTGGTTTATAAGATATTAATTATTAATTTATGTATTTTTTTTTTTTTTTCCTCTCCATCAATCTTGGAGAAAAAAAAAAAAAAAAAAAAAAAAAAAAAAAAAAAAAACATCCCCAAGAGCTCCCTTCGAGATACATTTTTACAGATCCTTCCTAAGCTGTAAAATATTGTCTAATGATAACTAAAATCAAATTTCGAAATGCGTCTTAGATCCTCAAAGGGTTCATTCAGTCCCCTCTTATTCTGCACTTCGGCTAAATAGAGAATACAAATGAGACAAACAGAGGAAGGAGAAGAAGGAGGTGGAAGAGGAACTGGAGAGGTAGAGAAGATACAAATTAAGAGGAAAAGAAGAAAAGGAGGAGGAGGAGTGGAAGGGGAGGAGGAACTGAAGAAATAGAGAAGATACAATAAGAAGAAGAAGAACAAGGAAGGAGGAGGAGGAGGAGGAGGAGGAGGAGGAGGAGGAGGAGAATATAAATAGGATAAATAAAAAACGAAGTCGAAGAGTGGTTACTGTATATGTGTGTGTGTGTGTGTGTGTGTGTGTGTGTGTGTGTGTGTGTGTGTGTGAGTGTGTGTGTGCAATTGTTATGTGTCTGTGTGTGTGGCTGTGAGTGTGTGTGTGTGTGCAATTGTTATGTGTCTGTGTGTGAGGCTCTGAGTGTGTGTGCGTGTGTGCGTGACTGTGTGTGTAGCTCTCTGTGTATATATTTGTGAGTGTGTGCGGTTCTGTATGTGTATTTATGTGTGTATATGTGTGTGTGTATGTGCGTTGCTCTGTGGGTGTATGTTTATGTGTGTTTGTGGTTATGTGTGTGAAGCTAGAAAGTGAGAGAGAGCGAGAAAGAAAGAGAGAGAGAGAGAGTGAGTTAGTGAGGGATGATTGAATGTCGGGAAAAAGGATGGGAAGAGGATTACCCGAGAGAGAGAGAGAGAGAGAGAGAGAGAGAGAGAGAGAGAGAGAGAGAGAGAGAGAGAGAGAGAGAGAGAGAGAGAAATAACTAGACAGACAGAAGCGCGACATACAATAACAGTTTAAAAATAATATTAATTCAAATGACAATAGCAATAAAATTATTATTTTTTTTTTTATAAAAGCAATGTTAATAATAAAAATATATTGAACAAAGAGGTAAATAATTTAATACAGTAAATATCTATATTTATAAATAGGTATCCTCCACCCCCTTGTAAAATTCTCCCATTCAACGAGACAGAGCAATGGGGGAGTGTAGCCATCTCCTGTCGAATAAACACATGGCTAATCATAAGAAATGGTGATACACTGTGCATATCTTAAGGGGAGGCAGACCGTTTTTTCTGGACCCCCTTCTCCTTAATATTTAGCCCCACTAGTTTCGAGATTATAAGACGTTCGGCCCATTAGTTTGGCGATTTTAACACCTTTCGCCCCATTTCGTTGTCAATTTTAAGACCTTTCGTGCCATTTAGGTGTCGATTTTTTTCCTGGCGAGTGATAGCGAGCCTGCAAATTTAAGAGGAACCGGCCTTCGGCCGGGAATTTTTCTACGGAAAAATGTACAAATTTATCTTGAAGGGGGGTCTAGGGTTTTTTTTTCTAAGCTTGATGGAGGTCTAGGGAGGAAACTAAAACAATATATGAATAAATGAATTAATAGACCAAACAAACGGTCAGTCTCCCCTTAAGTGTTGAGTATTGTTGATGTTGACAGTCGTAGCCCTGGCGCTAGTTCAGAAGCATCCACCAGGTGTCTCAAATGTATCCTTGGTAGCGAGAATTATTAGTCAAGCGAGAAAGTATTAGATATTTAGGAATTAGGCATCTATTGATTAGGAATTAGGCATCTATTGAGAGTTATATGTCACAGATAGTTGAATGTTGAAAGCTAAGTCTTAAGAATGTTCCCAGGTAAACACACAGGTAGTATATATAAATAGGAATTAGGCATCTATTTAGAGTTATATGCCACAGACAGTTGAATGTTGAAAGCTAAGTCTTAAGAATGTTCCCAGGTAAATGTGAGTGGACCATGAGGGACAGTTGCCCGGTTCGTCTCTAGATTAACATTATATATACCTGATATTAGAGGTTATTCAATAAAGTGAAGTCTATGATCAACTGTCGAATTATAATAACCCTATGATTATTAAATTGTTTGACTTAAGGGGAGGTTTTTAGTTTGATCCCCTAGACTTCCATCAATCTTAAAATAACATCCCTAGACCCCCTCTCAAGATAAATTTGTACATTTTTCGGTAGACAAATGTCCCGGCCGAAGGCCGATTACTTTTAAATTACAGGCTCGCTATCGCTCGCCAGGAAAACATCGGCACCTAAATGGCACGAAAAGTCTTAACATTGACAGAAATAGGGCGAAAGTTCTTAAAATCGCCAAACTAAAGGGGCGAACGTCTTAAAATCTCAAAGGCAATGGGACTAAACATGAGGGAAAAGGGGTCCAGAAAATGTATCCCTCAAGTGGAAATCTCCCCTTAATACTACAATAATAATAATAATAATAATAATAATAATAATAATAATAATGATAATAATAATAATAATAATAATAATAATAATAATAATAATAATAATAATAATAATAATAATAATAATAATAATAATAATAATAATAATAATAATAATAATAATAATAATAATAATAATAATAATAATAATAATAACACACCAGACTATAACCTGAACAACTATTATAATGGCCAGAGAAAATAATTAAGCCAGCTCTGATCAATTAGTCCACATTTTTCGACATTTTTTTTTTCCGACATTGATCATTACCGGAATTTTTGGAGAGCGGGGGAAAAAGATTATGATTATTAGCGTAGAAAGGGAAATAATTATGGAAGGTTATATTTTATGTGATAATATATATTTTTGCAGATACGCAATAGGTGGAAGTTATATATAGTGTGACTAAACAAAACGAGAACGAGGAACGCTATAGAGAACGAAAATATAAGAAACTCGAAGGGGGAAAAAGAAGGCAGCTGAAGTGAACTATAGTGAAATATACCCGAAGAAAATTGAAACAAAAGGCGAAACATTAATAAAAATCAAACTAAAGAAGTGAAAACAGTAGACAACATATTTAACAAAAACAAGTACGTGGAAACAGTTAACAAAGAAGAAGATGGCCAGCTCCCCCCACCATCGCTTCCTCCCATCCTTCCTCCTCCTTCTCCTCTTGATCTCCTCCTTCCTGTTGGAGGAGGTGAGGGGCTTGGAAGGGGAGGAGGAGGAGCGAGAGAGAAGGAGGGAGGCGCAGGAGGAGGTGGAAGAAGGAGGAGGAGTGGGAGCTTCAGGAGGAGCAGGAGGAAGTGGTGGAGGTGGAGGTGGAGGTGGAGGAGGAGGGAGGAGGAGAGGAGGAAGAAGAAATAAGGAAGATAATGAAGTACAACGTCGACGCAGCAAGAAGAAAGGTAAGGAATAGTGGTTGTTGTGGTAGATGGTGGTAGTTGTGGTAGATGGTAGTTGTTGTGGTAGGTGGTGGTAGATTCATTATTTGTTGTGGTAGATGGTGGTTGTGGTGGTAGATTTATTGGTTGTTGTGGTAGAGGGTGATAGGTGTGGTAGATACAGGTAGTTGTGGTAGATGGTAGTTGTTGTGGTAGGTGGTGGTAGATTCATTATTTGTTGTGGTAGAATTATTGGTTGTTGTGGTAGAGGGTGATAGGTGTGGTAGATGATAGTTGTGGTAGATGCTGGTAGTTGTGGTAGATGATGGTAGTTGTTGGTGGTTGTGGTGGATGATGGTATATGTTATGGTTGATACTGGCAATTGTGGTAGATGCTGGTAGTTGTGGTAGATGCTGGTAGTTGTGGTAGATGATGGTAGTTGTTGGTGGTTGTGGTGGATGGTGGTATAATTATGTTATGGTTGATACTGGCAATTGTGGTAGATGCTGGTAGTTGTGGTAGATGCTGGTAGTTGTTGGTGGTTGTGGTGGATGGTGGTATAATTATGTTATGGTTGATACTGGCAGTTGTGGTAGATGATGGTAGTTGTGGTAGATGATGGTAGTTGTTGGTGGTTGTGGTGGATGATGGTATATGTTATGGTTGATACTGGTAATTGTGGTAGATGCTGGTAGTTGTGGTAGATGCTGGTAGTTGTTGGTGGTTGTGGTGGATGGTGGTATAATTATGTTATGGTTGATACTGGCAGTTGTGGTAGATGATGGTAGTTGTGGTAGATGATGGTAGTTGTTGGTGGTTGTGGTGGATGATGGTATATGTTATGGTTGATACTGGTAATTGTGGTAGATGCTGGTAGTTGTGGTAGATGATGGTAGTTGTTGGTGGTTGTGGTGGATGATGGTATATGTTATGGTTGATGCTGGTAATTGTGGTAGATGCTGGTAGTTGTGGTAGATGATGGTAGTTGTTGGTGGTTGTGGTTGTGGTGGATGATGGTATATGTTATGGTTGATGCTGGTAATTGTGGTAGATGATGGTAGTTGTTGGTGGTTGTGGTGGATGATGGTATATGTTATGGTAGATGCTGGTAATTGTGGTAGATGATGGTAGTTGTGGTAGATGATGGTAGTTGTTGGTGGTTGTGGTGGATGATGATATATGTTATGGTAGATGCTGGTAATTGTGGTAGATGATGGTAGTTGTGGTAGATGATGGTAGTTGTTGGTGGTTGTGGTGGATGATGGTATATGTTATGGTTGATACTGGCAATTGTGGTAGATGATGGTAGTTGTTGCGGATGACCATAGCTGCCACAGTTAAGATGTATGCTAAATCTCACGATATTTTGTATATACCATTATGTGTACGATGTAATATTATGTATGATACTTTCTTATAAATTTTACTGGATAGATATTGTGGAAGGTGAACAATTTTACTGGATAGATATTGTGGAAGGTGATTTTTTTTTACTGGATAGATATTGTGGAAGGTGAAAACTCGC
Organism: Paralithodes platypus; assembly: GCA_032716605.1. Classification (NCBI taxonomy): domain Eukaryota; kingdom Metazoa; phylum Arthropoda; class Malacostraca; order Decapoda; family Lithodidae; genus Paralithodes; species Paralithodes platypus. Next base: position 2,513,147 of record CM064574.1, read on the forward strand.
CTGACGGTAAGTAGAGGAATTATATTAATTTACAAATAACACCATAGATCCTTTCAAACCCATATGGGGAGATTTCCACTTGAGGGATTTTTTTCTTGACCCCTTTCTCCCTCATGGTTAGCCCCATTGTTTTTGATATTATAAGACGTTCGCCCCATTAGTTTGGCGATTTTAAGAACTTTCGCCCCATTTCTGTCATATTTAAGACTTTTTGTGCCATTTAGGTGTCGATGTTTTCCTGGCGAGCGATAGCGAGCCTGTAATTTAAGAGGAACCGGCCTTCGGCCGGGACTTTTTTCTACCAAAAAATTTACAAATTTATCTTGAAAGGGGGTCTAGGGGCTGTAATGTTAAGCTTGATGGAGGTCTAGCGAACTAACTAAAAATCTCCCCTTAAGCACGATGGCGTAATTGTCATCATATTCTGGTAACCATTAGACGATTTGTTTTAGCTTATAATCTACCTCTAGGGCTCAAAAGGGGTAAACCCGATCTCAATACACCCCTCCGAGTAACATAGGGCCTTCGTAAACTACATAACATCGTCTACATTTAGCCAGAGTCAAAGGTAAAAAACTCGTCGTCATTGTGTTGAAGAGGTTAAGGGGAGATCTCCACTTGAGGGATTTTTTTCTTGACCCCTTTCTCCCTCATGTTTAGCCCCATTGATTTTGAGATTTTAAGACGTTCGCCCTAGTAGTTTTGACATTTTAAGACATTTTGCCCCATTTCTGTCAATTTTAAGACCTTTCGTGCCATTAAGGTGTCGATTTTTTCGTGGCGAGCGATAGCGAGCCTGTAATTTAAGAGCAACCGGCCTCCGGCCGGGACATTTTTCTACCGAAAAATGTACAAATTTATCTTGAAAGGGGGTCTAGGGGTGTAATTTTAAGCTTGATGAAAACGTAGGGAACAAACTAAATACCTCCCCTTAATATTGAGATCACCCAACCCTCATCCCTCCAAACCCACCGCCTCACTTCCACAAATGGATTGGGCAGGACATTATTTTCTAGGGGACGAAACACATTGTTCTGTGTGAATCATTGTATTATGTGTGAATCATTGTATTATGTGTGAATCATTGTATTATGTAGGTGATAGTACTCTCGGATGCCATAGTCCCTAGCCCACTAGTAGATATTCGCGGAATTAATCTATTTCTAATTATGGAAGTATATCTCTGGACGCGAATGTATTAATATACTTTTCTATACATCATTGCATTGCTGTATATACTATATATTGAAAAGCTAGTTCTATCCCAAAATCCATCCTTGTATGGATTTTTTATGGAATTCCCCCTATGGAAGTCTTATGAGGGGACTAGAGACTATGGCATCCGAGTGTACGGTGGCGCTAATAAGTCATGTCCCAGCTGTCATTACGTTTGGCTTGCTCTGTGCTGTATTAATGTCTGTCAGATGTTGAATAAGGTGGGTACGTGTAGGAACAATGTTTGTATATTTCACTCGATATGAAGAAATGAAGCTTAGATATTCCTGATACCAATTATGGATCAAAACATACTTCGTGCCGAGCCATCACTTATTAGCGCGACTGTACAAGGACCTGTTTGTGTGCAGTCCGTGGGTATCCAGTAACACAGTGAATATCGTGCAAATCCAACTAAAACTTCACATCGTCATTTCTTAGTGGGTTTATTATGGATGGACACAAACATAGCCCTCTTCACTCCACTTCATTTTAGCTGACATTAGGGGATTTTATGTGGGTTAGAAATAATCTCGTCAATAGAGGTGAAATGTCCATGTATTTATTCCCACAGGCCGTGCTTAATATAATTAAACTCGTAAAAAAAAAATAAAAAAAAAAAAAAAAAAAAAAAAAAAATAAATAATAATAATAATAATAAAAAAAAAAAAAAAAAAAAAAAAAAAAATATATATATATAAATATATATATATATACCGGTATATACATATATATATATATAAACTTACTCTTATCAGGTTATTACCTCTTATCAGGTTAAAACAATGACAAACCGACTAACAAGCACACCGACCGACTGACATACAAATACACAAACAAACAAGCACAGAGATCGACCAACAAACAAACAAGCACAGAGATCGACCAACAAACACACAAACAAACAAGCAGACAAACCAACAGTCCGACAAACAAACAAGTACACAAACAAGCAGACAAACCGACCGACCAACAAGCACCCAAACAAACAAGCAGGCAAAGCAACAGACCAACAAACAAACACACCACACACATATAAGAAAACAGGCAGATAAACAAGTACTAAAACAAACAAGCAGACAAACCAACAGTCCGACAAACAAACAAGTACACAAACAAGCAGACAAACCGACCGACCAACAAGCACCCAAACAAACAAGCAGGCAAAGCAACAGACCAACAAACAAACACACCACACACATATAAGAAAACAGGCAGATAAACAAGTACTAAAACAAACAAGCAGACAAACCAACAGTCCGACAAACAAACAAGTACATAAACAAGCAGACAAACCGACAGACAAATAAGCACCCAAACAAACAAGCAGGCAAAGCAACAGGCCAACAAACAAACACACCACACACAAATAAGAAAACAGGCAGATAAACAAGTACTAAAACAAACAAACAGACAAACCAACAGTCAACAAACACGCACACAAACAAACAAGTACACAAACAAGCAGACAGACCGAATAACAAACACACAAACAAACAGGCCACAACAAACAAGCAGGAACACAACGGCGACAAAATTTGTTGAGAATTCCGTTGAGGCGGGGGTAATTATTATAGGGTACAATTCCAACACGGTACCTGGCCTGTCATACACCTGCCCTGGATAGTGTGGGGGTAATTGTGGTGGTAGTTATGATAGTTGGTGTGGTGGTGGTAGTTGGTGTGGTGGTTGTTGTGGTGGTGGTAGTTGGTGTGGTGGTAGTTGGTGTGGTTGTTGTGGTGGTGGTAGTTGGTGTGGTGGTAGTTGGTGTGGTGGTAGTTGGTGTGGTGGTTGGTGTGGTGGTTGTTGTGGTGGTGGTAGTTGGTGTGGTAGTTGGTGTGGTGGTAGTTGGTGTGGTGGTAGTTGTTGTGGTGGTAGTTGTTGTGGTAGTTGTTGTGGTGGTAGTTGTGGTGGTAGTTGGTGTGGTGGTAGTTGGTGTGGTGGTTGTTGTGGTGGTGGTAGTTGTTGTAAGTTGGTGTGGTAGTTGGTGTGGTGGTAGTTGGTGTGGTGGTAGTTGGTGTGGTGGTTGTGGTAGTTGGTGTGGTAGTTGTGGTGGTAGTTGATGTGGTGGTTGTGGTGGTAGTTGGTGTTGGTTGTGGTAGGTGAGGTGGGTGTTGGTGATTGGTGTTGGTGTAGTGGATGGTGGTGGTAGGTGAGGGTAGTTGTGGTTGTTGTTGTTGTTGTTGTTGTTGTTCCCCAAGCTGCCTGGCCGAACAGCCCCAAGGCCCCGAGTAAGGCCAAGGCCATAAACGAGCGCCCCCACAGAACCCTCCCTGCCGACCACAATAAAGCCTGGGTGACCCGAAGCCACTCCATGGCGGGGAGCTGAGAGGGTGCGTAAACGCCCGGGAAACCAAAGCCCCACCCAGGGCCCTGTGCCCCTCAGCAATTATGAAGAGAAAGTTGAGGGGCAAAGGAATAATGTGACGCTTTAGCTTCCAATCTTGGTAGATTGGGAGGTCAATCCACGGAAGAGACGCCGTCACTTGAGATTTAGAAAATATATAAGTAAAAGGAACAGTCAGAGTAAGCTATGGGTATGGCAGAGATCGCTCAGGTCTCACTCTGATAGACCAGCCCATCGTGTAGTTGTGGTAGGTGAGGGTAGTTGTGGTACTTGGTGTTTGTGGTTGTTGATGATAGTTGTGGTGCTGGTGGGTAAAGATGGTTGTTTTAGTTGTGGTAGGTGTGATAGTTGGTGTTTGTGGTAGTTGATGGTAGTTGGTGGTCCTGATTATTAATGCTGGTAGTTGTAGTTGATGATTGTAAGTACTAGAGGGGTCCATCAAAAGTGTATTATCTTCACATGGATAAGGAAGGTAGGCACTGGGCAAGTTCTATCTAGTTTTGATACATCCTGAATACAAACAGTCACAAACAAATAAACAAACAGACATGCACACAAACAAACAATGAAGCACAAATACAGTTTTAAAAGACAGTGTAATAATCGTCATCATATTTTCTTTTGATGGAGCTAATTAGTATTAATTATAACAGGGTACTGCACACTCGGATACCATAGTTTATAATTCACTCATAAGAATTCCTGGATCACCATTTTTTCTTTATGCAAATATAACTATCTGGATTGATTTTTGTATATAACTTGCTTGTCAATAAATAGTGTATATAGTTTTGTAGTTGATGTATAGGAAATTATATTAATAAATTCGTTTCTAGATATATACTGCTATAATTAGAATAGGTGCAGGCCAGGAATATTTCCGAGTGTGCTAGAGACTATGGTATCCGAGTGTACGATGCTAACACGGTACCTGGCCTGTTCCATACCTCCACCAACTATCTGGGTGGGTGGTGTTGGTACTTGTGGTAGTGTATTGTGGTAGCTGATGGTCCTGATTGATGGTGGTAGTTGTGGTGGGTGAAGGTACTTGTAAGTGTTGGTGATTCTGATTGATAGTGGTAGCTTTTTTGGCCATGTAGTTGTGGTGATGGAGACTACAGATGGTGGTAGTTGTGGTAGTTGGCGATTGTTGTTAGTATTGGTGATTTTTATTGATAGTGGTAGTTGTGGTGATGGTGGTAGTTGTGGTAGTTGGCGATTGTTGTTAGTATTGGTGATTTTGATTGATGGTGGTAGTTGTGGTGATGGTGGTAGTTGTGGTAGTTGGCGATTGTTGTTAGTATTGGTGATTTTGATTGATGGTGGTAGTTGTGGTGATGGTGGTAGTTGTGGTAGTTGGCGATTGTTGTTAGTATTGGTGATTTTGATTGATGGTGGTAGTTGTGGTGATGGTGGTAGTTGTGGTAGTTGGCGATTGTTGTTAGTATTGGTGATTTTGATTGATGGTGGTAGTTGTGGTGATGGTGGTAGTTGTGGTAGTTGGCGATTGTTGTTAGTATTGGTGATTTTGATTGATAGTGGTAGTTGTGGTGATGGTGGTAGTTGTGGTAGTTGGCGATTGTTGTTAGTATTGGTGATTTTGATTGATAGTGGTAGTTGGTGGTGGTAATTATAGATATTGGTTGTCCTTTTAAGTGGTGGTAGTTATGATGGAAGAGACTACATATGATAATAGTTGTGGTAGTTGATGATTCTTCAGAGTATTGGCTATCCTGGTTAATGGTGGTAGTTGTGGTAGAAAATAGTGGTAATTGTGGTAGAAATTAGTGGTGGTTGTGGTAGCAAATGATGATAGTTGTGGTAGAAAATGTTGGTAGTTGTGGTTGTGTAAGAGGAAAGAATATTGATGGTGGTGAGGGAGGTGGTGGTAATTGTGGTAGAAAGTGGTGGTAGTTTTGATGAATGATAGTGAAGGTTGTGGTAGAAGATAATGATAGTTGTGGTAGACGATGTTGATGGTAGAAAATAGTGATAATAGTGGTAGAAAATGTTGGTAATAGCGGTAGTGGTGGTAGGATTGTTTTTGATGGTAGTGGAGGGAGATGATGGTAGTTATGATAGAAAGTGGAAGTAATAGTGGTAGAAAATAGTGGCAATAGTAGCAAAAATGGTAGTAATAGAAGCAAAAATGGTAGTAACACAAGAAAATAGTGGTAATAGTGGTGTGGTGGAGTGGTCATGCCACTGGATTGGTAATCCAATGGACCCGGGTTCAAATCCCGATATGTCAATGGGAAGATATTATTGGGATTGAATTTATGCTGTACCTAGTATCAGTGCATTACCACAAAGCCCACCGAAATGCCCCCCCCCAAAAAAAACCCTCATTATTCCCTGATTAAATAGCACTGTATGAATATTCCCATATTCAAAATATGTTACAGGGGGACAATGCCTAGTGAGTTCACTGCTCAATAGGTGGCGTTCTGAGAGTGAGGGTCTGAGTCTGGAGGGTGAGACAGTGAAGCACTTGAACGAAGCAACCAGCCACTTCAGAGATGGAGTTGCTTCGAGCCATGAATGGATGCTTCACATGTCTCACTCCCCAGACTGGAACAAGACCTCACGGGCTTCACCGTGTTGAGCGGTGGAATGTACAGGATCTCAGCCTATGCCCGAGAGGGTACTAGTAGTTGGGAAAAAAAAAAAAAATAAAAAATGGTAGTAATAGTGATAGAAAATGATGGTAACTGGTTGAGAATGTTGGTAATAGTGGTAGAAAATGTTGGTAGTTGTGGTAGTCGAGGTAGAATTTGGTGAAGGAGTACAAAGGGAGTACAAAGGAAATCAAGCAACAACAGTTCTAGTGACCCTTCTAGGCTGCTTGTCCTCCAAAACACTGAGGATCGTGTCCAAACAGTGGTTTAGAGTGGGTAAGGGAACATTGAAAAGGGAACTACTGCCCTGGAACTAATGTCCGTGGCAGGATTAGGAAGTTAGTAGGGGACAGATGGGTTAGTAACTGAGGGGGGGATAAAATAAAGTTATTCATTTACAAACGCAGTCAGTCGCGGGTTTGATGCGAGATATTTGTCTAAGCGGAGTTTGAATGAATCAACGGTGCTGCAGTCTATAACGTCTCGGGGAAGCCCATTCCACAAGTTGACAACTCGATTGAAGAAGAAATTCTTAGATTCGTGTGAGTTAAAAGATTTACCAATAATTTTGCAAACGTTTCCCTGCGTGTAATTAGATTGGTCGATAGTGAAGTACTTACTACAGTTCATATTGTCGATGCCTTTGATGATTTTGAACACTTGAGTTAAGTCACCTCTTAATCTGCGCTGGGTTAAAGGAAATAGATTTAATTCTCTAAGACGCTCTTCGTATGGTTTGTTCTTTAGGCTAGGTATCATTTTGGTAACTCTACGTTGAACTCGTTCTAGCTTGTTTATATCTTTTTGGTAATAAGGGCACCAGGATTGAACACAGTATTCCAGAAGAGGGCGGACTAAGGAATTGTAAAGGGTTAGGATAACTTCTTTGGATTTATGCTCAAATGACCTGCCTATAAAGCCAATTATTTTGTTTGCCTTCTTAACAACTTCTGAACATTGTTGACTCGGTTTTAGGTTACTTGATATTGTTACTCCCAGATCGGTTTCTCTGTTTACATTCTTAAGCTGAGTGCCATTCATCGAATAGTTTGCTTTCTCATTTAGGTATCCGATATGTAGTACTTTACATTTATCCGCATTGAAACTCATTTGCCAAGTTTGGGCCCAACATGACAATTTATCTAGATTGTGTTGCATATCGTCAACTTGTTCTTTTGAGAGTACGCTATTTGCAATTTTTGTATCGTCAGCAAATTTTGAGATTGTACAGGTGAGACCCTCATCTATGTCGTTGATATAAATTAGAAAGAGAATTGGTCCTAGTACCGATCCCTGGGGTACCCCGCTACTTACATTGGTCCATTTAGATGCCTTACCGTTTATGACTACTCTTTGCTTTCTGTCGCTGAGCCAATTTTCTATCCATTTCAACACACCGTCTTGTATTCCATGCGCTTTTAGTTTTAGCAGTAAACGTTTGTGGGGAACTTTGTCAAAGACCTTTTGAAAATCAAGGTATATAATATCTACAGCTTTACTCTCATCGTAGAGGTTGAGGATATCGTGGAAGAAGTCTAAGAGGTTTGTTAAACAGGAACTTTTTTTACGAAAGCCGTGTTGAGTATCTTTAAGTAAGTTATTTTCCTCCAAGTGATTTACGAGTCTGTCTCTTATGACCGTTTCTAGCATTTTACAATCAATTGAGGTTAAGCTAATTGGACGATAGTTACTGGGTAGGGATTTGCTGCCTTTTTTTAATATCGGTATTACGTTGGCTAGCTTCTACTGATCAGGCATAGTCCCAGACTGCAAGGATTCATTGAATAGCAATGTCAGTGGTTTGGAGAGCTCATCCTTAGCTTCCTTTAGAACTCTAGGCGAGATTGTATCAGGTCCAGGCGTTTTATTTACCTTGAGTTTATCTAAACAATTCAATACTTCTCTCTCTGTAACGGTGATATTGCTTAGAACATCTGAATTATCAATCTGAATCGGCGATGGTGTAGGGATATCACTGAGGTCTTCGGTTGTAAAAACTGATGCAAAGAAGGTATTGAGGGCATTACTCATTTGTACTTCGTCTTTGGTGTATTCTCCATTTTCATCGACTAACGGTCCAACAGTTGAAGTAACTACTTTTTTCTTTCTGATATAACTATAGAATTCTTTCGGGTTTGTTTTACTTTGATTCGCAACATGTAACTCCAGGGTCTTTTTACTTTGCTTAATTAACTTTTTGGCTTTGCGTCGTAGCTCTACAAATTTCACCCGTTCTTCGTCATTTTGTGAGGATTTTAATCTATCTATTAGGAGATGGTGGTAGTTGTAGAAAATGGTAGTAATAGTGGTAGTTGCGGTAGGATTGTTATTGGTGGTGGTGGTGGAGAGGGAGAGATGTATACCATTTCTCACTGCCTCTCAATCACCTTCCATTCGGCCTCCAGGTTTTCTTCTTTTATTGCATTTTCTGGCTTTTTTGGGTGAGAGATGGAGATAGATAGATAGATAGATAGAGAAAGAGAATGAGTGTGAGTGAGAGTTCGCGTGTGTGCGTGTGAGTGAGTGAGAGTTTGCGTGTGTGTGAGTGAGAAAGAGAGAGAGAGAGTGTGTTTGTGTGTGTCGTATATCGTAGGTTTATACAGTATACGGTATATATATATATATCGTGTGTGTGTGTGTGTGTGTGCATGTCTGTTTCTTTTCCTTTCATGCTTTCATCCACTTTTCCTATTTCTTCTACTTCTTATTCTTCTGGATTATCGATTTCATAATTTCGGTGTTCATCTATTTTCCTTTTCACTCTTCACTTGTTAACTCTTCTACCTTATCCATTTCTCCTTCTTCATCTTCTTCTTCTTCCCTCTTCTTCCTTTGCCGTTCCTCTTACTTGTCATTCTTCTAACTCACTCTCACTCTTCCCTTACCCTTTTCTCCTCTTGTTTCATCTTCCTCTTCTCCTTCTCCTCCTTCTCCTCCTTTCCCTCCTCCTCCTCCTCCCGCCTCATCTTCTTCCTCCTCCTCCTTTTTTTATCGTTCCAATCTCCATGTTTATCTAGCTCTTCTCTTTGTGTTCTCTCCTTTGTCCTCCCTTCCCTCGTTATTCGCGCTCTTAGGGAGAGAGAGAGAGAGAGAGAGAGAGAGAGAGAGAGAGAGAGAGAGAGAGAGAGAGAGAGAGAGAGAGAGAGAAACGAACAAATCTTTAATTTCTAAACTACCCTCCTTCGGTTTCTATCCCTCCATCTGTGCCTTTGTCTCTAATTTCCCTTCCGGACGTTCCATAGCTGCGGTTGTGGACGGCCATCGCTTACTTCCTCATAGTATCAACTCCGGTGTTCCTCAGGGCTCTGTCCTATCACCCATTCTCTTTCTAATTTTCATAAATGATCTTCTCAACTGTTCCTCCAGTCCCATCCATTCATACGCAGACGACTCTACCTTACACCACACAATTAGTTTTCCTGAACGCCCCAGCCAGCAATCCCTCAAAAACAAACGTAATGAAGCCATGCAACACTTATCTTCTGATGTAACTACCATCTCCAATTGGGGCAGAGAAAACCATGTTGCCTTTAATGCTTCAAAAACCCAATTTCTTTATCTTACTACCCGTCCGGAGCTCCAAGAGGACTATCCCTTATACTTCAACAATACAAAAATCAATCCTTCATCTTCTCTCAATATTCTCGGTGTCTCTTTTTCTTCTGCTCTCACTTGAAAGGACCATATTACCAGTCTTGCTATGGCAGCCTCCCAGAAGCTGGGTGTGCTCAACCGCCTAAAGGGGTTCTTTACCCCTGCACAGCTTCTTGCTCTGTACAGGGGCACAGTGCGTCCTTGTATTGAGTATTGTTCACATGTGTGGGGTGGATCCTCTCACACCGCACTCCTAAACAAAGTAGAAAGGAAAGCCTTTCATATCATTAACTCCTATCCACTCAACAACTCTCTGCAATCTTTCTCTCTTCGCCGCAATGTTGCATCTATCTCGCTATTCTATCGCTACTACAATAATCAGTGTTCCTCAGAGCTTTCCTAGTGTATACCACCTCCTCTACGTAGGGACGTAGTACTCGTCTTGCAACACAATCCCACCCCTACTCTGTGCAACTCTCCAACCCAAGAGTGAAACATTATTCTGTCTTTCTTCTATTCAACAGCTGAGCTCTAGAACTCTCTCCCAGAATCAGTCTTTCCCTCTCCCTATGATTTAAATTGCTTCAAACTCCGTGTGTCCAGGCATTTTGGCTCGAACGTCCCTTGATTTTGGCCCTGTCACTCTTTCAACTCTGGGAGAGGCACTCGATACAGGCAGTCTGCCTTTTGTCTCCTTCACTCACATATAAAAAAGCAGATACACAGACAGACAGACAAACGGACCTCTCTCTCTCTCTCAGACATATAAACAATAAAGCCGGTATCACACGAGAGCTTTTATAGTCAATATTCGATGATCAACATTTTTCTGGGAACATTTATGAAATATTTTGCACTGGTATCGGAAACTAGACTGATGATAGATGAATTTACGTAACTGAAATATAATACATCTTGACCTCCTAAGCTGCCAGACCAGTGTTGAGGATAAATGTTGAGGGAAAAAGTGATCGTGTGATACCGGCTTAAGGGGGGGGGGGGGGGGCGACCTGTTTTTGTTCTGTCCTTTTCTATCTTTCTCTGGCTTGTATCCATTTGGCCCCATTCAGCCTACTATTTTAAGACGTTTATCCCCATTCAGGTGTCAATTTTTTACTGGTGAGCGGTAGCGAGCCAGCATATTTTTTAGTTTTGTTTGACAGCAGGCTAAATTTGTACATTTTTCGATAGAAAAATGTCTCCGGCGAAGCCGGATTTCTTCATATAATGCTGGCTCGCTATCGCTCGCCAGAAAGAAATCGACACCTAGATGGGGATAAACGTCTTAAAATAGTTGGCTGAATGGGGCCGACTGGATACAAGCCAGAGAAAGAGAGAAAAGGACACACGTAATGTACTTTTAATCAACAGACCCCTTCTATTAATACTCCTCTTACATCACTCCCCAACACAAATACGGTTACTTAAAGAAAACGGATAACAGAATAAAGCCCTGACTGTCCTAATTGCAATAAACCCATTAAGGGGAGATGGGCCGTTCTTATGGTACCCCCTTCTACCTCATGCTTAGAACCCATTAGTTTTCAATTTTTAGGCCCATTAGTTTGGCGATTTCAAAATATTTCACCTCATGTGTTTGTCAATATTAAGATTTTTCGTGTCATTTAGGTGTCGATTTTTTTCTTGGCGAGCGAAAGCGAGCCTTTAATTTAAGAAAATTCGGCCTTCGGCCGGGACATTTTTCTATCGAAAAATGTACAAATTTATCTTGAAGGAGGGTCTTGGGTGGGTGTTTTTAAGCTTGATGGAGGTCTAGGGAGGAGACTAATATATTAATTATAACATAATAATATAATAATAATAAAATATAATAATGAGATGCATAAATGAGCCATTAAAAAGGTCCCCTCTCCCCTTAAGCTGACGTGGCCAGAGCTTGGAGTCCACTGGTAGAGGGTGTCAAACGAAAGCAGAGTCCATCAATTTTAGAAATCGCTCGTGTGACACCGCCTTAAGGGGGGTGACCTGTTTTTGTTCTGTCCCTTTGTATCCATTCGGCCCCATTCAGCCAACTATTTTAAGACGTTTATCCCCATCTAGGTGTCGATTTCTTCCTGGCGAGCGATAGCGATCCAGCATTATATGAAGAAATCAGGCTTCGCCGCAGAAATATTTCTATCAAAAAAATTACAAATTTAGCCTGCTGTCAAACCAAAATAAAAAAATATGCTGGCTCGCTACCGCTCACCAGTAAAAAATTGACACCTGTATGGGGATAAACGTCTTAAAACAGTAGGCTGAATGGGGCCAAATGGATACAAGCCAGAGAAAGATAGAAAAGGACAGAACAAAAACAGGTCACCCCCCTTAAGAGCCCAAAAATATTGCTCAAAGAAAATTGCCAGGATATCATTGGTGTGATATCGTCTTATATTCTGAGGTGTGTTTCTCCCCAACAGCTCACATATCCTCATCTGACTCTCTTTCACATCTTTCTGGACGCCCGCAGCAGAGTGAGATAGCTTTAATCTCTCAATCTCTCTCAATCAATCTTTCTCTCAATCTTTCTCTCTCTCTCACTCACTCACTCACTCACTCTCACTCTCTCTCTCTCTCTCTCTCTCTCTCTCTGAACGTATATAAATATGCCGGTAAACATAATTTCTCGTAAATTACAAACACTTAGTTTAATTAAAATAAAAACATTTGATATTCTCGGCAACATTTCTATATTAATTTCCGATTTATTTTACTTTTCTTAGCGAGTGAGTGAGTGAGTGAGTGAGAGTGAGAGAGAGAGAGAGAGAGAGAGAGAGAGAGAGAGAGAGAGAGAGAGAGAGAGAGAGAGAGATTGAGTGAGAGTGTGAAAGAGATATATTTATACACACATTATTACTTTGATAGAAACACAGCCACAAAGATTAGATATGATTATAGATGGGTTAAATAAGTAGATAGATAGATAGATAGATAGATAGACAGGTACTCATAGATAGACAGAAAAATAAATAGATAGATATAGATATATAGAAAGATAGATAGATATAGAGAAGATAGATAGATAGATAAATAGATAGATAGACAGGTACTCATAGATAGACAGAAAGATAAATAGATAGATAGATAGATAGATATAGATAGAGATACAGTAGATAGATAGATAGCCATATAAATAAATATAAATATATATATATATATAGAAAACACAGCCAACAAAAATGGAATATTCTCACTGCCATTTCATATTTCTCGATTTTTTCTTTTATTTCATTAGGCCTATGCATATTTTTCCATTTTTGTCAGTCAACTTTCACACTGTTCTAATTTCCATTTTTGATTCAATGTTATTTTGTATTCTCTCTCTCTCTCTCTCTCTGGGGCTCACACATAACACTGTTTCCTCTCTGGCAGTTTTCACATTTTACCTTTCTCTCACACACACACACACGCTCTCTCACACACACACACGCTCACTCACTCACTCTCACACACACTCCCTCTCATATACTCTTTCACTATTATATCTTCTTTATGTCTCCCAAATCGCATTATTGACACACTCTACTTACTCTCTCTCTCTCTCTCTCTCTCATTCTGGCTATCAATAGACGATTCTACTCTGCTTAGGAAGGATTTATGATAGTCAACGCTTTAATGGAGATATACCATACACCTTTCTGATCACGAGACGTCCTTCCTAAGCTGCACGAAATCGTCCAATAATAGTCAGAATATAAGGAATAATGGCGATTTCTGTACGGAAGTGGTTAATCCTGTGAAGCGTATGTATAGACTTACACCTAAATGGCACGAAAGGTCTTAATATTGACAAAGAAATGGGGCGAAAGGTCTTAAATTCGCCATACTAGTGGGCCGAACGTCTTACAATCCGACAACTAATGGGGTTAAACATGAGGGAGAAGGGGGACCAGAAAAAACAACCATTCCCCTTAATTCTGAGAAGTTTATTACATTTAAATTTACAGAGGAAGTGGTGAATATATGTTGGCAAGATTTATAATTATATTTATGATGTGTTGGGGAATATTTGGTTGTCAAGCCCCGTTAGTTCTCGCTTCTAACTATCCTGTAAATGTCATGGGTGTTTGTTTATGCGAGGCGAGTTTTATCTTTCTACTCTCTCTACTCAAGGAGTCAAGATTATTGTCAAGTTCGCTGGCGCTACCTATAGTATTTGTGGAAATCTGTTCTACCTGGAACAAACTTCCCTCATAAATTGAATACAGTTCTTCAGTAGAGCAGTTCAAGAAAAGAGTAGATAGTATTTTTCACACTCTGTAATGAGAGTAGTGCACTAAAAAACATCTTTCTTT
>CM064574.1:2529715-2544715 GCA_032716605.1 Paralithodes platypus
CTCACGCACTAATAAAAAAAATAATAATAATAATAATAATAATAAAAAAAAAAAATAATAATAATAAAAAAAACAAATAATAATAATAAACAAAAAATAATAAAAAAAATAATAATAATAATAAGAATAAAAAAAAAAAAAAAAAAAAAAAAAAAAAAAAAAATAATAATAATAAAAAAAAAAAATAATAATAATAATAATAATAATACTAATAATAAAGCCATGCACATAAATGAATACTTTAAAGATTGAGAATATAGGATCAATTGCCTAGCAGAAACGCAACATATTCAAACGTAGTATAGGGAATCATTTTGTATATAATGGCTACCCCAGATTATATAAAACACATAATATATTAAGGGGCGATGTCCACTTGAGAGATTTGTTTCCTGGACTCCTTTCTCCCTCATGTTTATCCCCATTGCTTTTTCTAATTTTAAGACGTTCGCCCCATTATTTTGACGATTTTAAGAACTTTCGACCCATTTCTGTCAATTTTAAGACCTTTCGTGCCATGTAGGTGTCGATTTTATCCTGGCGAGCGATAGCGAGCCTGTAATATAAGAGGAACCGGCTTTCAGCCGGGACATTTTTCTACCGAAAAATGTACAAATTTATCATGAAAGGGGGTCTAGGGGGAGTAATTTTAAGCTTGATGGAAGTCTAGGGAATCAATTAAAAACCTCCCCTTAACCAATATCCATCTATCTACCCGTCAGGATCTCCCAGCGGACTATCCCTTATTCTTCAACAATACAAAAATCAACCCTTCATCTTCTCTCAATATTCTTGGTGTCTCTTTTTCTTCTGCTCTCATTTGGAAGGACCATATTACCAGTCTTGCTAAGGCAGCCTCCCAGAAGCTGGGTGTGCTCAACCGCCTTAGGGGGTTCTTTTCCCCTGCACAGCTTCTTGCTCTGTACAGGGGCATAGTGCGCCCTTGTATTGAGTATTGTTCACATGTGTGGGGAGGTTCCTCACACCGCTCTCCTAGACAAAGTTGAAAGGAAGGCCTTTCGTATCATTAACTCCCGTCCACTCACCAACTCTCTGCAATCTCTCTCTCTCCGCCGCAATGTTGCATCTCTCTCGCTATTCTATCGCTAATATAATAATCAGTGTTCCTCAGAGCTATCCCAGTGCATACCACCTCCTTTACGTAGGGCACGTGGTACCCATCTTGCAACTCAATCCCACCCCTACTCTGTGCAACTCTCCAACCCAAGAGTGAAACTTTACTCTCAAACTTTCTACTACTCAACAGCTGAGCTCTGGAACTCTCTCCCAGAATCAGTCTTTCCCTCTTCCTATGACTTAAATTGCTTCAAACTCCGTGTGTCCAGGCATTTTGGCTCGAACGTCCCTTGATTTTGGCCCTGTCACTCTTTCAACTATGGGGGAGGCACTCGCTATAGGCAGTTATGCCTTTTGCCTCCCTCAATCACATAGAAAACAAAACAAAAAACAAAAATCTATATATAAAGAAAATATTTCTACAACTAGAAATTATAAGGGAGACGGCGATAAGCCTTTTCAACAGTGCATCACTCGCACCAGATGTGTATAAAGTACACCTGGAAATGTCTGACACTCAGCAAAGTCAAGTCAAAACTACAACAATCGAATACAAACTTCAACAATCGAATACAAACTACAACAATCGAATAAAAACTACAACAATCGAATACAAACTTCAACAATCGAATACAAACTACAACAATCGAATAAAAACTACAACAATCAAATACAAACTACAACAATCAAATACAAACTACAACAATCAAATACAAACTACAACAATGAAATAAAAACTACAACAATGAAATAAAAACTACAACAATCAAATACAAACTACAACAATCAAATAAAAACTACAACAATCAAATAAAAACTACAACAATCAAATAAAAACTACAACAATGAAATAAAAACTACAACAATCAAATACAAACTACAACAATCAAATACAAACTACAACAATCAAATACAAACTACAACAATCAAATACAAACTACAACAATCAAATACAAACTACAACAATGAAATAAAAACTACAACAATCAAATACAAACTACAACAATCAAATAAAAACTACAACAATCGAATAAAAACTACAACAATCGAATAAAAACTACAACAATCGAATAAAAAGTACAACAATGAAAACAACGCCACCAATAATGATAATGATAATAATAATAATAATAATAATAACAATAATAATAATGACGTTCAATAGATAAATACAAGTAGATGAAAGCACAGCCTTTGAACCCTCCTTGAGTGAAATGTATTCATAGTGTATTGATCCGCGGTGGTGGTGGTGGTGGTAAGAAATAGATAAGGTGAGAGAGAGAGAGAGAGAGAGAGAGAGAGAGAGAGAGATAGAGAGAGAGAGAGAGAGAGAGAGAGAGAGAGAGAGAGAGAGAGAGAGAGAGAGAGAGAGAGAGAGAGAGAGAGAGAGAGAGAGAGAGAGAGAGAGAGAGAGAGAGAGAGAGAGAGAGAGCTGGACATACGACAATAGACGATTTACAACAATATTATGTGGTTGATACATGAAGCAGAAAGAATATATATATATATATATATATATATATATATATATAACATCATTATCATTAGCCTGAGTTAGTTCATTGCAGGGCAAAGCTCTCTCCTGAACGTTTCCCATAAAACCGGGCAGGTGTTAGCCTGTTCCATCCCACCCCAGCAAACTTTCGGATCTCATCCCTCCATCTGGCTCTCTGTCTAACCCTTCCTCTAGGTTCCCATTCTGTTCTCTTGTTGTCCACCCGTTTTCATCTCTTCTAAATGTGTGACCTGCTCATACAACACACACATACAGTATATATGGAGACAAGGGACAAATTAAACCAAGACAAATAATTACATGTTTCAATTTTGTTGTTTCATAAGATAAGAAAGAGATTACATGATTGCTGATACCAGACTCTGCTACACATTGTAATATCGGACATAATTGCCCGTGTGACGTCACCTTCACACACTTTATAATGTTTTAATTCGAGCACATTTTAGAAAGCTTAAGGGGAGGTATCTAGTTTGTACCCTAAACCTCCATCAAGCTTAAAAATTACACTCCCTTGACCCCCTTCAAGACAAATTTGTACATTTTTCGGTAGAAAAATGTCCCGGCCGAAGGCCGTTTCCTCTTACATTACAGGCTCGCTATCGCTCGCCAGGAAGTAATCGACGCCTAAATGGTGCGAAATGTCTAAAAGTTGACAGAAATGGGGCGAAAGTTCTTAAAATCGCCAAACTAATGGGGCGAACGTCTTAAAATCTCAATAGCACTGGAGTTAAACATGAGGGAGAAAGGGGTTAAGAAAATAATCCCTCGAGTGGAAACCTCCCCTTAACTAATTCTGGCATTCATGAACAAAACACCATTATACTAAGAATATAATTATACCGTGTCCGAAACCTAGAAGCGTTCGAATTGCAACATAGGCTAAACCGATTTTTTTTTTTTTTTTTTTGTTTTTTTTTTTATACATTTACTACGTGTGTTAGTTTGGTATTGTCTTTTGTGTTGCAAATGGCACACCTGATTGTCCCAGTGCAGCAGCAGGAGGCCTTGACCTAACTTGTGTTCAACAACAATGGGGTTTTGTAAATAACCATACCACTGAGTTAAGGGGACATGGGCCGTGTGTGTGTGTGTGTGTGTGTGTGTGTGTGTGTGTGTGTGTGTGTGTGTGTGTGTGTGTGTGTGTGTGTGTGTGTGTGTGTGAGGGGAAGTGTGTGCGTGTGTGTGAGGGAAAGTGTGTGTGTGGGTGAGGGGGGGGGGGGGGGTTTACCTGTGTTTGGGATTACCGGATTCAACCCTAGGTGGTCGTTTTCTATTAATGACCGTGAACTACATTGTCGTAATGGTGTGGTGTGTAATGTAGGACACACACACACATATAAAACATAGCAACACGTGTACCGTAACATTAGTTCCTGCGTAACATTAGTTCCTGCGCAACAATTTGATTTTTTTTTTTCAGGTTTTTGCGCACGTTTATAATTCATATGATATATTTTGTTTCATATGTGTATGAAGGAGACAAACTGCCTGTAACAAGTGCCTCCCCCAAAGTAGAAAGAGCGATAAACATATATTTGATGTACTGGAAAGAAAAGTGGTGTTGTTGTTTAGTGTAGTGACATGAACAGGAGGAGGTGTTTGTGAGAGTTAGCTGGATTACTCTCTGTGTAGGTGAAAGAGAAAGAGTGAGGGTTGAACACACACACGTCCAATGAGCGAGGCTTTCTAAGATATATGCAAGTTAATACTCCTTAAATGTGTGCCAGTTATCTTTCAGTTAAGGGGAGATGTCCACTTGAGGGATTTTTTTCTTGACTCCTTTCTCCCTCATGTTTAGCCCCATTACTTTTCTAATTTTAAGACGTTCGCCCCATTATTTTGACGATTTTAAGAACTTTCGACCTATTTCTGTCAATTTTAAGACCTTTCGTGCCATTTAGGTGTCGATTTTTTCCTGGCGAGCGAAAGCGAGCCTGTAATTTAAGGGGAACCGGCCTTCGGCCGGGAAATTTTTCTACCGAAAAATGTACAAATTTATCTTGAAAGGGGCTCAAGGGGTTGTAATCTTAAGCTTGATGGATATCTAGGGACCAAACTAAAAACCTCCCCTTAAGTTATTTTGGCTACTAGTAATGGACTTTATCCAGTTTAGGAAAGAACTCTATCAATAATAAGGCGTCCAACTATCTTAACCAATCCTTTTAACGACCACAGAACCTTCCCAAGCTGCATAATATCGTCTAAATATAGCTAGAAGGAAATATAGCACACGTCGCTGGTACTGAAAGGGTTATGGAAATATGGAAATATATCTCTGTAAACGAAATGATGTCTTGATGGTGTAATCGTTAGAGCGTGTAAATTATGTATTTGTTTCCCCTATGTGAATGGTATCCGAGGGTACAGTCACGCTAATAAGTCATGTCTCGGCACCAAGTATATTTTGATCATTAATTGGTATCAGCCATATCTAAGCTTCATTTCTTCATATCGAGTGAAATATACAAACGTGTTCCTACACTTATCCACCCTATTCAACATCTGACAGACATTAATACAGCACAGAGCAAGCCAAACGTAATGACAGCTGGGACATGACTTATTAGCGCGACCGTACACACCCGCCGACTATGACAGGTCCTTCCTGATTTGTGAATAATTGCTTAACCCTTTGAGGATTATGGCACATTTGGACTGTATTCCGTTTATCATTAAACGATTTTATGCAGCTTAGCAGGGGAATTAAAAGGGTACACACTATCTCAATTAAAAGGGTACACACTATCTCAATTAAAAGGGTACACACTATCTCAATTAAAAGGGTACACACTATCTCAATTAAAAGGGTGAACACTATCTCAATTAAAAGGATAAACACTATCTCAATTAAAAGGGTAAACACTATCTCAATTAATCCTCTGAATTCTGACCAACACTTGAAAATCGTACAATGGCCAAGATTATTATTATTATTATTCGTCTTTTTTACATAATCCAAATTGTCTGAATTATTAACCCTTTCTGTACCGTCGACATAGTTTTTATTTTATTCTGGCTACAACTAATTGATTATATGCAGCTTAAGAAGGCTCTCTAGCAATTATAGCACTTTGAACTTCCTCAATGAACTCTCCTAGCCACCGCAAATTCTTCCTAAGCTGAATATAATCGTTTAAATATAGTTATGATGAAATAAATCAGACGTCGCCGGTACAGAAAGGGTTAACCCCTTCTGTACCGGCGACGTCATTTTGTATTTGATTTCCGCTACATTTAGACGATTTTATGAAGCTTGGGAAAGATATAGGGTAGCTAAAAGGAGGATTTGAGATAGTCTGTAGCACTTTTATGGGTAGACGTCCTTCCTAAGCTGAATAATATTGTCTAATAGTTGCCAGAGTATAATGAGGAGGATGTCACCGGTATTGAAGGGGGGTTAAGGGGAGATTTTCACATGAGGGATTTTTTTCTTGACCCCTTTCTCCCTCACGTTACATTGAATTTGAGATTTTAAGATGATCGCCCCATTAGTTTGGCGATTATAATAACTTTCTTCCAATTTCTGTACATTTTAAGACCTTTCGTGCCAATTAGGTGCTGATTTCTTCCTGGCAAGCAAGAGCGAGCCTGTAATTTAAGAGGAATCGGCCTTCGGCCGGGATATTTCTTTACCGAAAAATTTACAACTTTATCTTGAAATATGGTCAAGGGGGTGTCATTTTAAGCTTGATGGAGGTCTAGGGAACAAACTAAGGCTTGTATTCTTAAAAAAAAAAAAAAAAATCCCGTCACAGCGTCCGATACCAAGCGAATATTGTAGGAATGAGTGTTGTTTATAGATTAGATGGATTAGCAGTTCCATTTCTGAAGGCAACGACATTTTCCAAGTTATTTCGTCCATTAACATCGCTGCGAAGGGAAATAATTGTTTAAGAATAATACCCTAAAAACCTCCCCATAAAGTGTGTCTGGAATATTTTGGTGTGATGAGGGGGCTTCCATCTCCAGAGTCAGCAGGATTAAATTGGTCTATCTCAACCAGTGTATCATTATTACATATTGCCTATCAGTGTCACTAATACTTAATCTATTTTGAAATGTATTTTGAAATGTATTTTCTTTACTTTTAGGTAAGATGGAGTTAGTGTGTTGCGGCTGAGATACGTTGATGATGTGGTGAGTACTGTGGTAGTGGTGGTGGTGGTGGTGGTGGTGGTGGTGGTGGTGGTGGTGGTAGTGGTTGTGGTGGTAGTGGTTGTGGTGGTGGTGGTGGTGGTGGTGTGTTGGGTTTACTTCTAAAGCTTGATAGAGGTCTAGGGAGCAAACTAACCAACCTCTTCAGGAAAGCAATACCTATCTAGTAATATTAATAACCGGAGTACCACAGCATAATACGCCATGTAATACTGAAAGGGTTAAGTATTGTTACCATAGTTTCCTTTTACTTCACTCACTCTCACTCTCTCTCTCTCTCTCTCTCTAGAATGTATGTGTACTGTATATTTATGTACCTGTGTATATTAACCCTTTCAAGCGCCAGTACGCGTTTCTGTTCTGTTTCTGGCTACTATTATTAGACGATTTTATTCAGATTAGTAACGGTATATGGAAGTCAAAGGGTTGATTGAGATAGTATTTACCCTTTTAATACCCACAGATCCTTCCTAAGCTGCATAAAATCGTCTAATGATAGCCAAAATATACTGCTAAAACGCGTCAGAGCTTCAAAGGGTTAAGAAAAAAAATCCGATTTCCCAGTAGATACTTTTTTCCGACTCTCATGGTGTCATTCCTTTTACTATGTTTCTTGCCGACCCCCAAAAATCGGACGGATTTGGGGGGTGGGGAGAGAGCCTTCCACTTTATTTTACTTAGGGGAGATTTCCACTTGAGGGATATTTTTCTGGATCCCTTTCTCCCTCACGTTTAGCCCCATTGCTTGTTAGATTTTAAGACGCTCGCCCCCTTTAGTTTGGCGATTCTAAGAACTTTCGCCCCATTTCTGTCAATTTTACGACTTTTTCGTGCCATGTAGGTGTCGATTTTTTCCTGGCGAGCGATAGCGAGCCTGTAATTTAAGAGGAACCGGCCTTCGGCCGGGAAATTTTTCTACCGAAAAATGTACAAATTTATCTTGAAAGGGGGTCAAGGGGGTGAAATTTTGAGATTGTTGGAGGAGTAGGAAACAAACTAAAAACCTCCCCTTAAGCCCTAGCATTTACTATTATTGTTATTTATTATTAGATGTAAGCCCGGACTGCCTAATAGTGATTGCATAGTCGGTGCAGGCGGTGTATCTATGTAACTCCATGTAACCCTCGCTCTCCCCCTTCCAATTCTTCCCTCACACCAAATAGCTCGGAGGGGGGGGGGGGGACTGCACAAAAAATCTGGTTTATTAACTTGGTCTGTCAAGCTGTCTGTCTGTCTGTCTGTCTGTCTGTCTTCGTGTATGGCAACCTGTCGGAATGTCTGTTCTTTGTTTTATATTGGTTTCAGTTCTTTGTCTGTCTGTCTGTCTGTCTGTCTGTCTGTCTGTCCCCCCCCCCCCCCCTCTCCCCCTCTCTCTCTCTCCCTCTCTCTCTCCACATATTAATTACAGATTCCCAACATGGATTCAGGTGACACCGATCATGTCTTACCAATTCGTTGGAATTTTTCCACGAAATGCTGAGCGAGTATGACAAAAGTAGAGCCATAGACATCCTTTACTTAGGGTTAGGTTAGGTTAGGTTAGGTTAGGTTAGGATAGGAATTTTCAAAAAACGTTTTGACAAAGTGCCTCTTTACAGGCTAATGTCGAAAAAGAGTGTACTAAGTATTGATACAGAGGTCACAAATTTGATGGAAAGTTGGCTAACAGTTAGACAACAACGAGTGGTAATCAATGCATTTTCTTCTGAGTGGACTCCAGTCACTTCTGGAGTTCCACAGGGATCTGTCCTTGGCCCAAGTTTGTTTATCATACATGTTCAGGACATCGATATTGGTCTGTTGAGTGTGATCTCCAAGTTTGCAGATGACATAAAACTTGGAATGAATGTGAAGGACCCTAAAGAGGTTGAACAACTCAGGATGGATCGGAACACACTGGATGAATGGTCGGAGACATGGCAGATGCCACTAAAATGAGATAAGTGCAAAGTAATGCATATCAGCCAAGCAAACCCCAAGTCAGGCTATTCGCTATTTGGAAGCCTCTGGAAGTGACTGAATTGGACCTTTTCCATAGCAATATACCCAACGATCTTATATACCTTTTCCATAGCAATATACCCAATGATCTTATATACCTTTTCCATAGCAATATAACCAACGATCTTATATACCTTTTCCATAGCAATATAACCAACGATCTTATATACCTTTTCCATAGCAATATACCCAACGATCTTATATACCTTTTCCATAGCAATATAACCAATGATCTTATATACCTTAGCCATATACAACATACCCAATGATCTTATATACCTGTTCCATACCCTTTTTAAACCCTTGACGCTTTACAGTCTATGCGTATTATGGTTTGTAGTGTGCATACACCTTTAGGGCTCTGACCTTTCTCCAATAAACTTTTCGTGTTCCCAAATATCTCGCTCTCGCTCTCTCTCTCTCTCTTTCTCTCTTAGTACTCACATTCTGGAACACTGCTTTCCTCTGTCTCGTCAACTTACCTAGAGAAGAGACAAATACATTAAAGGGGTTTAACAACTATTAAAGGGGTTTAACAACTTAAGATGGACCTTAACAGACATGGTGAATGGTCTGAGACATGGCAGATACCACTAAACTTGGAATAGTGCAAGGTGATGTATATCGGCCAAGCAAACCTCAAGTCAGGCTACTGGCTATTGGGAAAGACTCTAGAAGTGACTGACTTGGAAAATGATTTGGGTGTTCTGATCAGCAGTGACCTAACGTTTGTCAAGCAGTGCATTGGATTAGAGAAGAAAGCTCAGAAATGATTGGGCTATATTAAGAGGCAATTAATGTATAGAAATAAGGAAATAGTCTTAACACTTTACAACACTCTGATATGGCCTCTCTTGGAGTATGCTGTTCAATTCTGGTCTCCAGCACTCAGTAAAGATATAGAGCGACTGGAAAGAGTACAAACGAGGTCTACAAAAAGTTTATTCCATCGATTAAAAGAATGAGCTATGGGGATCTGATGAGAGCTTTTAATCTATTTTCGTTGGAAACACACAGACTGCAAGGTCAGTTCATTGAAGTAGTTAACCCTTTCAAGCTCCAATACGCATTTCTGTTTTGTTATCTGTTAACTATTAGGCGATTTTATTCAGATTAGGAAGGGTATATGGAAGTCAGAGGGTTGATTTGAGATAGTCTTTACCCTTTTAATACCCACATATCCTTCCTAAGCTGCATAAAATCGTCTAATGATAGCCAAAATATACTGCTAAAACGCGTCAGAGCTTCAAGGGGTTAATGTACTTTATGGGTTTGACAATGTGGATTATAATACAATACTTAGCCTCTATAAGAATACAACACGCAACCAAGGATGGACGTTAAAGTTGAAATGGTTCAGCAATAGTATTTGTGGAAACATTTTCACATATAAGATTTGTTCTACCTGGAACAATTTTCCCCCATAAATTGTAAGCAGTTCAAGAAGAGAGTAGATAGTATTTTGCACACTCTGTAATGCATATAGAGCACTAAACAGTCTCTCTCCTTCCACTCTGAGAATCTCCCAGGAGTGGACCGCTAGATCTTTGAGAAACTAACTAACTCCTTGCAACTCTCTCTCTCTCTCTCTCTCTCTCTCTCTCTCTCTCTCTCTCTCTCTCTCTCTCTCTCTCTCTCTCTCGACCCGCATATCTCTTACATGGTTTTGATATACCTTCGTTTCTTTTCATATGTTGTGTGCAAATTCTCCCTCCCTCCCCTCTCTCTCTTTCTCTTTCTCTCTCTCTGTATACCCGCATCGCTATTCTTGTTTCAGTATTTGAGTTATACTGTATCTATCTATCTATCTATCTATATATATATTATGGCAAACATATTTTTAATATAAACACAACAGTCCGTCCAAGCCTTCTAATAAGACTCTCGGACGTACCCTTGTTTTTGCATGCAATATATTTTAAAATGCAATATAAATTTGGCACTAAATTAAATTTGTTTAAGCATTGTGGAGTGAACCTTCCCTTTTATACAAACCTTTAGTGTGGAAACATGTATTTGCATATGTTTTACCATAAGAGTCTATAATTTGCGTGTTTATTATATATATGCCAGTTTGCTTCTATATACTTAGCACTGTTGTTCACTCAATAACTAAAACACATACACTTATACACACACATGCATATAGTTACTCACACACACACACACACACACAACACTCATCCTATCTCTCGTAATGCACCTGTGTCCTATTGTTCTCACTCACCCTCACCCTCTCTCTCTCTCTCTCTCTCTCTCTCTCTCTCTCTCTCTCTCTCTCTCTCTCGTAATGTAGCTGTCCTTTTGTTTTCACTCACTCACTTCCCTCAACCCCCCCCCTCTCTCTCTCTCTCTCTCTCTCTCTCTCTCTCTCTCTCTCTCTCTCTCTCTCTCTCTACATAAACAAAATCAATAACATCAACCTATAGAACCTATCAATAATTGTTTTGTTGATATACTTAACTCTTTTGGCGTTAATGATCTTAAATGTTGGTATGTCAGAAAATGCATAACATAATTGGTAGGAATCGCATATGTGTGTGTGTGTGTGTGTGTGTGTGTGTGTGTGTGTGTGTGTGTGTGTGTGTGTGTGTGTGTGTGTGTGTGTGTGTGTGTGTGTGTGTGTGTGTGCCATTACATATAATTTTGGCCATGATTATGACCTACATTAATTTGCATACATAATTAGATGCAAACACAGCCTAATGGACTCTCACTCACAGCCACGTACACACACGCACACATGCTATATCTCTCTTTCTCTCTTACACAGCCGTACACACACACACACACACATAAGTATCATAGCTGTGCATAATTACACACATACACACACTCACACACACGTACTCTCTCTCTCACACACAGCCGTACACACACACACATAAATATCATAGCTGTATACACACACACACACACACACACACACATCAACAACCCTGTGTGAGTAAATGATGAAGCATAAGTTTGTAAATATTTATATACTGTGTATGTACGTGTGAGGAGTGCCAGATTGTGTGTGTGTGTGTATAATAATAATAATAATAATAATAATAATAATAATAAACGGTTTATTAAAGAATGGCAGCCTCATGAGCTGAAAATACACATTTTACAATTAGTGGATAAACATGAGATGTACAGATATGAAGATGGTAAGCTCAGTTTACAATGGGTGAGTATAATATACTTTACATTAAACACAAAAAATTAATACAATAATTATGCTAGTGTGTGTGTGTGTGTGTGTGTGTGTGTGTGTGTGTGTGTGTGTGTGTGTGTGTTGTATGTATGTATGTGTGTATGTATTTATGTATGCATGTAGGGTATGTATGTATGTACACTACTGTATTAATATATGTATGTATGTATGTATGTATGTATGTATGTATGTATGTATGTATGTGTATGTATGTATGTATGTATGTATGTATGTATGTATGTATGTATGTATGTATGTATTGTATGTATGTATGTATGTATGTATGTGAGTATGTATATTATGTATGTATGTATGTATGTATGTATGTATGTATGTATGTATATTCCCACATATATCATTGTAAGATACGTTAATATCGATTTTGTTTACATATCATTCACAATCTTACACTGTAATACCCCATTATCTCTCACACACACACACACACACACACTATCACCCTCCCTCTCACACATACACACCCACTCTTTCTCCCTCCCTCTCTCACACGCACAAACTCAATATCTCTCTCTCTCTCTCTCTCTCTCTCTCTCTCTCTCTCTCTCTCTCTCTCTCTGTCAGTCCATTCGCACCTTCTTATCATGTTTCCTCCCTCGTCATAAAATCCTTCCTTCCCTTCCTATCTCCCTTCTCCCTCCCTCCCTCTCTATTTCATTCGCTGGCTCACTCACATACACTCAATCATTCAAACACACACAGAAATAAACACATACACATTCACTTACACACACATAATCACACACAGAAATAAACACATATACATACAGTACATATAATCACACATACATATAATAAACACACACATACTCACACATACATATTATCACACACACACACACACACACATTAATACGTGCTCGGTTATGGCAGCTGAACACGCTGCTGTTGGCTCTGGTGGTGGGGGTTCGAATCTACAGTGGAGGTTTCTCTCAACAAACGTTTTTCTGGTCGTGAAGGCTAGGTCTGGACAGACCAATTTCTGGGGACCACATACTCTTTTGCCAATGTCCTACTTCCCAGGGGGTATGTAGTCGCTCTCGTTAGCAGCCAAGATTAATCTGTTGATCACTAAAGATAAGGCCTGGGTTAGATCCGTCTGTTGATCACTTAGGTCCATGTTAAATGTTGTGATAGTGTCGAATGCCAGTCGCTGATTGGCTGGCGGCTTTAGTACTACAATTATTATTTATTTAGTTATACATTCACTCACACACTCACTAGGGTCACTAGATCTGTTGTTGCTTGATTTCCTTTGTACTCCTTTGTACTCGATGACCAAAACGTAAGCACACACACACACACACTCACAAAAACACACTACTAAGAAGAAAAAAACCCCACACACACACACCCCCTCTCTCAAGCAATAACCCTATCAAACTTCTACCATTAGTTATTTTTGTTGTTAACTTATAATTTGTTTCCTATCTTTTCTCATCTCTCTTTCTATCTCTCTTGCTATCTCTCTCTCTCTCTCTCTCTCTCTCTCTCTCTCTCTCTCTCTCTCTCTCACTCTCTCACTCTCTCTCTCTCTCTCACACACACACACACACTATCTCTCTCCTTCCAATTTGCTGCCCTATCCTTCTACTATAAACTGTCCCTGTCTAATAGTATTAAGGCCGGACCACCTAGTAGGGACGCCAAGGTCTGTGTGGTCTGAGTATCTCTGTGTAACTCTGTCTCTGTTTGACTATCTCTCTCTCTGCCTGTCTGTTTTTCTGTCTCTCATCCCCACGCCTCTTAAATATCTCTCTCTCTCTCTCATCCCCGGGACCAATCGTCTATACTGCATCTCCGCACTGATATCTCTCTCTCTCTCAATGGCAATTTACCGAAACCAATTGATCGTCTCTCTCTCTCTCTCTCTCATCCATGGCAATTTACCGCGACCAATCCAAGCAGTGATCCCTATACCTGCATCTTGAGCCTGGAAGCACTGATTCTCTCTCTCTCTCTCATCCATGGCAATTTACCGTGACCAATCCAAGCAGTGATCCCTATACCTGCATCTTGAGCCTGGAAGCACTCTCTCTCTCTCTCTCTCTCTCATCCATGGCAATTTACCGTGACCAATCCAAGCAGTGATCCCTATACCTGCATCTTGAGCCTGGAAGCACTGATTCTCTCTCTCTCTCTCTCTCATCCATGGCAATTTACCGTGACCAATCCAAGCAGTGATCCCTATACCTGCATCTTGAGCCTGGAAGCACTGATTCTCTCTCTCTCTCTCTCTCTCTCATCCATGGCAATTTACCGCGACCAATCCAAGCAGTGATCCCTATACCTGCATCTTGAGCCTGGAAGCACTGATTCTCTCTCTCTCTATCTCTCATCCATGGCAATTTACCGCGACCATCCAAGCAGTGATCCCTATACCTGCATCTTGAGCCTGGAAGCACTGATTCTCTCTCTCATCCATGGCAATTTACCGTGACCAATCCAAGCAGTGATCCCTATACCTGCATCTTGAGCCTGGAAGCACTGATTCTCTCTCTCTCTCTCTCTCATGGCAATTTACCGTGACCAATCCAAGCAGTGATCCCTATACCTGCATCTTGAGCCTGGAAGCACTGATTCTCTCTCTCTCTCTCTCTCATCCATGGCAATTTACCGTGACCAATCCAAGCAGTGATCCCTATACCTGCATCTTGAGCCTGGAAGCACTGATTCTCTCTCTCTCTCTCTCATCCATGGCAATTTACCGTGACCAATCCAAGCAGTGATCCCTATACCTGCATCTTGAGCCTGGAAGCACTGATTATCTCTCTCTCTCTCTCATCCATGGCAATTTACCGTGACCAATGCAAGCAGTGATCCCTATACCTGCATCTTGAGCCTGGAAGCACTGATTCTCTCTCTCTCTCTCTCTCAGCCATGGCAATTTACCGCGACCAATCCAAGCAGTGATCCCTATACCTGCATCTTGAGCCTGGAAGCACTGATTCTCTCTCTCTCTCAGCTATGGCATTACCGTGACCAATCCAAGCAGTGATCCCTATACCTGCATCTTGAGCCTGGAAGC
>CM064574.1:2545898-2548398 GCA_032716605.1 Paralithodes platypus
TATATCTATAAAAGAAAACACCATTTGAACACAGGATTTAAGGGGGGTGACCTGCTTTTTTTTTATTTCTGTCCTTTTCTCTCTTTCTCTGGCTTGTAACCATTCGGCCCTATTCAGCCAACTATTTTAAAACGTTTATCCCCATCTAGGTGTCGATTTCTTCCTGGCGAGCGATAGCGAGCCAGCATTATATGAAGAAATCCGGCTTGGAGAAATTTTTCTATCGAAAAATTTACAAATGTAGCCTGCTGACAAAAACATAAATAAAACTATGCTGGCTCGCTCCCGCTCGCCAGAAAAAAATCGACACCTGGATGGGGATAAATGTCTTAAAACAGTAGGCTGAATGGGGCCAAATGGATACAAGCCAGAGAAAGATAGAAAAGGACAGAACAAAAGCAGGTCACCCCCCTTAATATTCCACCGGCTTCCAAATGTTTGTTGTTTTTATTTTCTATATTAAAGTTATTAAAATGTAAAACTTGCAAACTAAACAAACCAAAAGTGGGACCAAGACAATACAAAGTCAAATTAACTTATCAAAATCGCTATGTGGAAACAAGGCTTACTTAAATAAAATGTACGAAATAAAAGAACACAAGCCACCACATAGGGTGTAACATTACTACATGAGCAAGTTAAGGGGAGGTTTTTAGTTTGTTCCATATATTTCCATCAAGCTTACGGATTACACCCCCTAGACCCCCTTTCAAGATAAATTTGTACATTTTTCGGTAGAAAAAATTCCCGGCCGAAGGCCGGTTCCTCTTAAAATTACAGACTCGCTATCGCTCGCCAGGAAAAAATCGACACCTAAATGGCACGAAAAGTCTTAAAATTAACAGAAATGGGGCGAAAGTTCTTAAAATCGCCAAACTAAGGGGGTGAACGTCTTATAATATCAAAAGCAATGGGGCTAACCATGAGGGAGAAAGGGGTCAAGAAAAAAATCCCTCAAGTGGAAATCTCCCCTTAATCTGGTTCATTTGAGGTGAATATAATTATGGTCTGACTATCCAAATATAGAAATGTCAGCCTCCCGAAGCAGTGACATGTAAAGTTTATCCGACAATGGACTTCATATTTAGACGTAACATTGAATAAGTATCAGTGCATGTTTGAATGTTTGAATGTTGCTATTTTATATAAGCATGATTAACCCGTTAATTAGTGTTTTGTTTTCTTTCTTTTTGGATGTCTGTCTGTCTGTCTGTCTGTCTGTCTGTCCTTCTTTCTTTCTATATTTGTGTATTTATCTATTTATTTATTTATTTATTTATTTATGTATTGTATTTTTTTTTTTTTTTTCAGTATCGTCCAAAGCTGCCGGTAAAGAAGATAACAGAAAACGGTATGTAGTATCTAATTATCGTTAACCTTTACAATAGACGAGTATATTAGATTTTGAAGGATCTCTATGAATGAAAAAGGGTGCAAGTCGTCGTAATTATCGCTTTGACTTGTACGAGCCCTTCCAAAGCTCAAAAAAATCGTCTAGTAACCTCCAGAATAAGCGTGCACAGGCAGACATATTATATAAATGTGTCTGTCTACGGCCGTGTGTGTCCGTAGCCATCTTGGTCCGTGGCCGTTTTGGTACGCAACCAAATTTGTCCGTTGCTAATATGAACACAGCCAGTCGGTTTGAATGAATCTGATTGGTATAATAAATGGTTAGGACTGGTCGAACGCAACTGAGAGTTAGAGGCTTAACTTCTAAAATTGATAATGCTTTTATCTCTAACATGTTTAAGGGGAGATATCCACTTGAGGGATTGTTTTCTTGATTCCTTTCTCCCTCATGTTTAGCCCCATTGTTTTTTCTAATTTTAAGACGTTCGCCCCATTATTTTGAAGATTTTAAGAACTTTCAACCCATTTCTGTCAATTTTAAGACCTTTCGTGCCATTTAGGTGTCGATTTTATCCTGGCGAGCGATAGCGAGCCTGTAATTTAAGAGGAATCGGCCTTCGGCCTGTACATTTTTCTACCGAAAAATGTACACATTTATCTTGAAAGGGGGTCTAGGGGGTGTAATTTTAAGATTGATGGAAGTCTAGGGAACTAACTAAAAACCTCCCCTTAAGGGGAGATCTCCACTTAAGGGATTTTTTTCTTGACCCCTTTCTCCCTCATGTTTAGCCCCATTGCTTTTGATATTATAAAACGTTTGCCCCATTAGTTTAGCGAGTTTAAGAACTTTCACCCCTTATTAAGACCTTTCGTGCCATTCAGGTGTCAATTTTATCCTGGCGAGCGATAGCGAGCCTGTAATTTAAGAGGAACCGGCCTTCGGCCGGGACATTTTTCTACCGAATAATGTACAAATATATCTTGAAAGGGACTCAAGGGGGTGTAATTTTAAGCTTGATGGAGGTCTAGGGAACAAACTAAATACCTCCCCTTAACCCACTGGACCCCAAATGATATAATAATAAATGACACTCCAGGACCAGCCACTTGTCAATGTCTTTTTTTTCCTGACGACAACACATGGGAT
>CM064574.1:2553398-2560898 GCA_032716605.1 Paralithodes platypus
TTTATGAGGACCGGGAATGAGCCGGGAAATTTTTCTACCGAAAAATGTACAAATTTATCTTGAAAGGAGCTCAAGGGGGTGTAATCTTAAGCTTGAAGGATATCTAGGGACCAAATATTAACTCTTTATAGACTCTCCAATCCTCGTTGATTAATTATTCTCAAAATGTTTAGTACCGGCGTAGGAAGTTATACCTGAAGGCATTTGAAATAATGAATACCGGTACTTTAAACAATAGTGATAAGCATAATACTAGTCAAAATATGATTAATCATAAACAAAGGTTATTATATCTGATATCAGATGTTTTGCTGGACTTCATCCGACATTCGAAAGCGAGCGAAACGTAATGATAGTTGGGCATGACTTATTAGCGCGACCGTACACAGTTTTTGCTTACATTTTTAAGTTTTTTTCTGGCCTCTTTCTCCATAATGTTTAGCCCCATTTGTTTTGAGATTTTAAGGCTTTCGTCCCATTAGTTTACCTATTTTGAGACCTTTTGCTCCATTTCTTTGTCAACTGTATAACCTTCTGTGCCATTTAGGTGTCAATTGTTTTCTGGGCGAGCGATAGCGAGCCCGTAATTTAGGAGGAATTCTTGGGGATATTTTTTAAGGCTGATAAAGGTCTAGGAAGGATACTAAAAATACGGGAAAACACGGAAAATAAATAAATACATATATAATATAATATAATAATAAATAAATAAATACATATATAATATAATATAATAATAAATAAATAAATACATATAATATAATATAATAATAAATAAATAAATACATATAATATAATATAATAATAAATAAATAAATACATATATAATATAATATAAATAAATAAATACATATAATATAATATAATAATAAATAAATAAATACATATAATATAATATAATAATAAATAAATAAATAAATAAATACATATATAATATAATATAATAATAACAAAATATTCTTCCCTTAACATTGTAAGTAAAACAATATAAAAATAGTATTGTAAACATATATGTCTATCTATCTATCTATCTATCTATCTATTGCCTGACGCCGTGATCCTCGAAGGGGTGGTCACGAACGAACCGCCCCCATGCACCTCTGTCCCTAGTCAGTCGACGCCCCTCCCCCCAACCAGCACTGCCTTCGTTCATATACTTCCTCACTCCATCCTTCCACCTCTCCTTCGGTCTACCTCTCCCTCTCTCACAGAAACATATATGTAGAAGTAAGAATATGCAGATGTTTGCAGCATATACTGTAAAATTGTTCATTCCTTCAGAAATATCAGTCAAAATATTTATACATAATACAAAAAATATATCATAATATATATATAATATAGTGTAAAATTGTGTATGCAAATTATTATAATGCAAGAATAATATTATAATCTGCTGGCCTTTGTAAGGTTAAGGGGAGGTTTCCACTTGAAGGACTTTTTTCTTGACCCCTTTCTCCCTCATCTTAAAGCCCCATCGCTTTTGAGATTTTAAGTCGTTTGCCCCATTAGTTTGGTGATTTTAAGAATTTCCGCCCCATTCTGTCAATTTTAAGACCTTTCGTGCCATTTAGGCGTCGATTTTATCCTGGCGAGCGATAGCGAGCCTGTAATTTAAGAGTAACCGGCCTTCGGCCGGGACATTTTTCTACCGAAAAATGTACAAATTTATCTTGAAAGGGGGTCAAGGGGGTGACATTTTAAGATTGCTGAAGGAGTAGGAGACAAACTAAAAACCTCCCCTTAAATTCAAGAAGTAAGAATATAGGACAAATTTGCATAATAGAGAGAAAAAGTACGAAACCTTCCTGAATATACTAAAATAATATGATTTCCATAACCTAATGCATTGTTATATCAAATAGAAGCATGATAGCAGAACTATTACGAATAATCTATCTATCTATCTATCTATTCTATTTATCTATATGCTCAGGCCCAATCCCCATTTTTACATTTTTTTTTTTTTTTTTTTTTTTTTTTTCTTGGGGGTGGCTGACTCAAGACAGAGCAAGAAAAGGAACACACAAATAATAATATAGTTTTACAATAATAAATTAACCCTTTCGGCACGATGACGCCTTTTTACCTCCATTTCCGGCTAAAATTATATGATTTTACGCAGCTTAAGAAGGACGTATGTTATTCAGAGGGTATATCGAGATCGTTTATACCCCTTTGAGTCCTAGAGGTTGATTAAAAGCTAAAGATAATCGCCTAATGGTAACCAGAGTATGACGAATATTACGCCAGTCTGCTAAAAGGGTTAAGGGGGCCCACCTCGTCTATTTTTTTTTATCTTCCTGGGTTGCATCCATTTGGCCCCATTCAGCCTACTGTTTTCAGACGTTTATCCCCATCCAGGTGTCGATTTTTTCCTTGCGAGCGGTAGCGAGCTAGCATATTTTTAGAAATGTTTCTGACAGCACCCTAAATTTGTAAATTTCTCCGGCAAAGCCGGATTTCTCCATACAATGCTAACTCGCTATCGCTCGCCAGGAAGAAATCGACACCTGGATGGGGATAAACGTCTGAAAACAGTAGGCTGAATAGGGCCAAATGGATACAACCCAGGGAGAGAAAAAAAATGAATACAAGCTAGAGAAAGAGAGAAAAAGAGGAAAACAAGCAGGTCAATCCCCCTTAAATACTAGAAATAGGAAGAAGATACACTTACATTGAGCCCATACCCCCGCCATCCGTACAATATATCCGCGGCAATATATCCAACTGGCCCAGTGGTAATTGTATTTATGCTATTATAGAGAAATACAGTAGAATATGGGCAAACAAAATATGCAAACTAAACCTCCCCACTAGTTTGTTCATTTCTGTCGTTTGCTTTTCTTATTCTTATAACTGTCTTCGTGGTGCGATGCATAAGGTGTTGATTTTCGGTGTGAGCGTCCTGGGTTCGAATCCACGGACTGCCACATGTGTTTGTAAATTTCATTAATCGATTTTAGGAGTATAGTTGGTTGTTGGAAGGAACATAATAATTTATATATATATACTATATATATTACACTGGGCCAGTTGGAAAAAAAAAATGCCGAATGTACAGTTCTCTGCATAAGTTCCGTTCCTCTCTGCGATTTAATGTATGGAAGTAAAAATAGTATAATTCAATTTAGAGTGTAGTATCTTATTTAACAGTTGCATAAGAAGGTGAATTAACCCGTCCAGCTCCGGCTAGTTTTGTAATGTTTGTTCACCAGAACCCGGCCGGTTTTCAAAAAATGGTTTTATTCCAGAAACAATAGCGAATAGGTTAGGAATGAAGGAAAATCCACGAAAAACCGCTCAAAAAGCTTAAAGAATGGTCCTACAGAGCCCCCGAAAACGTATTTTACAAGAGTAAACAATTGAAGGCAATTACCCCAAAAAACCAGGTTATTGCGCGCTCACGCGCACGCACGTGGACTTTGAGAGTTTTCAACCATCGGCACGGTTGGCATGGGATACGTACACAGTTCCCATACAAATCTGAGCCCTCTTGAGTGGCTACACCTGAGGTTACGGTCGGCGCAATTAGGGTGACGCGCCAGACGCGTCTCTGGGGCTGTGCGTTACATACATCGCCGACGCGTCAGGCGCGTCGTTGGGGCTGTACGGGTTAAGGGGAGATTTCCACCTGGAGGATTTTTTTCTGGACCCCTTTCTCCCTCATGTCTAGCCCCATTGCTTTTGAGATTTTAAGACGTTCGCCCCATTAGTTTAGCTATTTTAAGAACTTTCACCCCATATTAAGACCTTTCGTGTAATTCAGGTGTCGATTTTATCCTGGCGAGCGATAGCGAGCCTGTAATTTAAGAGGAACCGGCCTTCGGCCGGGACATTTTTCTACCGAAAAATGTACAAATTTATCTTGAAAGGCACTCAAGGGGGTGTAATTTTAGGCTTGATGGAGGACTAGGGAACAAACTAAATACCTCCCCTTAACTACTGTATAGCAAATAATTCTCCTAACTCAATAATACGGTTTTTACTTTAATACGTAACATCACAGAGAGGAACGGAAGTTGTGCAAGGAATCTCTAGATGCTTTTTTTGTTTGTAGAAAATTAATAAAGAAAACTATATTTGTACATTATTGTCACAGTTACATTGAAGGCTATATATAAACACACACACACACACACACACACACACACACACACACACACACACAGTACAATATATACAGCATATAATGTGTGTGTGATATGCAACATATGATGGACACAAAAATCTACGAGTCACTCGGGGGTATGTAATCAAGTAAGTTGCATTTCAGAAATATTGCGAAATTATGATCCAGGATTTTATTTTTGGGGGATGTTGAGCCAGCCTCGAGGAAGATGGTGGGGAGGGGGGAGGATGGGAGGGGGAGGGGGTATGATTGAAAGAGTGGGTGAGAGGGAAAATTAGAGGGTGGAGAGATAGAAAGAGAGAGAGAGAGAGAGAGAGAGAGAGAGCGTTAGTGCAATAATATGTATTAGGTTGATATGGATATAGATAAAGAACCCGATATACTATATACATACGTTAAGATGGATAGATATATTTATATACATATATATTTATATTTAAGGGGAGGTTTTTAGTTTGTTCCCTAGATTTCCGTCAAGCTTACGATTACACCCCCTAGAGGGGGTCAAGATAAATTTGTACATTTTTCGGTAGAAAAATTTCCCGGCCGAAAGGCCGGTTCCTCTTAAATTACAGGCTCGCTATCGCTCGCCAGGAAAAAATCGACACCTAATTGGCACGAAAGGTCTTAAAATTGACAGAAATGGGGCGAAAGTTCGTAAGATCGCCAGACTAATGGGGCGAAAGTCTTAAAATCTCAAAAGCAATGGGGCTAAACATGAGGGAGAAATGGATCCAGAAAACAATCCCTCAAGTGGAAACCTCCCCTTAATCCACTACACCACGGCGTGATAAAGGAATCTTAACCTTTTCCTATTTATATTAAGGAGAAGGGAAATTGTACTTACATTATTTCAATTCATGCACAAGTCGCGTACGATCCATATTCCAGGATGCCATACAGGGATTTTTACAAGATTCCCCACGCAACTCGGGTGTATATATATATATATATATATATATATAAGTGAAATATTCATAACAAATTGCACGGCAGTATGCTGATTTGTCTATCTATCTATCTATATGCTATCTATCTATATGCTCAGGCCCAATCCCCATTTTGGGGGTAGCCGACTCAAGACAGAGCAAGAACAGGGAAAACACAAAAACAACATAAAACAAAAAACAAACACTGATAAAAAACACAAACTCACACACATCCATGATTTGTACAGGTACAAAATATACGTGGAAATGCGTTAATATATTACTGGTGTATGACAAATTTGGCGTATAAATCTAGTATAATGTTTTGATATGAAAATCAGGTATACCAGCAAATGCACATCACTTTATATGCATTTTGGTATTGCACATCTGAAATAATAATGCAGATCAGTTTTGGTAAGAATATATGCTAAGATGTTGGCCTCACTACGTTACTATAGTGTGTGTATATTCAGCTGGCGGTAAATTGCCATGTCGCCATCTTGATTATTTTGCCATTACGAAGCTTGTGTAGCGAAATACGTTGTTAATTAGAAATAGCTTGGTAAGTATGTAATGCAAAGAAATTAGTTCGTAAATTTCTAGGAGCCATGAGGATTATGAGTCGTTATAAACTTATAATAGGATATTTGGGTTATTATTAACCGATTGTATTCAACTTAGGAAGAACTTGTGGGAGCTAGAGAGTAAAGTGAATGAGGTTTTACGCCTTTGCTACCTAGAAACCCTTCCTAAACTGCAAACAATCGTCTAGCAATAACCTGAATATAGATTAAAAATGCGTTCTCATAATTATTATACTTGTGAGATCGAGAGAGCAAATTGAGATAGTGCTTACTTCTGTGATACCCAGACTGCTTAACATTGTCTAAGGATAACCAGATACAAGTGCGTCCTCATAAACGGAGAGGGTTAAATATTGAGAATTACAGTTGCCAAGGGATTCATTTTACCGTCAACTGAAGTAAAACCGAGTGTTATACACTGTTCATTGTAGGTAGGCCAGAGATATTGACTCCTAACCTCTTTAACCCTTTCAGACTCATATGACGCAGAGGTTGCCAGATTAGCAATAAGAAATAGAGTTCTCTCACTCTTATAATTACCTCTCCAAAATTGTTTTTCTGCCCACAGCTAACTCAAAAATAACTGCAGAGGTTGAAGTAACTAAACTAAAGGTTTCTCAATACCCCTGATGGTAACAAAGGCTTTAAAGTATCCGTAATAGGCTCAACATTGCGTCAAGAACGTGAGAGGGTTAACTTAACCCTATGAAGATTATGACGCGTTTTAAAAGTTTATTCTGGCCATCATTAGACGATTTAATTTAGCTTAGGAAGGTTATGTGGGAGTGGGACTGTCTCAATCAACCCTCTTACTGCCACATACCCTTCCTAATGTGAATAACATTGTCTAATTAATAACCAGAAATAAGAAGAGTAATGTGTATTAGATATTGAGTGGGTTAAAAACGACAAGAGTAATGGAGTTAATTGTTCTACCAATTGGGAAGAGTCCGGTAGGGAATAGGTGCAGAACAAAATGTACAGCCCATTTTCTCTAGCCCCTTTTTGAGTTACAGAGGATAGAGGTAAAGATTTTTGGCCTACCTCTCATGAACAGAGTATAGTTGATATATAAAAAAATGCAATGTTGTTGGGGGAGAGATGTTGCATGGTTACTTTTGGAATGTTGGTAGTAATGTTTATTGCCAGGGCTAAGTTGGCAGAGGAATGTTGGTAGTGATGTTCTCGGGGAATGTTGTGGAGGAATGTTGGTTGAGGAGTGTTGGTTGAGGAATGTTGGTTGAGGAGTGTTGGTTGAGGAATGTTGGTTGAGGAGTGTTGGTTGAGGAATGTTGGTTGAGGAGTGTTGGTTGAGGAATGTTGGTAGAAATTTTTTGGTGGTTGAGGAATGTTGGTAGAGGAATGTTAGTTGAGGAATGTTGGTTGAGGAATGTTGGTAGACAAATGTTGGTAGAGGAATGTTAGTTGAGGAATGTTGGTAGAATTATGTTGGTGGAAGAATGTTGGTAGAAGCATGTCGGTAAAATAATGTTGGTAGAAGAATGTTGACAGAATTTTTTTGACAGAAGAATGTTGGTAGGGGAATGTTGGTAGAAGAATGTTGGTGGAAGTATGTTGGTAGAAGAATGTTGGTAGAAAAATATTGGTGAAGGAATATGGTGGAAGAATGTTGGTGGAAGAATGTTGATAAAAGAATGTTGGTAGAAGAATTTTGGTAGTGGAATGTTGATAGAAAAATGTTGGTAGAATAATGTTGATGAATGTTGGTCGAGAAAAATTGGTTAAGGAATGTTGGTAATGTTGGTAGAGGAATTATAGAACAATTTTGGTAGAACAATGTTGATAGAAGAATGTTGATAGCAAAATGTTGGTAGAAGAATGTTGGTGGAAT
>CM064574.1:2565898-2620625 GCA_032716605.1 Paralithodes platypus
CACAGGACCTTCCTACATTATCCATACGAAGAAACGTTGCATCCCTTGCATTATTCTACAGATATTTTCACAGCAATTGTTCCGAGGAACTTGCTTCAATTGTGCCGCCTCTCCACATCTTTCCCCGTAGAACTAGGGCAGCTGAGAGCGCCCATGAATTTACACTTTCTCCTCCACAATGCACAACTTCTGCTTATCAAAATTCATTTATCCCTAGAACTACTATTCTTTGGAATTCACTTCCCTCGAGTTGCTTTCCACAAACTTACAATCTACAAAAGTTTAAATCCAGTTGTTACAAACATTTTATGAATGGAGGATGCCTTTAGGCACATGAACCTTTTTGTTTTATCTGTGTTTTTCCTTCCTCCGTTCATTGTCTCTTTAAAAAAAATGCCTAATATCCTAATCTCCTCTAAAGATGTATTTTCTACCCTCTCTGGGCTTAATACTAAGAAGGCGTATGGTCCGGACGGTGTTCCTCTTGTTGTACTAAAAAACTGTGCTTCGTGCTAACTCCCTGCCTAGGCAAACTCTTTCGTCTCTGTCTCTCCTCTAACGTCTTCCCTTCTTGCTGGAAGTTTGCTCTCATTCAACCTGTCCCAAAGAAGGGTGACCGCTCTCAACCTATCGTCCAATTGCTCTCATCTCTTGAAACTATTCTTGCTTCCATATTTCTTAAGCATTTCTCTTCTCATAATCTACTCTCAGATCGCCAGTATGGCTTCCTTAAAGGTCGCTCTACTGGTGATCTTCTTTCATATCTTACTAACTCCTGGTCAGCCTCCTTTCGGGACTTCGGTGAGACCTTTTTTGTTGCACTAGACATATCGAAGGCCTTCGATAAAGTCTGGCACAAATCTTTAATGTCTAAACTACTCTCCTTCGGTTTCTATCCCTCCATCTGTGCCTTTGTCTCTAATTTCCTGTCCGGCCGTTCTATAGCTGCGGTTGTGGACGGCCATCGCTCACTTCCTCATCCTATCAACTCCTGTGTTCCTCAAGGCTCTGTCCTATCTCCCATTCTCTTCCTAATTTTCTTAAATGATCTCAACTGTACCTCCAGTCCCATCCATTCATATGCAGACGACTCTACCTTACACTACTCAATTAGTTTTCCTGAACGCCCCAGCCAGCAATCTCTCAAAGACAAACGTAATGAAGCCTTGCAACACTTATCTTCTTATCTAACTACGGTACTATTTCCAATTGGGGCAGAGAAAACTTTGTTACCTTTAATGCTTCCAAAACACAATTTCTTCATCTTACTACCCGTTCAGAACTCCCAGAGGACTATCCCTTACACTTCAACAATACAAAAATCAATCTTTCATCTTTTCTCAATATTCTCGGTGTCTCTTTTCCTTCCGCTCTCACTTGGAAGGACCATATTACCAGTCTTGCTAAGGCAGCCTCCCAGAAGCTGGGTGTGCTTAACCGCCTCAAGGGGTGCTTTACCCCTGCACAGCTTCTGCTCTGTACAGGGGCACTGTGCGTCCTTGTATTGAGTATTGTTCACATGTGTGGAGAGGATTCTCTCACACCGCACTCCTAGACTAAGTTGAAAGGAAGGCCTTTCGTATCATTAATTCCCGCCCACTCACCAACCCTCTCTCTTTGCCGCAATGTTGCATCTCTCGCTATTCTATCATTACTACAATAATCAGTGCTCCTCAGAGCTCTCCCAGTGTATACCACCTCCTCTATGTAGGGTACGTGGTACCCGTCTTGCAACACAATCCAACCCCTACTCAGTGCAACTCTCCAACCCAAGATTGAAACGTTATTCTCAGACTTTCTTCTATTCAACTGCTGAACTCTGGAACACTCTCCCAGAATCAGTCTTTCCCCTTTCCGATTACTTAATTTGCTTCAAACTCCGTGTGTCCAGGCATTTTGGCTCGAACATCCCTTGATTTTGGCCCTGTCACTCTTTCAACGCTGGGGGAGGCACTCGATACAGGCAGTTCTGCCTTTTGTCTCCCTTACTTACATAGAGAAAAAAATATATATATATATTTATATTATATATACTGTACTGTACAATATATGCATTAAAGTACAAAACTATTACACACGCACATATTCACAGGCAAAAGACACACACATAAACACAAACGCACACCTCAAAACTGTAAATAAAGTAAACAAATATAAAATATATATATTAATATTAAGACAGTAAAGTAACAACAGGATGAATAGTAAAATAAAACTAAATTGTTCATATATTTGGGCTTGATCTGTAGCCTTGACCTGTCAATATAATTATACATATCGTTTATATATTATCTATGCAAAAAATAGACTAACGCAGTGAATTTGTTTATTGTTGATAGATGTTTAACCCCTTCTGTACCGGTGATGTCTTTTTCATTGTATTCATTCTGGCTATTTTTAGACGATTTTATTCAGTTTAAAAAAGGGCCTCCAGCAATTAACAGGCTTCAAACTATCTCACTTAACCCTCATTACGACCACAGATCCTTCTTAAACTGCATAACATCGTCTAAATATAGCTAGAGTGAAATTGAAAAGACGTCACCGGTACAGAAGGGGTTAATACATTACAAAAGTTGTCATTGTTTTGTACCTTTGTGTAAGATTACATTACAGGTGTGTGTGTAACCATTACGAAATACAGATATTATTATTATTATTATTATTATTATTATTATTGCATTGACAATTATCTTATCTATTTACTTCACTCCCAACACCAAACACCCCCCAATGAAATAAATAAAATCATATGATCCACCCGGGATTCGAACCTTGGTTACCACATACAGATCTTAAACACTCAAACCATTACACCATCAACACAGTTAAAGGTTAGGTACATGGCAAGTTTGCCTTATTTGATTAAAACTCATTAGATTATAAGATGTTAGAA
Source organism: Paralithodes platypus (assembly GCA_032716605.1). Classification (NCBI taxonomy): domain Eukaryota; kingdom Metazoa; phylum Arthropoda; class Malacostraca; order Decapoda; family Lithodidae; genus Paralithodes; species Paralithodes platypus. The sequence continues at coordinate 2,568,795 of CM064574.1, forward strand.
TAATAGTTGACCTTGACCTTTGTAGGCAAGGAATATTGATATGAATGCTAGAATAACAGTTGACCTTGACCTTTGTAGGCAAGGAATATTGATATGAATGCTAGAATAACAGTTGACCTTGACCTTTGTAGGCAAGGAATATTGATATGAATGCTAGAATAACAGTTGACCTTGACCTTTGTAGGCAAGGAATATTGATATGAATGCTAGAATAACAGTTGACCTTGACCTTTGTAGGCAAGGAATATTGATATGAATGCTAGAATAACAGTTGACCTTGACCTTTGTAGGCAAGGAATATTGATATGAATGCTAGAAAGCTCCTCATTCATAGTTTGTTGGATTGTAGAAGCTGTATAAATGTGTATGTTTGGATGAGTAACTTTAACGAGGGGTTTTCTGGACCCCTACTCCCTCATGTTTAGCCCCATTAGTACATTCACCCCATTCGTTTGGCACCAGATAGGGTTAATAGATTATCCACGTGTCCATATTTATGTAGCGAAACTCATCGTACTTAAGGGGAGGTTTTTAGTTTGTTCCCTAGACCTCCATCAAGCTTAAAATTACACCCCCTAGACTTCCTTTCAAGATAAATTTGTACATTTTTCGGTAGAAAATTTTCCCGGCCAAAGGCCGGTTACTCTTAAATTCCAGGCTCGCTATCGCTCGCCATGAAAAAATCGACACCTAAATTGCACGAAAGGTCTTAAAATTGACAGAAATTGGGCAAAAGTTCTTATAATCGTCAAACTAATGGGGCGAACGTCTTAAAATCTCAAAAGCAATTGGGCTAAGCAGGAGGGAGAAAGGGGTCCAGAAAAAATCCCTCTAGTGGAGATCTCCCCTTAAATCTCCCCACCTTATTGATAACCTCGTGTCCTATACTTCTTTCATCTATAACTCACTATCATTGTGCACTTTAGAATTTCAGCTCAAGTTTATGTTCTCGTCTTTTAACCCTTTTAGAACGGGTAACGTCTCTCTTCGTTTATTCTGGCTATAGTATGGTGTTTTATGCAGCTTTGGAAGGATCAGTGGTAGTTAAAGGGTTCATAATGGGATAGTGTGTAGTCTTTAAATTGCTAGAGAGCCTTCTTTTATTGACTAAAATCATCTAATGGTAGCCAGAATAAATGAACTTGACGTCCCCCTCACTAAAAAGGTTTATTAACACCATAATTTCTTTCATAAGTTTCCTGTAAACTTATTTATATTTATTGCATAATTATATCTTCCTTTGATCATATTTTGTAGTTCCTTTTCACTCCCTGCCAAAAGCCAATCATCATCACCTAGTTACTAAACATATATTTATGTTGGTGCCTTCCTAGCTCTTCCTCTTCCTCTTTTTCCTCTTCTCCACTCTCCTCCCCCTCCTCCTCCTCCTTGTTCTTCGTCTTGTTTGTTGTTGTTATTGTTGTTGTTGTTGTTACAAAAGATACAAAGGGAAACGAGCAACAACAGGTCATGCGACCCCTCGAGGTTACTTGCCCCTCAAACACTGCTGTTCCAAGTGTTGCAACAGTATTTCGGAGAGAATGTGGGAAAAATGTGAGAAGGAAGTGCTGCCCTGGGGCTTAGTCCATGGCAGGGGAAATTATATTAAGATCTATTAGGTTATTGAACAAATACTACTAAATAAAATATATATTAAATTACAAAATGAATGTAGTCAACCTTGGGTTCAGGATAAAGTGCTTGTCTAGGCGAACTTTGAAGGAACGGTGTTGCAGTCTATGACATCTCGGGGGAGCCCATTCCACAAGTTGACGACTCAATTGAAAAATAAATTCTTGGATTCGTTAGAGTTGAATGAATTACCGCTGATTTTGCAGCCATTTCCCCGCGTATAGTTTGATCGGTCAATCGTAAAATATTTACAACAGTTCATGTTGTCGATGCCTTTAATGATCTTGAAAACTTGAATAAGGTCACCTCTCAAGCTGTGCTTGGTTAATGGATATAAATTAAGTTATTTAAGACGTTCCTCTTATGGTTTGTTCCGAAGACAGGGTATCATCTTGGTAACTCTACGTTGAACTCGTTCCAATTTGTCTATATCTTTTTATAGTAAGGACACCAGAACTGAACGCAGTATTCTAAAAGTGGGCTGACTAATTAATTGTGAAGGGTGAGGATAATGTCGTTTGATTTATGTTCAAATTATCTTCCTATGAAACCTATAATTTTGTTTGCCTTTTTAACAACTTCAGCACAATGTTGACTTGGTTTTAAGTTACTGGATATTATTACTCCTAAATCGGTTTCTCTGTCTACACTCTTTAGCTGGGGTGCCATTCATCGAGTAGTCTGCTTTTTCATTGTGGTATCCGATATGAAGTACTTTACACTTATCTTCATTAAAACATATATGCCAGATTTTAGTCCATTGTGAAAGCTTGTTTAGATTGTTTTGCATATCTTCAACATATTAATTTGTCAGTACGGTCTTTGCGATTTTTGTGTCATCTGCAACTTTGAGATTGTACCGATGGTACACCACTATAATTACATTGCTCCACGTTGATGCTTCCCCATTAATAACTACTCTTTGTTTCCTTTCACTAAGCCAATTTTCTATCCACCGTAGAACACACACACACACACACATATATATATATATATATATATATATATATATATATATATATATATATAGTAAGTACACTATTATTACATAAATAAGTAAACAAGTAATTGATAAAAATCTTCCCATAAGTGACTCGGCAATAACTGTATAATTATGTGATAAATTAGAACAGAGGCCTAGTGATTGACAGCACAGGTGGAGGATGTCATTAAGATAAACAAAGAGGAGAGTAGAGGGAAGGAGGAAGGAGGGAAGGGAGGGGCTAAAACAGATACATGAGAGGCTAAGTTCCTTCCGCTCACAGCAAAAAATATATAGTCAGACATGTATAAATAAACACACACATATACTCTCTCTCTCTCTCTCTCTCTCTCTCTCTCTCTCTCTCTCTCACACACACACACACATATACACACATTTATAATCAATCGAAACCCACCCCTAAGTAAATGCATATACACATACATATATACTTCCATAGAAGATATTATGTAGGTATATGCTATCACATACTGAGATATATATTATACGTGTGTGTGTGTGTATGTGTGTTTAGAGAGAGAGAGATAGAGAGAGTGTGAGAGTGAGTAACAAGCGGTGAATGGACTCAACCTTGATGGCGTGTCAAGCGGACTTAACTCTCTGGCTAAGTTAGTAGAGAGAGAGAGATAGAGAGAGTGTGAGAGTGAGTAACAAGCGGTGATTGCACTCAACCGTTGATGGCGTGTCAAGCGGACTTAACTCTCTGGCTAAGTTAGTAGAGAGAGAGAGAGAGTGTGAGAGTGAGTAACAAGCGGTGATTGCACTCAACCGTTGATGGCGTGTCAAGCGGACTTAACTCTGGCTAAGTTAGTAGAGAGAGAGAGAGAGTGTGAGAGTGAGTAACAAGCGGTGATTGCACTCAACCGTTGATGGCGTGTCAAGCGGACTTAACTCTCTGGCTAAGTTAGTAGAGAGAGAGAGAGAGTGTGTGAGAGTGAGTAACAAGCGGTGATTGCACTCAACCGTTGATGGCGTGTCAAGCAGACTTAACTCTCTGGCTAAGTTAGTAGAGAGAGAGAGAGAGTGTGTGAGAGTGAGTAACAAGCGGTGATTGCACTCGACCGTTGATGGCGTGTTAAGCGGACTTAACTCTCTGGCTAAGTTAGTAGAGAGAGAGAGAGATTGTGAGAGTGAGTAACAAGCGGTGATTGCACTCAACCGTTGATGGCGTGTCAAGCGGACTTAACTCTGGCTAAGTTAGTAGAGAGAGAGAGTGAGTGTGAGAGTGAGTAACAAGCGGTGATTGCACTCAACCGTTGATGGCGTGTCAAGCGGACTTAACTCTCTGGCTAAGTTAGTAGAGAGAGAAAGAGAGAGTGTGTGAGAGTGAGTAACAAGCGCTGATTGCACTCAACCGTTGATGGCGGCGTGTCAAGCGGACTTAACTCTCTGGCTAAGTTAGTAGAGAGAGAGAGAGAGAGTGTGAGAGTGAGTAACAAGCGGTGATTGCACTCAACCGTTGATGGCGTGTCAAGCGGACTTAACTCTCTGGCTAAGTTAGTAGAGAGAGAGAGTGTGAGAGTGAGTAACAAGCGGTGATTGCACTCAACCGTTGATGGCGTGTCAAGCGGACTTAACTCTCTGGCTAAGTTAGTAGAGAGAGAGAGAGAGAGTGTGAGAGTGAGTAACAAGCGGTGATTGCACTCAACCGTTGATGGCGTGTCAAGCGGACTTAACTCTCTGGCTAAGTTAGTAGAGAGAGAGAGAGAGTGTGAGAGTGAGTAACAAGCGGTGATTGCACTCAACCGTTGATGGCGTGTCAAGCGGACTTAACTCTCTGGCTAAGTTAGTAGAGAGAGAGAGAGAGAGAGATTATGAGAGTGAGTAACAAGCGGTGAATGCACTCAACCGTTGATGGCGTGTCAAGCGGACTTAACTCTTTGGCTAAGTTAGTAGAGAGAGAGAGAGAGAGAGAGTGTGAGAGTGAGTAACAAGCGGTGAATGCACTCAACCGTTGATGGCGTGTCAAGCGGACTTAACTCTCTGGCTAAGTTAGTAGAGAGAGAGAGAGAGAGAGTGTGAGAGTGAGTAACAAGCGGTGAATGCACTCAACCGTTGATGGCGTGTCAAGCGGACTTAACTCTCTGGCTAAGTTAGTAGAGAGAGAGAGAGAGAGAGTGTGTGAGAGTGAGTAACAAGCGCTGATTGCACTCAACCGTTGATAGCGTGTCAAGCGGACTTAACTCTCTGGCTAAGTTAGTAGAGAGAGAGAGAGTGTGAGAGTGAGTAACAAGCGGTGAATGCACTCAACCGTTGATGGCGTGTCAAGCGGACTTAACTCTCTGGCTAAGTTAGTAGAGAGAGAGAGAGAGAGTGTGTGAGAGTGAGTAACAAGCGGTGATTGCACTCAACCGTTGATGGTGTGTCAAGCGGACTTAACTCTCGCTAAGTTAGTAGAGAGAGAGAGTGAGAGTGTGAGAGTGAGTAACAAGTGGTGAATGCACTCAACCGTTGATGGCGTGTGTCAAGCAGCGGACTTAACTCTCTGGCTAAGCTAGTAGAGAGAGAGAGAGAGAGAGAGTGTGAGAGTGAGTAACAAGCGGTGATTGCACTCAACCATTGATGGCGTGTCAAGCGGACTTAACTCTGGCTAAGTTAGTAGAGAGAGAGAGAGAGTGTGAGAGTGAGTAACAAGCGGTGAATGCACTCAACCGTTGATGGCGTGTCAAGCAGCGGACTTAACTCTCTGGCTAAGTTAGTAGAGAGAGAGAGAGAGAGTGTGTGAGAGTGAGTAACAAGCGGTGATTGCACTCAACCGTTGATGGCGTGTCAAGCAGCGGACTTAACTCTCTGGCTAAGTTAGTAGAGAGAGAGAGAGAGTGTGAGAGTGAGTAACAAGCGGTGAATGCACTCAACCGTTGATGGCGTGTCAAGCAGCGGACTTAACTCTCTGGCTAAGTTAGTAGAGAGAGAGAGAGAGAGAGAGAGAGAGAGAGAGAGAGAGAGAGAGAGAGAGAGAGAGAGAGAGCAACAACAGAAGTACAGTATAGCAAGGGGATATTTGTATGTATTTGTTAATTTGTTTATTCAATTATTAGCTTCTTTAGTTTCCTTCCAAGCCCTCCATCAGGCTTAAAACAATCCATAAGGACCCCCTTTGAGATAAATCCATAAGGACCCCCTTTGAGATAAATCCATAAGGACCCCCTTTGAGATAAATCCATAAGGACCCCCTTTGAGATATATCCATAAGGACCCCTTTGAGATAAATCCATAAGGACCCCCTTTGAGATAAATCCATAAGGACCCCCTTTGAGATAAATCCATAAGGACCCCCTTTGAGATAAATCCATAAGGACCCCCTTTGAGATAAATCCATAAGGACCCCCTTTGAGATAAATCCATAAGGACCCCCTTTGAGATAAATCCATAAGGACCCCCTTTGAGATAAATCCATAAGGACCCCCTTTGAGATAAATCCATAAGGACCCCCTTTGAGATAAATCCATAAGGACCCCGTTTGAGATAAATCCATAAGGACCCCCTTTGAGATAAATCCATGAGGACCCCCTTTGAGATAAATCCATAAGGACCCCCTTTGAGATAAATCCATAAGGACCCCCCTTTGAGATAAATCCATGTAGCGGGCGATTTATGGTTGAGGCACTGAGCGGAATGGTTAGGGTTAACTTATTATCTTACCTCAATGTTTCCTGTACGTTGTAATGAACTCTGTAGTAATCTGGAACCACTGGAAATATGTAGGGAGGTTTTAAAATAAACAAGCACGGGGCTTTGTTTGGTTTATTTAACAGCAAAATATATGTCTTTAACCCTTAATCCTAATTTTGAGATATTAGAATATATTACACTAGACGTCCCATGCGTTGGGGAAATGTAATTATAAAGTACTTCTTAATGTGGTGTATACTCGATGTTGAGTGTGTACCGAGATAAGTACTCTACTTAATACTTAGTGATAACACTTTAATAATAGCAACCTAGAACTATGAGCTGTTTTCCAAGTAATAATGATCTTCCTGTAAAGAGAGAGAACAAATGATTAGAAGGGAATCACTAGAACACTTGTATGTCACTGCGTACTTGTATGTCACTTATAAGGTACTTCTACACTTATACAGGTCACTAGTCTTACCCAGAGGGCTGGAGAGAAATACCCTCCTTAGGGTGTGGTGGTGTGCTGACTGACTCGCCCTCTGCCTCTTGAGGGAGGGGCGCGGTTCAGCAACACCATGTGACAACTGGATGTGACAAAGTTGCTAGCAATTACTTCTCGATATCTTGGCAATGGAAGTGTGATACCATTTGGTGATCGTGGGATCCGTGCTTGCCTTAGCAGAGTGGAAAGTTACCAGCTTCTATTGTGATGGTGTGAGCTTCTATAGGGACATCACACCAACACACTTACAGTTGTTTTTAAAAGGTAGTTATAATGGTGTGAGTTATATATGTGATTATATGGTTTATCTTAGAAGTGCACAGTCGCTCAAAATGCGCTGTTACACCATAAGGACCCCCCTTTGAGATAAATCCATAAGGACCCCCTTTGAGATAAATCCATAAGGACCCCCTTTGAGATAAATCCATAAGGACCCCCTTAGATATAAATCCATAAGGACCCCCTTTGAGATGAATCCATAAGGACCCCCTTTGAGATAAATCCATAAGGACCCCCTTTGAGATAAATCCATAAGGACCCCCTCTGAGATAAATCCATAAGGACCCCCTTTGAGATAAATCCATAAGGACCCCCTTTGAGATAAATCCATAAGGATCCCCTTTGAGATAAATCCATAAGGACCCCCTTTGAGATAAATCCATAAGGAGCCCCTTTGAGATAAATCCATAAGGACCCCCCTTTGAGATAAATCCATAAGGACCCCCTTTTAGATAAATCCAAAAGGACCCCCCTTTGAGATAAATCCATAAGGACCCCCTTTGAGATAAATCCATAAGGACCCCCTTTGAGATAAATCCATAAGGACCCCCTTTGAGATAAATCCATAAGGACCCCCTTTGAGATAAATCCATAAGGACCCCCTTTGAGATAAATCCATAAGGACCCCCCTTTGAGATAAATCCATAAGGACCCCCTTTGAGATAAATCCATAAGGACCCCCTTTGAGATAAATCCATAAGGACCCCCTTTGAGATAAATCCATAAGGACCCCCTTTGAGATAAATCCATAAGGACCCCCTTTGAGATAAATCCATAAGGACCCCCTTTGAGATAAAACCATAAGGACCCCCTTTGAGATAAATCCATAAGGACCCCCTTTGAGATAAATTCGTACAATTTTTCGGTAGAAATGTCTTGGCCGCAGGCCGTTTTCTCCTAAATTAAAGGTTTGCTATCGCTCGCTAGTAAAAAAAACACCTAAATGGCACGAAAGGTCTTTAAATTACCAAACCAGTGGGGCGAATGTCTCATAATCGCAAAACGAATGAGGCTAAACATGTTGGAGAAGGGGGCCCAGAACCAGCCCTCCCCCCCACCCCCCCCCCTTTATCATGAAGAGGTCTAACGTAAATAAGCTTGTTACTGAGGACTGGACTGAGAGGTCAATATTTGATGTGTGAGGGGGGCAATGGTCTTATCATGGGGGATATCTACCTCTTTAATCACCCGCCAAGGTCTGTGTGGGGTCTGTATCGGGTCTGTTATCCTTTCGGGGGTTTCGATAACTTACTAACTCTGTCCCCTGTCTGTCTTGTCTGTCTGTCTGTCTGTCTGTCTGTCTGTCTGTCTGTCTGTCTGTCTGTCTCTCTCTCTTTCTCTCTCTCTCTCTCTCTATATATATATATATATATATATATATATATATATATATATATATATATATATATATATACAAGTTTTATAAGGTAACAAAACAACAGCTTAAATATATAATATAGATGACTTATTTAACCCCTTTGGTATTTGAGGGCGTTTTTTCATTTAATCTGGGTATCAGTAGACAATTAAATATAGACTAGGAAGGAGCTATAGGAGTAACTGTTAACCCCTTCTGTACCGGCGACGTATTATATATTGGATTTCAGCTGCATTTAGACGATTTTATGAAGCTTAAGAAGGATGTATGGTAGCGAAGAGGATTTATAATTGAGATAGTGTGCAGCCTTTTCATGGGTAGACGCCGTTCCCAAGCTGAATAAAATCGTCTAAGAGTTGCCCGAATTAAATTAAAAGGACGGCACCGGTACAGAAGGGGTTAAGGGGAGAGTGGCTGTTTGTTTGGTCTATTAATTCATGTATTCATATATTTGTTTAGTTTCCTCCCTAGACCTCCATCAAGCTTAGAAAAACACCCCCTAGACCCCTCTTCAAGATAAATTTGTAAATTTTTCGGTAGAAAAATGTCCCGGCCAAAGGCCGATTCCTCCTAAAATTACAGGCTCGCTATCGCTCGCCAGGAAAAAATACACACCTAAATGACACAAAGGGTCCTAATATTGACAAAGAAATGGGGTGAAAGGTCATAAAATCCCCAAACTAATGGAACCAACGTCTTAAAATCTCGAAACTAGTGGGGCCAAACATTAGGGAGAAGGGGGTCCAGAAAAACGGTCTTCCTCCTCTTAATTGAGATGTTCTTTACCTCTTAGATGCTTAGAGGGCCTTCCAAAGCTGAATATATACCGTCTAATGATGATAGCCTGAAGAAAGTAGAGCAATATGTGTCCTAAATACTGAAAGAGTTAAGGGGAGATGGGTCGTTTTTCTAGAGTCCTTTCTCCCTCCCTTTTGGCCCCATTAGTTTTCAGATTTTAAGATGTTTGCTCCATTAGTTTGTCGATTTTAAGACCTTTCGTCCCATTTCCTTGTCAATATTAAGACCTTTCGTGCTATTTTGGTGTCGATTTTTCCCCTAGCGAACGATAGTGGGCCTGTAATATTGGAAGAACCGGCCTTTGGCCGGGAAATTTTTCTACCGAAATTTTACAAATTAATCTAGAAAGGGGATCTAATGGATGTTTTTTTTTAAAGTTTGATGGAGGTCTAGGGAGGAGGTCTAGGGAGGAGGTCTAGGATGGAGGTCTAGGGAGGAAACTATAATAAAATATATATAAATGAAAACAATCGACCAACAAGTGCCCCCCCCCCCCCCTTAAATGAGCTCTCCGGCACTCAGTAAGAAAAAGTAAATCAGTGACTACAGGCCTAATGATCGTTTTAAGCGTTCGGGGGAATTCGGTAAACACGGATGCGATCGTAACAAATGTAACAGGTATTTAAAGAGAGAGGAAAAGAGATACAAGTCGGTGAACTAAGTATATGGCGGAAAACAACAAGGGAATGTCTATCGAATGTTTGAGTGAGATAGTTCGAAGCCTGTTAATTGCTGGAGGCACCTTTTAAGCTGAATAAAATCGTCTAATAGTAGCCAGAATAAAGTTAAAAGGACGGCCCCGGTACTGAAAGGGTTAATAATGAACTCTTTCACAAATCAATCAAAATCATAGACTTCCAAATCTCTCTCCTATGTTGAGTAAAAGCGTTTGGTGATAGCTCAAGTCAACACGAGTAGTAGTCCATTGCCTTGACTATGTTAAGGGGGGGTATTTAGTTTGTTCCCTAGACCTCCAGCAAGCTTAAAATTACACCCCCTCGAGTCCCTTTCAAGATTAATTTGTAAATTTTTCGGTAGAAAAATGTCCCGGCCAAAGGCCGTTTCCTCTTAAGTTACAGGCTCGCTATCGCTCGCCAGGATAAAATAGACACCTGAATGGCACGAAAGGTCTTAAAATCTCCAAACTAACGGGGCGAACATCTTAAAATCTCAAAAGCAATGGGGCTAGACACGAGATAGAAAGGGGTCAAGAAAAAAGTCCCTCAAGTGGATATCTCCCCTTAATATAAATAATACACATGGCGAAAGTGGTAGACCAATTATGAATCCAATAATTGGCTACTAGAGTTGATCAAGCAACGGCCTTAAGGGGAGATATCCACTGGAGGGACTTTTTTCTTGACCCCTTTCTCCCTCATGTTTAGCCCCATTGCTTTTGAGATTTTAAGACGTTTGCCCCATTAGTTTGGTGATTTTTAAGAATTTCCGCCCCATTCTGTCAATGTTAAGACCTTTCGTGCCATTTAGGTGTCGATTTTATCCTGGCGAGCGATAGCGAACCTGTAATTTAAGAGTAATCGGCCTTCGGCCGGGACATTTTTCTACCGAAAAATGTACAAATTTATCTTGAAAGGGGGTGAAGGGGGTGCAATTTTAATATTGCTGGAGGAGTTGGAAACAAACTAGAAACCTCCCCTTAAGTACTGTTGCTTACATTATTTATGCTGTTCGTGGATCTATCGCTGACAATCCTTTCGAATCTTAACTATTCACCTAAGCGTTGTTGTTGAGCACACACACATACACACACTCTCTCTCTCTCTCGTGTGTGTGTGTGTGTGTGTGTGTGTGTGTTTAAAACAATTTTGTTCGACTTATAAATCGACATTCTAAACTATAACATTTGACAAGCCTACCTTTTCACGTAAAATCTGTGGTACAGAATGTCATTATCATAATTACATCTTTGTATCCGATTTCGACTTTAATTCACGTACTTTTTGCAGTTGCTGGTAAGAAAAAAAAATTGTCACCTGATTAAACCTTATTTAGTCTGAGGGGGATCTTTTTATAAGGGGGGTGACCTGTTTTTGTTCTGTCCTTTTCTATCTTTCTCTGGCTTGTATCCATTTGGCCCCATTCAGCCTACTGTTTTAAGACGTTTATCTCCATCCAGGTGTCAATTTTTTACTGGTGAGCGGTAGCGAGCCAGCATATTTTTAATTTTTGTTTGACAGCAGGCTAAATTTGTAAATTTTTCGATAGAAAAATTTCTCCGGCGAAGCCGGATTTCTTCATATAATGCTGGCTCGATATCGCTCGCCAGGAAGAAATCGACACCTAGATGGGGATAAACGTCTTAAAATAGTTGGCTGAATGGGGCCGAATGGATACAAGCCAAAGAAGAGAGAAAAGGACAGGAATAACAAGAAGCAGATCACCCCCCCTTAACCTCACCTGTTTCGCTCCATTAGTTTTAGAGATATTAAAAGCTGTCACCCCTTGCGTTCAGTAACAATCAGACGCTTCATCTCATTCAGGTGTTGATTTTATTTTCCGGGCGAGTGACAACTAGGCTATAAATTAACCCCTTCAGACTCATATGACGCAGAGGTTGCCAGATTAACAATAAGAAATAGAGTTATCTCACTCTTATAATTACCTATCCAAAATTAGTTTTCTGCCCACAGCTAACTCAAAGATAACTGCAGAGGTTGAAGTAACTAAACTAAAGGTTTCTAAATACCCCTGATGGTAACAAAGGCTTTAAAGTATCCCCAATAGGCTCAACACAGCTAACTCAAAGACAACTGCAGAGGTTGAAGTAACTAAACTAAAGGTTTTTAAATACCCCTGATGGTAACAAAGGCTTTAAAGTATCCCTAATAGGCTCAAAATCGTGTCATATGTACGGATAGGGTTAAAACAAATCGGTCTTCGGACGGGTGGTGTGCCTGGGTGGTTCTGGGACAAGAGTCTGTTTGTTTGTCCACTTCGAAGTGTGAAGGCAATTTGGGCAGGCGATTTGGTTAGTCCCCTATACTAGGGTTAAACACGAGGGAGAAGGGGGACCAGAAAAACGACCCATCTCCCCTTAAGGGGAGATATTTAGTTTTGTCCCTAGATATCCTTCAAGCTTAAGATTACACCCTCTTGAGCCCCTTTCAAGATAAATTTGTACATTTTTCGGTAGAAAAATGTCCCGGCTGAAAGCCGGTTCCTCTTATATTACAGGCTCGCTATCGCTCGCCAGGATAAAATCAACACCAAAATGGCACTAAAGGTCTTAAAATTGACAGAAATGGGTCGAAAGTTCTTAAAATCACCAAAATAATGGGACAAACGTCTTAAAATCTCAAAAGCAATGGGACTAGACATGAGGGAGAAAGGGGTCCAGAAAAAAAAAATCCCTCCAGTGGAAATCTCCCCTTATTAACCTTACATTATTATTATGATGAGGCCTTTCTACCCCCTTTCAATCCTTAGACGTCCTATTCCTAAGTTGAGCTAATTCGTCTCTATACAGCCAGATTGAAAGGTAGGCGTCTGCATAATACTAAGAGGGTTAAGGGGAGGTTTTTAGTTTGCTCCCTAAACCTCCATCAAGCTTAAAAAAAACACCCCCTAGATCCCCCTTCGAAATACATGTTTACATTATTCGAAAGAAAAAAGTCCAGGCCGGAGGCCGGTTCCTCCTAAATTCCTGGCTCGCTATCGCTCGCCAGGAATAAATCGGCACGAAAGGTATTAATATTGACATGAATGGGGCGAAGGGTCTTAAAATCGCCAAACTAATGGAGCGAACGTCTTATAATGTCAAAAGTAATGGAGTTAAACATGAGGGAGTAGAGGGGTTCTAGACAAAAAAACCGTAAATGAAAATCTCCCCTCAAGCTAATTAATACAGCCATCACAGCAGACAGACATACGTTATTCATCAAGGCCAATAATTCGTCTGGTTTATTACTCGGATCAGTCGTGCGGGTCAACCTAATTTATCGCTTATACTGTTAACAAAGTATGTGTGTAAATGTGGTATGAAAGGAGTACTTAAAGTGTCCATATTAGTTTATCCATTAACACTATCTGGTTCGACGTCTTGTGGGTTGTTGTGATCAAATATTAATAGTGTTGATGATTTTCTTTGTCTGTGCCTTTCCGAGCAAGGTATTATATACAGTATTTATATATATATATATATATATATATATATATATATATATATATATATATATATATATATATATATATATATATAAACACGCAGACCCCTTCAAACTAAATTTATATACTCGCCTAGATACAAAAAAAAAAAAAAAAAAAAAAAAAAAATCCTGAATGGGGTGAAGTGTCTTATTATCGCCAAAGGGGTTCTGGGTGGGCGGTTTTTTTTTTTTTTTTTTTAGTTTGAAGGAAGTCTGGGAAGGCATTTTGTTAAGCCTAGGGGACAAACTAAAATACATTACTCGAAAATGGTAAAAACAAGCCAAATCCAAAAAAAAAAAAAAATAAAAAAAAATAAAAATAAAAATAATAATAATAATAATAACCCCCCCAAGACATAGGACAAGATAGTGTTTAGCTGTATATTATAACTAGTCTATTTGTCTTCTTTTCGATTTATTGCCCTTCAATTGTTTTATGTGGTAATTATTCCGTTTCCCAACCAGCAACCTAGTAATGATCATGAGGTCTGCTGTTGCTTGTTTTCCTTTGTAATGATAGCCAAAATAAAACGAAGAGATGCGTCATCGCGCTGAAAGGGTTAATATGTAATCAGCATATGTCGTGAAACTAATTACGCTATAACAACATAATGGTGTGATATTCCCTTAGAGTTAATTGCCTGGAAATGACCCTTGTAACGCCACCTGTACAATCAAAATCAATAGGTCGCCGTAAGTCTTGCTCAAATAATGTGTAAATTTAACCCCTTCAGGATAAGATGATGCGTTTCTACACTACATGTTGGCTATTATAGACAATTGTATGCAGCTTTGGTAGGATCTGTATGAATGAAAGGGGTAACAACTATCTTATCTAATCCTCCGACTTCCAACCTTCCTTCCTAAGCTAAATAAAAACACCTATTGATAGCCATGATAGAAAGAAGAAGCGCGTCATCAGATTCTGAAGGGGTTAAGTTACTAGATATTCCTTGACAGTCTTTCATGTATCTATAATAATCCTAATAATAACAAGTCATAATTTTAAAGGTTTGCCATATACTGTAATTTGAAGGTTGCTAAGTCCCAGAGCATAATCTAACTTAACCCTCTCCGACATATGACGCGATTTTGAGCCTATTAGGGATACTTTAAAGCCTTTGTTACCATCAGGGGTATTTAGAAACCTTTAGTTTAGTTACTTCAACCTCTGCAGTTGTCTTTGAGTTAGCTGTGTTGAGCCTATTGGGGATACTTTAAAGCCTTTGTTACCATCAGGGGTATTTATAAACCTTTAGTTTAGTTACTTCAACCTGTGCAGTTGTCTTTGAGTTAGCTGTGGGCAGAACACTAATTTTGGAGAGGTAATTATAAGAGTGAGAGAACTCTATTTCTTATTGCTAATCTGGCAACCTCTGCGTCATATGTGCGTGAAAGGGTTAAGGGGGTAGGGTTTATTTATTTATTTATTTATTTATTTATTTATTTATTTTTTTTTTTTTTTTTGGGGGGGGGAGGCTAGGAATCCTCCTCCTTTTGTAAAATTCTCCTACTAACCGAGACAATAAGGGGCGAGGGAACGCGAAAGTGGCCCCGGACTCTAAGAATTGGAACTTTAAATGTTGTTTCTTTTTGGGGTCTTGTCTTGAGTCTGCCACCCCTAGCTATTGGGTATGTGCCTGAGTATATACATACATACATACATACATAAATACATACATACATACATCTTATTTATTTTTTCCTCGCTAGACCTCCATCAAGCTTAAACAAAATACTCCCTAGACCTCCCTTCGAAAACTTGAAAGATGTCCCGGCCGAAGGCCGGTTCTTCCTAAAATTACAGGCTCGCTATCGCTCGCCAGGAAAACATGGACACCTAAGGCACGAAAGGTCGTAATATTCACGAACAAAGGGAGTGAAATGTCATAAAATCGCCAAACTAATAGAACAAACGTCTTAAAATGTCAAAACTAATGGGGCTAAACATGAGGGAGAAGGGGGACGATAATAACCAACCCCCTTAAGGAAAATGATCATAAATTAGTCTAACAGTTTGTTCTACCCCAAACCAGTCTCTCAGAAGAATGATAGATATGCTTAACCCCTTCAATGATAGACATGCTTAACCCCTTCAATGTGCGATGTCGTCGTTTTGCTTTATATTAATTCTGACAAACATTAGACAATTTTATGGAGTTTTGGAAGAGTATCTGGGAATCAAGGAGATAAAGATTATTTAGAAGATCGAGTGTTCCTCACGAGATGTGGTTTCAGTCTCATGTCCTAATGGTGGCATTCCAGGCAATTCTGTCCAGAGTTGCCACACTTGTAGGTATTTTAATATAAGATCAGACCGTAGAATCTGATTCCACGTCTTTTTAGGTCTACTCTTCGATGCAGCTTCCTCCATGTTTACGGATTTGCGTCTTTTCTCTCAGTTTAATTCATCCATCTTCTCCACATGCCAAAACCATCCAAGCCTGCTTGTACGCATCTCATCACTGATACTCTTATTTATTTATTTTTATTTTTTTTTCTATATTCCAACTACTCCCTCTCGGGCATAGGCTGATAGCCCTTACACTCAACCGCTGAACACAGTGAGGCCCGTGAGGTCTTGCTCCAGTCTAGGGAGTGAGACATGTGAAGCTTCACAGCTTGAAGCAACTCCATCTCTGAAGCCGCCTCACCTCTGCGCTTCACAGTCTCATCCCCACAGACTCAGACCCTCACTCTCAGAATGCCACCTATTGAGCAATTAACTCACTAGGCATTGCCCCCCTGTAGCATATTTTTGAATATGGGAATATTCATACAATGCTATTTAATCAGGGAACAATGAAGGTATTTTTTTGGGCATTTCGGTGTGCTGTGGTAATGCACTGATACTAGCTAGGTACAGCACAAATTCCATCCCAATAATATCTTCCCATTGACATATTGGGATTCGAACCTGGGTCCATTGGATTACCAGACCAGTGGCAAGACCACTCTGCCACACCTAACCGTTTCCTGAGCTCTTCACTAGACTTCCTGTCTTATAGTTTGGCCCCACACATAAATATCGCCATTCTCATTTCATTATGTACCATTGTATTGGTATCATCTGGTCTGACTGTTCTAGATTCTGAAGCATAGGTCGTTGCATTTTATGATGCACACTGCACCTTTCCCTTCAAGGGGAGTAGGAATCTTTTCATGGTTAGAATTGGCAACAGTTCTCTGAACTTTCCCCAGCCACATCGAACTCTGGCGATAATGGCGGCTTTAACCCCATCACCGGCAGAGATGGTATCTCCCAAGTAGGAAAATTTGTCCATCAGCTCTAGCGAGTCACTGCCAAAGTTCACACTTTCTGGCCGGTCATTCAAAACAAGTTCCCCCTTACATACTACACAATTCATATCTTAATTAACCCTCTCACTCCCACAAGTCTTTCCAAAACTGAATGAAATCGTCTAATGAGAGCCAACAAATATGATGAAAGGCGTCATAGAATACTGAGCGGGCTATCTCATTTGTATGTGTTTATCATTTCTCTTACGTTATATGTTACAGTCTCTCCTCGCATTATGGTCATCTCTCTTAAATTGTATGCTTAACTTGTTATATAATGTAATTAAAAATATATTATACTTTTAGTTAAATGTGTCTCCTTTTTCATACTTATCTTTCGTTATTATTTTGTTTGATTATATGCTCTTATGTTACGTGCTATAAACTCGTAATGGTCATCTATCTTAAATATTGTGATTATCTTTTATACAATATATATTGTAAAATTCTCTTCTGTTAAGGTCATCTTTTATTAATATTGTGTTGATCTTCTTTAATAGGCTTTTTATTTTACACTTTTCTTCTCTGTTATTGTCTTCAATCTTTAATTTTGTGTTGTCTTCTTTTATCTGGCAGCTGTTGTCACCTTGATTATATCTTTAATTTCTTGAAACTTTTCTCATCATCATCTCTGTGAAAATTCTCTCTATCTCTCTCTTTCTTTCTTGCCGTCTCTCTGCCTCTCTCTCCACCACCATTACTACCACCTCCTCCTCCTCCTCCACCTCTCACCACCGCCATTATCACCACCACCTCCACCTCCTTCCTCCACCTCTTAAAACCACCATTACCACCACCATTATCAAAACTCCCCCTCCCTCTTCCTACACCTCTCACCACCACCACTATTACCACCTCCTCCTTCTTTTCCCCCCACCTCTCACCACCACAATTAGGCTACCACTTTCTCCTCTTCCTCCACCTCTCACCACCTCTCATCACCACCACCATTACCTCCTCCTCCTTCCTCCACATGCTACCACCACCACCACAATTATTACCTCTCCTCCTCCACCACCTCTCACCACCAATACTACCACCTCCTCCTCCACCACCATTACCACCTCTCACCATCTCCATCATCACCACCACCATCATTATCACCTCCTCTGCCTCTTTCATCACAATTTTTCTTGCCGTTGCCCTCATCAGTACGTTAATAGTCTCATTACCCTCCTTCACTGCCGATTCGCCGAGTCTTTTTTTTTCTCTCTCTCTCTCTCTCTCTTATTCCTCCCTTTTGCAGACTCGCCAACATGTTCATCCTTCACTCTCTCTTATACTCCTTCGTTGCTGATCCACCAATTTTGTTTTATCCTTCACGGTATACAGTATATATATATAATGTGTGTACGTGTGTGTGTGTGTGTGTGCTTCATATTGCAGTCACGTTCACTAATAATTGCTTCGATCCCTTGAAACTTAAAGCATAAAATCCTTAGAACTATTTTAAAGGTAAACGATATCATGGAACTTGGGTAGGACAACTAACATTTAAAAGGGGGTGGTGGGTTTTCCTGGTCCCCTTTTCCCTCATGTTTAGCCCCATTAGTTTATAAAATAAATATATAGCTAATTAATTAAATATATAAGAAAACAAATACAAAATATCAAAAATGGAAAATGGGAATCCCGTAGCCCCACTATTTATTGTAATGCTACATTTTTCTTGTTTCATTATTCATAAATTTAGCGTATTAATGTTTATGTATATATTTTTCTTACCATTATTGCATGACTCACTTGTTTGTTTATTAATATATTTTGGCTTGGCATTTGTATTTTCTGTTTGCCTTCGTATGTTGTTTCATTTTACCAATATTGTGTTTTTCCTTCCTTGCTCTGTTTCCCGGCTAATAGCCCTTTTAGCCCAATTGCCTTCGTCGTTACACACACTCACGTAATCACACTCATACAAACACACACACACACACACACACACACACACACACACACACACACATATGCACATACACATACACGCATATAAACACACTTGTACACACACATACAAACCTAAGTATACATACCCGGTACACACATCTATATATCTATCTATTGCCTGACGCCATGATCCCCGAAGGGGTGGCCACGAACGAACCGCCCCCAAGCACCTGTGTCCCCAGTCAGTCGACGCCCCTCCTCCCAACCAGCACCGCCTTCATTCATATACTTCCTCACTCCATCCTTCCACCTCTCCTTCGGTCTACCTCTCCCTCTCTGTCCTTCCACCTCGCTCTCGTACCGTACACCCTCTTAGTCATTCTCTCGCTTCCCATACGTTCCATATGGCCGAAGCATCTCAAGTTGTTCCTTTTCACACTTTCCAGCACATATACCACCACACCACACCTCCTTCTTACTTCCTCATTCGTCTGTCTATCCCTCCATGTAACTCCGCACACACTTCTCAAATAACTCATTTCCACCGCTCTCACTCTTACTGCTTTCAACGTTCCTACAACCCTCTTCCCCTGTTGCACCCTCTCCCGCACTTCTTCATCCAGTCCCATCTTTACTTAATACACTGCCCAGATACTTAAAGGAGCTGACGATCTCCATAGCCTGACCGTTCAGCTTCACCTCACACTCTGTGACTTCACCCCTTTCGAAGACCATAACCTTGCTTTTCCCCGCATTTACCTTCAAATTCCGTTTTTCGCACACTGTTCCAAACTCATTTACCAGACCCTGCAACTCCCATTCATTATTGCTCATCAGAACTGTGTCATCCGCAAACAGCAGTATAGGTAGCTTCCACTCAATTCCCTCCCTTTTCAGCGATACACCAACATCCACTGCTCTTCCTAGTATTTCTTTCATGACTCCATCCATAATTATACAGTAAGCAACCACAGGGACATCACACACCCCTGTTTCAACCCAACACTCAGGCCAAAGAACTCGCTCTGCTCATTCTCCACATGTACTGCCGCCTTTGCACCCTCATACATGCTCTTCACTGCTTTCAGCAACTTGCCATCTACTCCGTATATTCTAAGTACTTTCCACAAACCTTCTCTATCCACTCTGTCATAGGCCTTCTCAAAGTCCATAAAGGCAACATACACCTTTTGTTGCTTCTCCAGATATTTCTCCACAACACAATTCAGGGTAAAAAATCTGATCTACACATCCTCTTCCCTTCCCAATACCTCCCTGCTCGTCGCCTATCCATTTCTCCGTTCTCACTCTCACTCTCAATCACTACCCTACTGTACACCTTCCCTACTACGCTTAAAAGGCATATTCCTCGGTAGTTACCACACACTCCTCTTTCCCCTTTGCCCTTATATAGGGGGACTATTATGCCAGTCTTCCAGTCATCGGGTGCATTCCCCTTCTCCCATGCTAATTTGCACACATATTAACGTATTTACACATCCATACATACACATATTAACCCATACATTCACACGCGTACACACACATGTACACAAACACCTACCTGGCTCCCCCCATAACACACACAAAGCCCACCCAAGCATACACACACACACACACACACACACACACACACACACACACACACACACACACACACACACACACACACACACACACACACACACACACACACACACACACACACACACACACACACACACACACACACGAGGGGTCGGGGGTTCAATCTCCCGGCCGGGCGGAGACAAATTGGGCTTGTCTCCTTTCATGTGTTAGCCTCAGTTCACCTAGCTGTAAATAGGTACCTGGAATTAGTGGACGACGTTGTGACGTCCCATCTGGGGTTGGCAAAAATGGTACAAGGCGAGATGGGTATCATATGGTTCACCAAAGCTGATGGCTACCTAAGCCTTCGGGCGAGACGGTACCGTCTATAGTGAGAATGGTACCATACAGATCCACCCTAAGCCTTAGTTTCCGATGTCGCCAATTGGCTAAATATACAGACTACACACACATCCACAGTCATTCCAACGATACATATAACACCTACACATATAGGAGGCGGGAAATAACGAGCATGCTCACTCCCGCAATACAACTAGAGTAAGTACACACAGGTTCACCCAAAAGCACACACACACACAGGCTCACCCAAAAGCAATCACACACACACACACAGGCTCACCCTAAACCACAAACACACACAACCTCACCCAAAAGCACACACACAGGCTCACCCTAAAACACACACACACACACACACACACAGGCTCACCCTAAAGCACACACACACATACACAGGCTCACCCTAAAGCACACACACACACACAGGCTCACCCTAAAGCACACACACACAGGCTCACTCAAAAGCACACAGACGCACAGGCCCACTCAAAATTACACCCACACCCACACACACATATAGAATCCCATCCAAAAGCACACACACACGTACAACCTCACTCAAAACCACACACAACCCCCCCCCCCCCCATTACAAGCACACCCCGAGCCCGAGAAAGAGTTAGTTGAAGGTTAGGCCGGAACACCCCCGTCCCATAAAAGTCCCGCACCGGAGCTCAGTATTCTCACCCATACCATTTACACGCTTTTTCTGGCCTTTCTTGCCACCTTACGAGGGCAAACAGGCTCTCCGGGATCCTGCAAACGGGCGGCCTTCATGCTACACGGGCGGGCAATGCTGTCGGAGGGCGGCTGGCATTTTACGCCCAGAATATTGTTTTCTTGAGGAATTAGTTTCGTCACTTATAAACATTCGTGGCTTCCCCTATGTTTTTATCCGTGCAATTATAGATCTATGGATTGATTTTTGGATGGAGCTCGCTTTTTACTGGATAGTATATATCGTTTTGTAGTTGGTGTATAGACAATTATATTCATGCATTTGTTCCCAGATAAATACTTCCATAATTCGAAATAGATGAGCTCGACAATTTTTTATGAGGGATTGTACGAATGATTTTGCCCGTGTGGAAGCTAATGATTGGAGGGGTCGACTTTGCTGTTGATCTTGTTGTTGTTCTTCTTCTTGGGGGGGATTATCAGAAGTGGACTATGAGAAGTTGGACGCCGTACACTGTGTCTGGCCGCAGTGTTCATCTCCGTATCTGTCCTTTGTACTCTGCTTGGTAAGACACAAAGGGACTACTGCATAACTATGATATCCAGTTTACCAAAGTTTACCTTCACCAGGGTTAAGGGGGGATACCTGGCTCTCTAGGGAATCCTTTCTCCCTCCTGTTTAGCCCGATTAGTTTTGAGATTTGATGACGTTCGTTCCATTAGTTTGGCGATTTTAAGACCTTTCACCCCATTTCTGTGTCAATTTTAGGACCATTCGTAACATTTAGGTTGTTGATATTTTTCTGGCGAGCGATAGTGAGCCTGTAATTTTAGGAGGAACTGGCCTTCGGCCGGTACATTTTTCTACCAATATATGTACAAATTTAACTCGAAAGGAGATCTAGGGAGTGTTTCTTTAAGCTTGATGGAAGTCTAGCGAGACAACTTAAATGTTTACATAACGCTTTTTGTACCTGCGACGCCTTTTTAATTATATTCTAGCTATGTTTAGAGGATTTCATGCAGTTTAACCCTCTCACGTTTTTGACGCAATTTTGAGCCTATTAGGGATACCGGTACTTTAAAGCCTTTGTTACCATCAGGGGTATTTATAAACCTTTAGTTTAGTTACTTCAACCTCTGCAGTTGTCTTTGAGTTAGCTGGGGGCAGAAAACTAATTGTGGAGAGGTAATTATAAGAGTGAGAGAACTCTATTTCTTAGTGCTAATCTGGCAACCTCTGCGTCATAAAAACGTGAAAGGGTTAAGAAGGATCTGTGGTAGCAAATAGGGTTAAGTGAGATATTTCGAAGCCTGTTAATTTGCTGGAGGCCCTTTTAAAACTGAATAATATCGTCTACTAGTTGCCAAAATAATGTTAAAAGGACGCCACCGGTACTTAAGGGGAAATTTCCACTCGAGGGATTTTTTTCTTTACCCCTTTCTCCCTCATGTTTAGCCCCATTGCTTTTGAGATTTTAAGACGTTCGCCCCATTAGTTTGGTGATTTTAAGAACTTTCACCCCATTTATGTCACTTTTAAGACCTTTCGTGCCATTTAGGTGTCGATTTTTTCCTGGCGAGCAATAGCGAGCCTGTAATTTAAGAGGAACCGGCCTTCGGCCGGGAAATTTTTCTACCGAAAAATGTACAAATTTATCTTGAAAGGGGGTCTAGGGGGTGTAATTTTAAGCTTGATGAAAAAGTAGGGAACAAACTAAATACCTCCCCTTAAAGGGATACATAATTATAAAAATAGACCAAAAATACCCGCTACCCCCAACTACTGACCACCAACACACCCATTATAGATTAACCAGCTACCTGAGTTCCTTGGGTGCCCGCTGCCCACTCCGGGGTTCGATCTCGGGTCATAGTCAGAAATAATTATGACTCGGCCGCAGCATCTGGGTAGAACAATAGAGTTTTTTTTTTTTTTTTTTCTTGTTATTTTGTCTTATTTTTTTCTTTATATTTTTGTTCTTTCTTTAACATATTTTCTACCACATGAAGTAGAAATACTAGCCCTTGGCTATTAAATACAAGTGAAGATTGTCAAAGAAAAGTGATGGCAACGCCGATATTGATCAACCTATCCTGACGTACTTTAACTGCCCAACCTATTGTGATCACTCCAATATCATCCATAGCTAATGTCACAAAACAATACCATAATACATCGTCGGAGCGGTAGCGTACGTATTCAAGGCTTCAACCTGTGTCCCACATACGTGGCCACCGTGGGTGGCCCCTAGCCTATATCGGCAAAAAGTCGCGTCCAGGCCGATTTGCCAGGGATGTTAATGATGTAGGATGGCGGAAGGGCGTAACAACGACGGAGATAAAACGCAGTAGCAACAAAGATGGGATATATCCGATAAATGTAGGAACATTACGAACGGTCTGGGCTGATATACAAACGACGCAGTCGACGGAATGAAAAAACACGCCCAGGGGGGCGAGGACATGGCCGACGGAAATTCGACACTTGGTGCGACTGTCGTTAGTGCAATACACAACACCCTCAGTGGTGTATATGGTGTATATAAGTCCCTGCCACGCCGGAACATGGGTGCACCGCCACCGACACCTATGCGTCAAATCTTCTACCCAACCAACGCACATCAGGGCACCGGGTTGTTATTGGGATTTATTTCCGACAGAGTGCTGTCCTCAGTACCATCCAGACGCTACCACGAACATGAAATGCATCATGAACATTTGGGCACACTAGCAGACCCCTGGAAAATATCGTTACTTGCACAACGTGTGGCTAACGACGCATGCTGATCATTCCCTCGTTATTATCCCGACGACAATTTTTGCCTAGATTGTGACTGTCTAGACCCACTTTCAAGATAAAAATTTACATTTTTCGGTAGAAATGTGTCGCGGCCAAAGGCCGGTTCCTCCAATAGTACAGGTTCGCAATCGCTCGCCAGGATATAATTGACACCTAAAGGCTAAATGGCATGAAAGGCCTTAATATTGACGAAGAAATGGGGCGAGAGGTCTCACAATCGCCAAACTAATGGAACGAACGTCTTAGAATCTCAAAACTAATGTCGCTAAGCATTAGGGAGAAGGGGGTCCAGAAAAAGCAATTGTCTCCCCCTTAAGGGGATATGGGTCGTTTTTCTGGTCCCCCTCCTCCCTCATGGGTAGCCGCATTACTTTTAAGATTTGAAGAAGTTCGCCCCATTAGTTTGTCGATTTTAAAACCTTTCGTCCCATTTCTATATCATTATCAAGACCCTTCGTGCCATTTAGGTGTCGATTTTTTCCTGGCGAGCGAGAGCGATCCTCTAATTTTAAGAGAAATCGGCCTTTTCTATCGAAAATGTACACATTTCTCTTGAAGGGGATCTTGGGAGCGTTTTTTTTTTTGTAATCTTGATGAAGGTCTAGCAAGGTCACTATAAAATAAACAAGTTAATAAATAAATATACCAAACAAAGATCCACTGTATTCCTCCTTAACACTTTTTAATACCATAGATTCTTCTTAAGCTGCACGAACTCGTATAAATATGGCTAGAATAATATATAAAAGACGTCGCCGGTACTGAAGGGGTTAAGCCAATCACTCGCCAGGAAAAAAATCGACACCTAAGTGGCACGACAGGTCTTAATATTGACAAAGAAATGGGGTGTAAAGTCTTAACATTGACAAACTGGTGGAACGAACTTCTTAAAATCTAAAAACAAATATGCTAAACTTGAGGGAGAAGGAGGTCCAGAAAAAGCGACTACCTCCTTAATATTGACAAAGGCATGGGGTGTAAAGTCTTATAATCGCCAAACTAATGGGCCGAACGTCTTAAAATCTAAATACAATGGAGCTAAACATGAGGGAGAAGGAGGTCCAGAAAAGAACTACTAAGTTGGTTAGTGGAGAGAGCATAATAATTATAGCCTACCTCCTTAATATTGACAAAGATATGGGGTGTACAGTCTTAAAATCGCCAAACTAATGGGCCGAACGTCTTAAAATCTCAAAACTAATATGCTAAATTAACATGAGGGAGAAAGAGGTCCAGAAAAAAACTCCTTAATATTGACAAAGATATGGGGTGTACAGTCTTAAAATCGCCAAACTAATGGGCCGAACGTCTTAAAATCTCAAAACTAATGTGCTAAACATGAGGGAGAAAGAGGTCCAGAACAAGCGACTATCCTCCCCCTTTAACCCCTTCAGTACTGGTGACGTTCTTTTCGTTATATTCTGGCAACTAATAGACGATTTTAAAAAGTGTTTCCAGCAATTTATAGGCTTCGAACTATCTCCCTTGAACCCAATTTACAGGCTTCGAACTATCTCCCTTGAACCCAATTTATAGGCTTCGAACGATCTCCCTTGAACCCAATTTATAGGCTTCGAACTATCTCCCTTGAACCCAATTTATACGCTTCGAACTATCTCCCTTGAACCCAATTTATAGGCTTCGAACTATCTCCCTTGAACCCAATTTACAACCACAGATCCTAATTAAACTGCACAAAATCGTGTAAATATATCTAGAATATGTAACCTAAAAGACGTCGCCGGTACTGAAGGGGTTAAGACCATCACTCGCCAGGAAAAAATCGACACCTAAATGGCACGAAAGGTCTTAATATTGACAAAGAAATGAGGCGGAACGTCTTAAAAACTCAATACTAATATGCTAAACTTGAGGGAGAAGGACAATTGTCGACAAAGAAATGGGGTGTGACAAGATCTATATACGGGGTGTGCAGTCTTAAAATTGACACACTAATGGGGCAAACATCTTAAAATCTGAATACTAAAGGGACTAAACATGAGGGAGAAGGGGGACCAGAAACCAGCCCACCTTCCCTTAACCCTCTCCGACATATGACGTAATTTTGAGCCTATTAGGGATACTTTAAAGCCTTTGTTACCATCATGGGGTATTTAGACACCTTTAGTTTAGTTACTTCAACCTCTGCAGTTGTCTTTGAGTTAGCTGTGGGCAGAAAACTAATTTTGGAGAGGTAATTATAAGAGTGAGAGAACTCTATTTCTTATTGCTAATCTGGCAACCTCTGCGTCATATGTGCGTGAAAGGGTTAACCTCACAATTGGTATGCCGGCTGCCACGGGGTTTCTGGGCTGGCAACAGTGAGGCACGGTTTATTGCATAGTAATTACCGGTATTATATAAAAGGCCACATGCAAATAAGCGGAGCGGCGGCGGCGGGGAGGGCTTGAAGGACGGGAAGGAGAGAATGGCAGGGAAGTAGAAGGAATAGTTAGCACCTCAAAAAGCTCGCGGTCCATTCCAGGAGGATAATGTAGAGGATGGAAGGAGGGAGATTAAATAGTAAAGTACACACATGGACAAGTGTGATTAAGGGGAGGCATTTTTTTCTGTTCTGGACACCCTTCTCCCTCATGTTTAGCCTCATTACTTATGAAATTATAAGACGTTCGCTCCATTAGCTTGGCGATTTTAAAAGCTTTTGCCCCATTTCTTTGTCAATATCAAAACATTTTGTGCCATTTCTCATGGGGAGATTGTTGACATTTATTCAGTATTTTTCTAGTTTCCTCCCTAGACCACCATCAAACTTAACAAAAAACATCCATTAGATCCCTCATATAGATTAATGTGTACATTTTTTGGTAGACATTTGATAAAGGAGTAGAAAAGTGCAAAGAAGAACGACATTTTGGAGTTAGTGGAACCCCTGTTTCATTTTGTCTGGCTTCCCTCACGGTTTATGTTTGTTTCACCTACACAGACAGTAATCCAGCTAGCTCTCACAAGCACCTCCTCCTCCTATTCATGTTATTACGCTAAACAAGCACAACACACTTCTATATAATACACCAAATATATATTTTTTTTAAATGATCACCAACCGGTCTAAATTTGGCTCTGTCAATCTTTCAACTTTGAGGGAGACAATATTTGCAGGCACCTCTGCCCTTTGTCTCCCTCGTAAAAAAATAAATAAATAAATATTGAAATAGGTGTAAATTTATTTCTGACGAGCGACAGAAAGCCTGAAATTTAGCAGGAACCGCCCTTCGGTCGGGACATCTTTGTACCGAATAATGTACACATATACTGTATGTCGAAGGGAGCAAATATATATATATATATATATATATATATATATATATATATATATATATATATATATATATATATATATATACAGTATATATCCAGTATATATGTGTATATACTGTATATATAGATAGATAAATAGATAGATAGATATACAGTATATATATAATCGTATATAATAAACAAATGAAATACCCTCCCTTTAATGTCATGCCAGTATGCAGATTATGATATCACACTTGGATTGTTGCCATGTAGGTCAGTGACACGTATGATTAGGGGGTCTGGGTGGGCATAGTTTAGTGTGAAGGAAGTCTGGGAAGGCGTTTTTTGTTAGCCTAGGGGACAAACTAAAAGACATTGTTCGAAAATGGCAGAAACAAGCAAGATTCTCAATAACAATAAAACAAAAGAACATAATATAAAAATAAAATAAGCAATGACAAATGGATACATATAGAAGTAAACAAGCAAACAAATGGATAAATAAAGAAGTAAACAAGCAAACAAAATGGATAAATAAAGAAGTAAACAAACAAACAAAATGGATAAATAAAGAAGTAAACAAGCAAACAAAATGGATAAATAAAGAAGTAAACAAGCAAACAAAATGGATAAATAAAGAAGTAAACAAACAAACAAATGGATAAATAAAGAAGTAAACATGCACACAAATGGATAAATAAAGAAGTAAACAAACAAACAAATGGATAATTAATGAAGTAAACAAACAAACAAATGGATAAATAAAGAAGTAAACATGCAAACAAATGGATAAATAAAGAAGTAAACAAACAAACAAATGGATAAATAAGGAAGTAAACAAATAAACAAATAAATAACAAATTAGTAATCAAGCAAACAAAATGGATTAATAAAAAAGCAAACAAACAAACAAATGAATACATAAAGAAGCAAACAAGTAAACAAATGGATAAATAAAGAAACAAACATGCATACGAATGGATAAATAAAGAAGCAAACAAGCAAACAAATGGATAACTAAAGAAGCAAGGCTACAATAAATGGATAAATAAAAAGAAAACAAGCAAACAAATGGACAAATAAAGAAGTAAATAAGCAAACAAATGGATAAAAAAGAAACAAGCAAACAAATGGATAACTAAAGAAGTAAACAAGCAAACACATGGATAAATAAAACAGTAAACAAGCAAACAAATGGATAATTAAAACAGTGAACACGCAAACAAATGGATAAATAAAACAGTAAACAAGCAAACAAATGGACAAAGAAAACAGTAAACAAGCAAACAAAATTGGATAAACAAAGAAGCAAACAAACAAACAAACAGCCAACCTCGTGACAGTCTGCCAAGTGAGATTAAAAAGAAAAGAGAGAAAGTGTTTGTTTTGGTAGCCTGCCCAAGTGTGTGTGTGTGTTTGTGTGTAGGGGGTTTCGTATGTGTGTGCGTAAGGGGAGTGGAGTCTTTTGTGTGTGTGTGTGTGTGTAGGGGGTTTCGTATGTGTGTGCGTAAGGGGAGTGGAGTCTTTTGTGTGTGTGTGTGTGTGTGTGTAGGGGGTTTCGTATGTGTGCGCGTAAGGGGAGTGGAGTCTTTTATGTGTGTGTGTGTGTGTGTGTGTATGTGTGTGTAGGGGGTTTCGTATGTGTGTGCGTAAGGGGAGTGGAGTCTTGTGTGTGTGTGTGTGTGTGTATGTGTTCGTGTTCGAGAGAAAGAAAAAATAGGGGGTTTGTATGTATGTGTGTAAAGGGAGTAGGGTATTGTGTGTGTGTGTGTGTATGTATGGAGGATCTGTATGTGTGTGTGTAAGGGAACTGGAGTCTTGTGTGTATGTGTATGTGTGTAAAGGGAGTAGGATATTGTGTGTGTGTGTGTATGTATGGAGGATCTGTATGTGTGTGTGTAAGGGAACTGGAGTCTTGTGTGTATGTGTATGTGTGTAAAGGGAGTAGGATATTGTGTGTGTGTGTGTGTATGTATGGAGGATCTGTATGTGTGTGTGTAAGGGAACTGGAGTCTTGTGTGTATGTGTATGTGTGTAAGGGAGTAGGATATTGTGTTGTGTGAGTATGTATGGAGGATCTGTATGTGTGTGTGTAAGGGAACTGGAGTCTTGTGTGTATGTGTATGTGTGTAAAGGGAGTAGGATATTGTGTGTGTGTGTGTGTATGTATGGAGGATCTGTATGTGTGTGTGTAAGGGAACTGGAGTCTTGTGTGTATGTGTATGTGTGTAAAGGGAGTAGGATATTGTGTGTGTGTGTGTGTATGTATGGAGGATCTGTATGTGTGTGTGTAAGGGAACTGGAGTCTTGTGTGTATGTGTATGTGTGTAAAGGGAGTAGGATATTGTGTGTGTGTGTATGTATGGAGGATCTGTATGTGTGTGTGTAAGGGAACTGGAGTCTTGTGTGTATGTGTATGTGTGTAAAGGGAGTAGGATATTGTGTGTGTGTGTGTGTATGGAGGATCTGTATGTGTTTGTGTAAGGGAACTGGAGTATTGTGTGTATGTGTATGTGTAATGGGAGTAGGGTATTGTGTGCGTGAGAGAGAGAGAGAGAGAGAGAGAGAGAGAGAGAGAGAGAGAGAGAGAGAGAGAGAGAGAGAGAGAGAGGATAGGGGGGTTTTCTATGTGTGTGTGTTAGGGGAGTGTGTTGTGTGTGTGTGTGCGTGTGTGTGTGTGTGTGTGTGGAGGAGAGGGGTATTCTGTGTGTGTATGTGTGTGTGTGTCTGTGAAGAGAGAGGGGTCTTGCGTGTGTATATATGTGTTTAATTAAGGGAGTGGGGTCTTGCGTGTGTGTGTGTGTAAGGGAAAGTGGGTCTTGCATGTATGTATTCGTGTCCGTGTGTGTGTGTGTGTGTGAGGATGGGGAGGGGGTCTTGTGTGTTTGCGGTGTATTAATTTGTGTGTGTGTGTGTGTGTGAGAGAGAGAGAGAGAGAGAGAGAGAGAGAGAGAGAGAGAGAGAGAGAGAAGTGAGAAGTCTTGTGTGCGTGTGCGTGAATGTATGCTTTAAATATGTGTACATGTGTGTGTACGCAGGCATGTACAGTATATTTATGTGTGTGCATTTGAGAGTGCCTGTACGGATTTTTGCCCGTGTATGGAAGTAAGTTCACATATGTGGGAATGTGTGTCAGTTTAAAGGTGATTTAGAACGTGTGTTAATGTGTGTATGTGTGTGAGCGTGTGTGTGTGTGTGTAGTCGTGCATACATGATGGCATTATGGTGTCAAATATCTAGTGCCCTTCAATTTTGGCGAGATTGTGTGGGTGTGGGGGATAGTTACAAGGAGTTACAAGGATAGTTAGTATCCCAGAGACCTTGCTGTCCATTCCGTGGAGCTACTCGAAGTGGAAGGAGAGAGACTGTTTAGTGCACTACACTCATTACAGAGTGCAAAATACTATCTACTCTCTTCTTGAACTGACTACTATTTACAACTTCGGAGGGAAGTTTGTTTCAGGTAGAACAGATCTTATAATTATGTGAAAAAGTGTCCACTAATACTACTGGTAAACATTTTCAATTCCAATTTCCAGCAATGGTTGCATGTTGTATTCATAGTGAGGCTAAACATTTTGCTATAATCCACATTGTCAAACCCAATAAGTATTTTTAGTACTTCAATGAGCTGACCTCGTAGTCTGCGTGTTGCCAACGGCAAGAAATCAAGAGCTCTCAACCAGTCCTCATAGCTCAGTCTTCTAATCGATGGAATAAGCTTTGCAGCCCAAGCTTGTACTCTTCCCAGTCGCTATATATCTTTCCTGAGTGCTGGAGACCAGAATAATCAGCATACTCCAGGAGAGGCCGTATCAGAGCGTTGTAAAGTATGAACTAAGACTTTCTCCATATGTTTATACTTATATTTCTGACATTTTCTGAGCTTTCTTCTCTACTTCAATGCACTGCTTGGAAAACTTTAGGTCACTGTTGATCAAATACCCAAATCCTTTTTCCAAGTCAGTCACTTCGAGAGAGAGAGAGAGAGAGAGAGAGAGAGAGAGAGGTGCGTGTGTGTGTGCCTTTAAATATGTGTGTATTGTGTGGTGGATCAATTGTGTGTGTGTATGTGACTGTGTGTGTGTGTGTGTGTACTAGTGTGCGAGTGGGGGATCTTAACCGTGCGTGTGTTTTATGTGTGTGTATAATTATGTGTGACTTTGTGATTATAAACACACGGGATTCTGCCAGAAGGTCGCTTGGCCCACACAAGGCAGATCCCCTTCACACCCAGCCCATGTGCCTATCTAATTCTGCCTTGAAGCTCTCTATCGTTCTTTATCCTACTGTTGCACTCCGTAGCCTATTCCACATATCTACAACTCTGTTACCAAACCAGTGGTTGCCTATATCTATTCTGAGACGAAATTAATCTTATTTGAAACTCTTTGTTCGAGTTTGTTTGCTATCACTTAAGGGAAGATTTCCACTTGAGGGATTTTTTTCTTAACCCCTTTCTCCCTCATGTTTAGCCCCATTGCTTTTGAGATTTTAAGACGTTCGCCCCATTAGTTTGGCGATTTTAAGAACTTTCACCCCATTTATGTCACTTTTAAGACCTTTCGTCCCATTTAGGTCTCGATGTTTTCCTGGCGAGCGATAGCGAGCCTGTAATTTAAAAGGAACCGGCCTCCGGCCGGGAAATTTTTCTACCGAAAAATGTACAAATTTATCTTGAAAGGGGGTCATGGGGGTGTAATTTCAAGCTTGATGGAAGTCTAGGAAACACACTAAAAACCTCCCCTTAAGCTTCAATATATCTTTCATGGCCCCTTTATTAATCCCACTTACCCACTTGAACACCTCTATCATATCCTTTCCAACTATACGACTCTCCAACGAATGCAAGCCTAATTTGTTCAACATTTCTTCATATGTACGATTATTAATATTAGGCTATAGATAATGTTTGTATTTCTTCGTTGCACTGGCTGTGAAGAAACGTACGTATGTTCAATCTGTGATAAAGGAACATTGAACAGCATACTCCATGTGTGTGTGTGTGTGTGTGTATGTATGTATGTGTGAGTGTGTGTGTATGCATGTGTTTGTGTGTATATGTGCGTGTGTATGTGAAGTGCAAGGCTGAAGGTTTGTTTATTGAATTCTGTTTACGGCCTGTCAAATACTGAGTGAGCGTTAGTATGTACACTACGGGTATATTCACACATGGACCGGCGTGCACATGTGTGGTTATATTGTGTGTACGTGTGTGTGTATGTACGGCATAGAAACACTGAGGGTGAGTAGTTAACCTCTGGAGGATTATGACGCGTTTTACCAGTTAGTTCTGGCTGTCATTAGACGATTTTATTCAGCTTGGGAAGGATCTGTGGGAGTCAGAGGCGTAATTAAGTTCGTGTTGACCCATTAAATTCCCAGAGATCCTCCCTAATCTGCACTTTCTCGTCTAATAACAGCCAGAATGTAATCAAGACACGCGCGTCATTGGTTATTGAATGGTTATTGTGCTGTACTTGATTAAGGGGAGGTTTTTAGTTTGGTCCCTAGATATCCATCAAGCTTCAGATTACACCCCCTTGAGCCCCTTTCAAGATAAATATGTACATTTTTCGGTAGAAAAATGTCCCGGCTGAAAGCCGGTTCCTCTTAAATTACAGGCTCGCTATCGCTCGCCAGGATAAAATCGACACCTAAATTGCACGAAAGGTCTTAAAATTGACGGAAATGGGGCGAAAGTTCTTAAAATCGCCAAACTAATGGGGCGACTGTCTTAAAATCTCAAAAGCAATGGGGCTAAACATGAGGGAGAAAGGGGTCCAGAAAAAAATCCCTCAAGTCGATATCTCCCCTTAATGAGGGGGTTTTCTGGACCTCCTTCTCCTTTCATGCTTAGCCCCACTATTTTGACGATTTTAAGACCTTTGGTGCCATGTAGGTGTCAATTATTTCCTGGCGAACGATAGTGAGCCTGCAATATAGAAGGAACCGGCCTTAGGCCGGGGGATTTTGCTTCCGGAAAAATGCACAACTTTACCTCGGGGGGGGGGGGGGGGGGGGGGGGGGGTTCTAGGGGGTATTACCTCGTGGGGGGTTCTAGGGGGTATTATTTAAGGGGAGGTTTTAAGGGGAGGTTTTTGGTTGATTCCCTAGACCTCCATCAAGCTTAAAATTACTCCCCCTAGATCCCCTTTCAAGATAAATTTGTACATTTTTTGGTAGACAAATTTTCCGGCCAAAAGCCGGTTCCCCTTAAATTACAGGCTCGCTATCGCTCGCCAGGAAAACATCGACACCTAAATAGCGCGAATAGTCTTAAAATTGACAGAAATGGGGCGAGGGTTCTTAAAATCGCCAAACTAATGGGGCGAACGTCTTAAAATCTCAAAAGCAATGGGGCTAAACATGAGGGGGGGGGGGAGAGAGGGGGGTAAAGACACAAAAATCCCTCATGTGGCTATCTCGCCTTATTAAGCTTGATATATATATAATGCTTAGAGAGGAAACTGGAAATAGATCAGCTAATTAATCAATGTCACTCGCAACACCACAAACACACCCCACACACACACACACACTTAACTTAAGGGGAGATATCCACCTGGAGGATTTTTTTCTGGACCTCTTTCTCTCTCATGTTTAGCCCCCACTACTATTGAGATTTTAAGACGTTCGCCCCATTAGTTTGGCGATTTTAAGAACCCTCGCCCCATTTCTATCAATTTTAAGACCATTCGTGCCATTTAGGTATCGATTTTTTCCTGGCGAGCGATAGCGAGCCTGTAATTTAAGGGGAACCGGCCTTCGGCCGGGAAATTTTTCTACCGAAAAATGTACAAATTTATCTTGAAAGGGGGTCTTGGGCGAGTAATTTTAAGCTTGATGGAAGTGTTCGGAATCAACTAAAAACCTCCCCTCCCAATCTACCAAGATTGGAAGCTAAAGCGTCACATTATTCCTTTGCCCCTCAACTTTCTCTTCATAATTGCTGAGGGGCACAGGGCCCTGGGTGGGGCTTTGGTTTCCCGGGCGTTTACGCACCCTCTCAGCCCCCCGCCATGGAGTGGCTTCGGTCACCCAGGCTTTATTGTGGTCGGCAGGGAGGGTTCTGTGGGGTCGCTCGTTTATGGCCTTGGCCTTACTCGGGGCCTTGGGGCTGTTCGGCCAGGCAGCTTGGGGAACAACAACAACAACAACAACAACTAAAAACCTCCCCTTAATGAAAGCATGTGCTTCACCCGGGATTCGAACCTGGGTTACCACATGCAGATCTTAAACACCCAAACCATTACACCATCAAAACAGATACATATATATATATATATATATATATATATATATATATATATATATATATATATATATATATATATATATATATATATATATATATATATATATATATATATATATATATATATATATATATATATATATATATATATATATATATATATATGTATAGGCCTACAGTATATGTCCCCTCAATAGTTCACGAATTGGTACTTACTATCCTAGTATATCCACGGGAGATGTACGGTCGTTAAGGGGAGGTATTTAGTTTGTTCCCTAGACCTCCATCAAGCTTAAAATTACACCCCCTTGAGTCCCTTTCAAGATAAATTTGTACATTTTTCGGTAGAAAAATGTCCCGGCCGAAGGCCGTTTCCTCTTAAATTACAGGCTCGCTATCGCTCGCCAGGATAAAATCGACACCTGAATGGCACGAAAGGTCTTAAAATGGGGTGAAAGTTCTTAAAATCGCCAAACTAACGGGGCGAACGTTTTATAATATCAAGCGCAATTGGGCTAAACATAAGGGAGAAAGGGGTCAAGAAAAAAATCCCTCAAGTGGTAATCTCCCCTTAACACTATCTGGTCCGACGTCTTGGGGGTTATTATATAATTATATTGTATTTATTATTAGTATTGAGAATTTGGCTTGTTTTTGCCATTCTCGAGCAACGTATTTGAGTTTGTCCCCTAGGCTAACAAAAATGCCTTTCCAGATTTAGTTCAAACTGAGAAATACCCACCCAGATCCACTTCATACTAATTTGTACATTATTCGATAGAAAAATGTCTCGGCCGAAGCCTGATTTCTTATAAATTACGGGGTTAATATTGCTCGCCCACGAAAAAATCGACGCCTGAATGGGGTGAAGCGTCTTATCATTGCTAAAATAATGGGACGATACATCTTAGAACATTCAAACAAATGGAGCGAAACCGTGGAAGCCCAAAAGGACCCCCCTCTAACCAAATAGGGTTAAAATAATATATTCTAATCTAAATTTGATCCCTCTCTATACACCTAATGATTACTAAGATTCAAAAGTTTTCTATACTAGATTAAGTTTAATTAATATTTCTCTTCCATAGACT
This sequence comes from Paralithodes platypus, assembly GCA_032716605.1. NCBI lineage: Eukaryota > Metazoa > Arthropoda > Malacostraca > Decapoda > Lithodidae > Paralithodes > Paralithodes platypus. The sequence goes on from CM064574.1 coordinate 2,604,378, forward strand.
CTTGGACTACTTATAAAGTTACCTGTCATCTCATCGACTATTTATATTTAATACGATCTCCAATCACCTTCGAGTACCTAATAGTAGTTTTATATAAACTCATCGACTATTTATATTCAATACAAATTACAATCCCCGTCGATTAACAAATATTAATCCTCTTCCATAAACTGATCAACTTCTTTGATACATTATATTTCTAAAACAAACATTAAGTACTTATATTCAGTACTCCCCAACGATACTAGACATTAAGAGAAAAGGGGTACTGCCGTATCACCGGACAATCTTCGAGCATTGCGATATATATATATATATATATATTTTAGGGTGCCCCCAAAACAAAAAGTTTAAATTGTCATTCTCCACAAGGCTGATCCTGTTCCATATCACAACTGGAGTTTGCATGCAGAAAATCATAAATATTTGACTGTATTTAGAGGTACCAACTATATGTAAATTTTTCGATTTTGAAATAAAATATAAATATTTTGTACTTAATGTATTCTTGGTTGTTGCCATTATACAGGGGGTTCCAGTAATGCTTTTCATAAATTATATGGTAGACTCATCAGACAAAAATAAGAATAAATTACTCTATGAACATGAGGTTGAGTATTTATAATGCCTTTTGGCCTTCGCTATCGCTTGCTAGCCTCAAGATAGTGAGCAGTAGCGATCTGACTTTTCGGTAGAAAAATATGTCCGGCTTCGCCGGATTTGATTATCCTACCGAAAACATCAGCTCGCTACCGCTCGCTAGCCCCTTGGACTGAATGGCATTGTATCTATCGTTAACTTAAATCGTATAATAACTCCGTTATTATAAATACTCAACCTCATGTTCATAGAGTAATTTATTCTTATTTTTGTCTGATGAGTCCACCATATAATTTATGAAAAGCATTACTGGAACACCCTGTATATACCAGTAACTGTAAACAATGAAGAATTGTGTGTTAATTGTAATAAATATAACATAATAAGGCAGAAACAAATCTTTGAATTGTAATGCGTAAGTTGTTGGCACCTCTAAACATGCTCCTATCTCTCCAATTTGTTGCAGGTAGGGTCTTGTAGTCATATGTAACCAAACCAGCCTTGTGGAGCACCATACTATTAGAACAAAATTATAGCCCTATGTTTTTGGGCCACCCTAATATATATATATATATATATATATATATATATATATATATATATATATATATATATATTGAATAACACTACATGTTCTTAGGCAGAGGTCCTGTCTGTAAGAAAAAATACCTGCACAAATTATACAGTATATACGGTAGTTAGAACAAAGATGAATATAGATGCAATGGATAGGAACAGATCTGAAAGTCAAAGCAATGTTACCAGCCATCGGAACTTCTGGACTGTAGCCTTCTTGACGCCACTGACATATCTCTGGCCAAACAAATGGCCCCCAAAGGCATAAGAGTTCTGATGGTTGCAGCTGCACTTAAGGAGAAGTTGCTTCAAACTATGGATGAACGGAAACTGTAGAGAGGAATATAATGCAGTTAAATGAATTCCCCAAAAGGAGCAATACAACGCAAAGAAATTTAAGGGGAGGTTTTTAGTTTGGTCCCTAGATATCCTTCAAGCTTAAGATTACACCCCTTGAGCCCCTTTCAAGATAAATTTGTACATTTTTCGGTAGAAAAATGTCCCGGCTGAAAGCCGGTTCCTCTTAAATTACAGGCTCGCTATCGCTCGCCAGGATAAAATCCACACCTAATTGGCACAAAAGGTCTTAAAATTGACAGAAATGGGTTGAAAGTTCTTAAAATCGTCAAATAATGGGGCAAACGTCTTAAAATTAGAAAAAACAATGGGGCTAAACATGAGGGAGAAAGGAGTCAAGAAAAAAATCCCTCAAGTGGAAATCTCCCCTTAAGCACGATAGAATAATTGATCAAGTAGTGAACAGTGATAAAACCAATGTTATCTAAAACCAATGTTATATAAAACCAATGTTATCTAAAACCAATGTTATATAAAACCAATGTTATATAAAACCAATGTTATCTAAAACCAATGTTATCTTCAACCTACTGTAGCTAGGCGACACAAGGGTGCCTGTTGTGGATGGAGGGTGCATCAAGAATGACATCCGCGGTGTGATTGTTTATGCGGGGAGGCAGAATCCCCCCAGAGATGCCCGGAAGGTGCACTATGAACGAGACTGCTAAACGTGGGAGTTTGAGAGGAATAGAGAACAGCTCGGTACTGAAGAGCCGGTGGTACTTGGATCCCCCCCCCCCCCCCTCCCTCCCGAGTTGTTGTGGGTAACTCCATACATATCATGAAGGACGGACAAGTATGGGAAGCTCTTGCATCGGTGTCGAGTTGTTAGAGGCATCTCAGGATAATTATGTAGGAATGAAACTGGTCATTGAGGTGACAATCATAAAGCCGCTGTCACACGAGCCCCTTCTCCGTAAATTTGTCATGAGCAAGTTTTTTCTCGTTGTATTTCGGGACATTTTTCGCACTGGTATCGGCAACTAGACTGCAGGTAGATTATGTTAGGCGGCTGAAATCTGATATAGTGTAATTGTTTAGGCTTCCAGACCATAATTGCCCGTACAAATTGCTCGAAAAAGGGCTCGTGTGACACCGGCTTATGGCAAGATATATTCCCGGATGTGTAGCGTAAAAGTATGTGTAAACTATCCATGTGTCGTTAAGGGGAGGTTTTTAGTTTGGTCTCTAGATATCCATCAAGCTTAAGATTACACCCCCTTGAGCCCCTTTCAAGATAAATTTGTACATTTTTCGGTAGAAAAATGTCCCGGCTGAAAGCCGGTTCCTCTTAAATTACAGGCTCGCTATCGCTCGCCAGTATAAAATCGACACCTAAATGGCACGAAAGGTCTTAAAATTTACAGAAATGGGTTGACAGTTCTTAAAATCGTCAAAATAATGGGGCGAACGTCTTAACATTAGGGAAACAATGGGGCTAAACATGAAGGAGAAAGGAGTCAAGAAAAAAATCCCTCAAGTGGATATCTCCCCTTAAGGCCGTTCGACGATTAGACCGTGGGTAGTTTAGGTCAGGAGCCATTTAGGCTATACTCGATTTTTGTATTTTATTTTTTAATTGGCTGGTATTTTAATCCGTTAGCAGCTCATTTCTCCGATAACTAAGGGAATATTATGAAACTACTATGCCTTTGCATCATACTATTGCCAAATGTTCGTATTTAATAGCATACTTGGTTATAACAACATCGTAATCAAAATGTTGGTCCTAATAGCTGAGTAATTAAGATGGAAACAAGCCAACTTCTCGCCATCTTTAAACACAAATAGGGCAAAGGCTGTAAGACGTTTAGGCCGTGAGACATTTAAGGGGAGGTTTTTAGTTTGGTCTCTAGATATCCATCAAGCTTAAGATTACACCCCCTTGAGCCCCTTTCAAGATAAATTTGTACATATTTCGGTAGAAAAATGTCCCGGCTGAAAGCCGGTTCCTCTTAAATTACAGGCTCGCTATCGCTCGCCAGGATAAAATCGACACCTAAATTGCACGAAAGGTCTTAAAATTGACGGAAATGGGGCGAAAGTTCTTAAAACCGCCAAACTAATGGGGCGACTGTCTTACAATCTCAAAAGCAATGGGGCTAAACATGAGGGAGAAAGGGGTCCAGAAAAAAATCCCTCCAGTCGATATCTCCCCTTAAACCATGGCTCATATAAACTATGCATAATACACATGCATATATTATTAAATACCTAATTATTATGAAATTACGTCTATATATCAATCTGAATGGGAATATTTGCATAAACAAATTGTAAAAACTAACGAATTGAAGGTACAGTCATTTATTTTCGTAAATGTATTCACTCAAATTGATCGTTGGGTGAACAGGGCCATACATCAATAAACTCACATGGTTTAATAATTAATGTTATATATTATTATAAATGGATTTATTTGTATAGAGTATAATTATTGTTTAGAATCTTCCATTTTCTTTAGTACTTGATTTGAGAGGATGAGAGAGACAGAGAAGACGTGAAATTGGAGGGGATACTTGGAGAAATAAAATTGTCTGTGGTCACTTCACGCCAAGTAGGTGACGAGAAGATAGAGAAGTCATTATTTCATGATTAGGGAATTATTATCCAATCCTTTAGTTTCTAAGATACTTGTTCCAATATACATATATTGGAAAGTTTCTGTTCAGTATCCACTAGTAGCTATATACAGGGTGTCCCAGGAGGAAATTCCATAACTTTGGGAACTGATAAAACAAGGTGTTCGAAGCCTAAAATGCTCTATAAGAAATATTCCAAATATCAACCGGTATAGAGATATTGCATGTTAAAAACTGTATTTTCCTATGTATATCCCCATAAGGCTGTCCTAGAGCTTATCATCCCCCCCCCCCCCCTCATCTAACTGGAATAATTATACCATGTTAATATCAAGATAATATAATTATGTAATTTGCTTAATTAAATTATGGTCTACTGGTTGAAATGGTCTACTGGTTGAAATGGTCTACTAGTTGAATTGGTCTACTGGCTGAATTGCTCTATTGATTGAACTGGTTTACCGGTTAAAATAGTCTACTGGTTGAATTGGTCTACTAGTTGAATTGGTATACTGGTTGAATTGGTCTACTGGTTGAATTGGTCTACTAATTGAATTGGTCTACTGGTTGAATTGGTCTACTGGTTGAATTGGTCTACTGGTTGAATTGGTCTACTAGTTGAATTGGTATACTGGTTGAATTGGTCTACTGGTTGAATTGGTCTACTGGTTGAATTGGTCTACTAGTTGAATTGGTCTACTGGTTGAATTGGTATACTGGTTGAAATGGTATACTGGTTGAATTGGTATACTGGTTGAATTGGTCTACTGGTTGAATTGGTATACTGGTTGAATTGGTCTACTGGTTGAATTGGTATACTGGTTGAATTGGTCTACTGGTTGAATTGGTATACTTGTTGAATTGGTCTACTAGTTGAATTGGTCTACTGGTTGAATTGGTCTACTGGTTGAATTGGTATACTGGTTGAATTGGTCTACTGGTTGAATTGGTCTACTAGTTGAATTGGTATACTGGTTGAATTGGTCTACTAGTTGAATTGGTATACTGGTTGAATTGGTATACTGGTTGAATTGGTATACTGGTTGAATTGGTCTACTGGTTGAATTGGTCTACTGGTTGAATTGGTCTACTAGTTGAATTGGTCTACTGGTTGAATTGGTCTACTAGTTGAATTGGTATACTGGTTGAATTGGTATACTGGTTGAATTGGTATACTGGTTGAATTGGTATACTGGTTGAATTGGTATACTGGTTGAAATAGTCTACTGGTTGAAATAGTCTACTGGTTGAATTGGTTTACTGGTTGAAAAAGTAATGGTATACTGATTGAACTGGTCTACTGATCGAAATGGTCTACTGGTTGAAATGGTCTACTGGTTGAAATGGTCTACTGGTTGAAATGCTCCACTGGGCAAAATGGTCTACTGGTCGAAACGGTCTACTGGTCGAAATGGTCCTCTCGTCGAATTATCCGGTCATCATGTGTACCAACTGGTCAATGTGTGTGCGTGTGTTATACCCTGTGTGTGTGATGATATAATTATGTGTGCGTGCTTCTGGTGTACATTCCACCCCAACCACAACTACCACAATTGGGGACACAACCATTAACAACCACAACACCGATTTCCACAACTACCCAAGATTAACCCCTTAGAGAGAGAGAGAGATTTATAAGTTGTTAGCTGACAAATTATATATCAACATTCTACAATCAAACTTCATTACTACAACTACCACAAACGCTACCACAGTACTCATCACAACCACGACAACCATCACCTCTACCACATTCAATACAACCACAATCACCACAACTACCATACCACAATAATTACCATACCACAATTACCATAATCATCTTTATTATCACACACATCACAACCACAACAACCGCCATTAACCCATAACTAGCATTACAACTACCACAACTACAATAACAACTACCTCAACAACTACCACAACAACTACTATAACAACTACCATAACTACAACAACTACCTCAACAACTACCACAACTACTACCGCAACAACTACCGCAACAACTACCACAACAACTACCATAACTACTACCACTAATATCACAACTACTATAACAACCACAACTACCACAACCACTACCACAACTACGAAGAGAGACAGCTGGACGGGGTTCAAGCCAGATACGTCAGTCACAGCGCTTATATCGGTGTCAACACACTCTCTCTCTCTCTCTCTCTCTCTCACACACACACACACACACACACACACACACACCCACACACACACACACAGCCCGTAGCCTAGTAGGTAGAGCTCTCGTTTCACACACGAGGGGTCGGGGGTTCAATCCCCGGCCGGGCGGAGACAAATTGGGCTTGTCTCCTTTCATGTGTTAGCCTCAGTTCACCTAGCTGTAAATAGGTACCTGGAATAAGTGGACGACGTTGTGACGTCCCATCTGGGGTTGGCAAAAATGGTACAAGGCGAGATGGGTATCATATGGTTCACCTAAGCTGATGGCTACCTAAGCCTTCGGGCGAGACGGTACCGTCTATAGTGAGAATAGTACCATACAGATCCACCCTAAGCCTTCGTTTCCGATGTCGCCAATTGGCTAAAAAATACAGACTACACACACATCCACAGCCATTCCAACGATACATATAACACCTACACATATAGGAGGCGGGAAATAACGAGCATGCTCACTCCCGCAATACAACTAGAGTAAGTACAACTAGAGTAAGTACACACACACAAGCATGACTGTAATCTGGGCCAATTGTGCTCTTTTGTAATGTTTCCTTGTTACATAATTAACTCAACAAATGAATACCCCTGCTCTCTCTCTCTCTCTCTCACACACACACACACACACACACACAGTCTCTCTCTCTCTCCTCGATTGTAATATATTTGTCGTACTATTATTGCATAATAATTTATGTAGGTCGAAATATTAGTCACATCATGTATGTAATATTTGTATTCAGCTAACTATGATCTCAATAACCATTGATGTAAGAAAACATGAATGGCCTCCTCATATGATTGCACTAGTTTTGTAGTGCTATTATTTACCTGTCAATTAATAATTCAGTCACTTTTTTTTTTTTTTTTTTTTATGAGCACGTATAGGCCTATACAGCACATGTGGCAATCAAATGAGGAAACTATAATAACACCAGACGACGATACTGTTGTTACAGTAGAATAATGGCTCTTTGAGCAGTATGTATTGCCTTACCAGTGGTTGTCCCCTTATTATTATTATTATTTTATTATTATTATTGAAATACCACAGGAACGAAAATTCCTGGGAGCGAAACTTCCACCCCCAACGAGATCCCTCTCTTTCTACCACCTCCCTCCACATGTTACACGTCTCGTTAATCACAGTCTTCTAATATACAAATCACATTTCCTTACCCCCTGACATTCTTGAAATACCCACTAAGTATATTCAATTAGATACCAACCATGCAGACTAATACGTTCGTTGTGTATGGGTACGAGGCGATCTCAAGACACCTTAGCTCCCAGTGCACAACGAACCGGATCATGATTATGTCCGCCTGTATTAGATTATGTATTATGTTGATTTATACCATTGCCTATTTTTGTAATAATTGTATTCAGCTAACTATGATCTCAATAACCATTGATGTAATGAAAATATGAATAGTCTCCTCATACGATTGCACTAGTTCTGTAGTGCTATTATTTACAACCTTTCAATTAATAATTCAGTCAATACAATTTTTTTTTTTAATGAGATACGTATTGTATATACGTATCTCATGTGACCATGTGACAATTAAATGAGGAAACTATAATAACACATCTGAATAATGCCAACCTGACTTATAAACACAAATATGAATGTAACCAGACGACGATGCTGTTGTTTCAGTGAAATAATGGCTCTTTGAGCAGTATGTATCGCCTTACTAGTGGTTGTCCCCTCACAGGATGGGGGGCGCTGCTCAATAAACTCGTCCCTCGGGGCAAAATCAAAATAAAATCCTCGCATCTCTTTCTTTCTCTCTCTATTCTCTTCTATAATCTATATTTTATTAATTTAACCACAACACCAAACACCCCCAATGGAATTAATTAAAGTATATATGATCCGCCGGGATTCGAACCCGGGTTATCACACACATATTTTTGCCACCTTAACCATTACACCACCAGGACGGTTAAAGGTTTATACACACGCCTACGACTTATTATCCATTCTCTAATACTGTCTTCACACACACACACACACACACACACAACCACACACACACACACACACACACACACTCACTCTCTCTCTCTCTCTCTCTCTCCTCGCATCTCTCTCTTTCTCTCTCTAGTTGTCTCTCACTCTATCAATTTCTTTCCGTGCTGCCCATACAATATTTCACAGCAACATGATATTCCATGAACAAAATGTTTTCCAATTTTTCTGACACGACTTTGTATTGACTATGCAGAAATATGCATTATAAGGGGAGATGTCCACTTGAGGGATTTTTTTCTTGACTCCTTTCTCCCTCATGTTTAGCCCCATTGTTTTTCTAAATTTATGACGTTCGCCCCATTATTTTGACTATTTTAAGAACTTTCAACCCATTTCTGTCAATTTTAAGACCTTTCGTGCCATTTAGGTGTCGATTTTATCCTGGCGAGCGATAGCGAGCCTGTAATTTAAGAGGAACCGGCTTTCAGCCGGGACATTTTTCTACCGAAAAATGTACAAATTTATCTTGAAAGGGACTCAAGGGGGTGTAATCTTAAGCTTGAAGGATATCTAGGGACCAAACTAAAAACCTCCCCTTAAGGGGAGACTGGCCGTTTGTTTGGTCTATTAATTCATGTATTCATATTTAAGAACATAAGAACATAAGAAAATGGGAGTCTGCAGAAAGCCGATTGGCCTAAGCAAGGCAGATCCCTGTCCCACACAACCCCAAATCAATTACAAAGCCCAATTATAGGCTCAACACTCTAATACCCTGAGGATCATCTTACCATCTTATCATCTTTTTAGTTTCCTCCCTAGACCTAAATCAATCTTAGAACAACACCCCCTAGACCCCCCTTCAAGATAAATTTGTAAATTTTTCGGTAGAAAAATTTCCCGGCCTAAGGCCGGTTCCTCTTAAAATTACAGGCTCGCTATCGCTCGCCAGGAAAAATCGACACCTAAATGGCACGAAAGGTCTTAAAATTGACAACGAAATGGAGCGAAAGGTCTTAAAATCGCCAAGCTAAGGGGCCGAACGTCTCATAATCTCAAAACTAGGGGGGGGGGGTCCAGAAAAACGGTTTAGCCTCCCCTTAATTAAACCCTTTTCTTCCTGTACCGGCGCCGTCTTTGTAGTTTTATGCTATGTATATTTAGGCAATTTGATCTGTGGTGGTCAAACGGGAAAAGTGAGATAGTTCGAAGCCTGTTAATTCCTGGAGGCGCTTTTTATGCTTGATTAAGGGGGTAGTGCTTGGTTTTTGGTCTATGTATTGATTCATTAGCATATTTTTGAGTTTCCTCGCTAGACCTCCATCAAGCTTAAAATAACACCCCCTAGACCCCTTTTCAAGATAAATTTGTACATTTTTCGGTAGAAAAATGTCCTGGCCGAAGGCCTGTTCCTTCTATAAAATACAGGCTCGCTATCGCTCGCCATGAAGAAATCGACACCTAAATGGCACGAAAGGTCTTGCATACTATTGACAAAGAAATGGGGCGAAAGGTCCTAAAATCGACCAAATAATGAAGCGAACGTCTTAAAATCTCAAAACGAATAGGCTAAACATGAGGGAGAAGGGCGTCCAGAAAAAGCGACTACCTCCCCCTTAATTAAAGTCGTCTAATAGTAGCCAGAATACAATTAAAAAGACGGTCCGGTACTAAAAGGGTTAAATTGGGGAGGGGGGGGGGGGGTATTTAAACTAACCCCTTGAGGATCTTGACGCCGTTTGACAGTTATTCTGGCTATTATTAGACGATTTTATTCAGGTTAGGAAGGGTGTATGGAAGTCAGAGGGTTAGTTGAGACAGTCTTTACCCTTATAACCCACAGATCCTTCGTCAATTTTGCAACCTTGCACCACATTTCTCTATCAATATTAAGATCTTTCGCGCTATTTAGTGTGTTGATTTTTTCCTTACGAGCGATGGCGAGCCTGTCATTTTTGAAGGAACCGGCCTTTGGCCTGGATATTTCCCACCGACAAAAATGAAAAATGATCTCGAAGGAGGAGGATATTTTGTTTTTAAGGGGAGATTTCCACTTGAGGGATTTTTTTTCTTAACTCCTTTCTCCCTCATGTTTAGCCCCATTGCTTTTCTAATTTTAAGACGTTCGCCCCATTATTTTGACGATTTTAAAAACTTTCGACCCATTTCTGTCAAATTTAAGACCTTTCGTGCCATTTAGGTGTCGACTTTTTCCCTGGCGAGCGATAGCGAGCCTGTAATTTAAGAGGAACCGGCCTTTGGCCGGGAAATTTTTCTACCGAAAAATGTACAAATTTGTCTTGAAAGGGGGTCAAGGGGGAGTAATTTTTAGCTTGATGGAAGTCTAGGGAACAAACTAAATACCTCCCCTTAAGATAGTAATAATGAATCAATAAGTAAATAAACCCTAACCCCTTAACCCTTTCAGTACCGGTGCTGTCCTTTATTCGGGCTACTATTAGACGATTCAATTAACAGGCTTCGAACCTTTGTTTTTTCTGTGTATATAAAGGAGACAAAAGGCAGGTTGCGTGCAACGAGTGTCTCCTCCAGAGTCAAAAGAGTGACAGAGAGCCAAATTCAAGGGACGTTGGGGTCAAAATGCCTGGACCCACGAAGTTTATAGCAGTTTAAGTCGCCAGTACGGAAGGGGTTAATGAACGAGGTTAAGGTTGTGAATTTGTTCGAACCTAAAACCACTTAAGAGGAGGTTTTTAGTTTGTTTCCTACTCCTCCAGCAATCTAAAAATGTCACCCCCTTGACCCCCTTTCAAGATAAATTTTTTAAATTTTTCGGTAGAACCGGCCGAAGGCAGGTTGCTCTTAAATTACAGGCTCGCTATCGCTCGCCAGGATAAAATCGACACCTAAATGGCACGAAAGATCTTAAAATTGACAGAATGGGGAGTACATTCTTAAAATCGCCAAACTAATGGGGCGAACGTCTTAAAATCTCAAAAGCAATGGGGCTAGACATGAGGGAGAAAGGAGTCAAGAAAAAAGTCCCTCAAGTGGAAATAATCTCCCCTTAAGACCCGTTTTTAGACACAAAGGAAAGTGTATTAAGTGGTACGGGAACAATGTGTGTATATAAAAGACCGGTTTTGATTACGGTCGGCTGGCCTTTTTCCACTTTAAGGGGAGATATCCACTTGAGGGATTTTTTTTTTTTTTTTTTTTTACCCCATTTCTCCCACATGATTAGCCCTGTTTTTGTTTTGATATATTCTAAGACGTTCGCCCCATTACTTTGGCGATTTAAAGACCTTTCTCCCCATTTCTGTCAATTTTAAGACCGTTTGTGCTATTTAGGTGTCGATTTTTTCCTGGCGAGCGATAGCGAGCCGGCAATTTAAGAGGAACCGGCCTTCAGCCGGGACATTTTTCTACCGAAAAATGTAAAAATTCATCTTGAAAGGGGGTCTGGGGAGTGACAACATAAGCTTGATGGAGGTCTAGGGAACAAACTAAAAACCTCCCCTTAACCCTTTGAGAATCATGACTTTTTGGACAGTTCCTTCCGGCCATTATTAGACGATTTTATACAGCTTAGGAAGGATCTGTGGGAAGTAAAATAGTAAAGACTATGTCAACCAACCCTCTCATTTCCATCCCTGCAATTTTATCTTTGTGTTCAACACTTACTGTCGCAGTGAAATGTATTAAAATTAAGTCCAACTATTTTTTGGTGAGGCGGTAAATCATAAATGAGTTATAAATTAAAATCTAGGTCTCTCTCTCTCTCTCTCTCGAAATCAAGTATGCCCCCTTGGTACAGTAGAGACATTGGCAAGGCAATAAGGAAAAGGAATCAACTCCACAAACTTGTAAAAAATAACACAAACACTGAAGTAATTAAAAACTTGTACAAAAATAGTAGAAGGGAAGTGAAAAAATAATTAGGGCGAACAAACAAAATTACGAAATGACTATTGCCAGAGAAAGTGCCACAAACCCCCCAAAATTCTACAGTTACGTAAATAAAAATAAACAGATCAAAAGCGGAATCGGACCGCTAATAGAAGATGGCCAGACAATAACAGGTGACACAAACACGGCAAATATGCTCAACAAATATTTTGGCTCAGTTTTCACAGAAGTTATCGATCATACCCCTGAAAATAACACCTCAACTCATGTGATAAGAGATTTCACCATCAGTGTTAGCGAAGTACAAAGCAAATTGAGTAATTTAAATGTAACTAAGACCCCGGGACCCGACATGCTCCATCCGAAAATAATTAAGAATGTTAAGGACGAAATAGCAAAATCCCTGACACAACTATTTAACTTATCATTACTACAGGGGATTGTACAGAGTGATTGGAAAGATGCGAACATTACGCCGATATACAAGAAGGGTAGCAATGCCAAAGCGAGTAATTACAGACCAATTAGTCTAACTTCAATTGTAAGAAAAATCATGGAAAAAATCCTTAGAGATAAGATAGTAGATTACCTCGAATCAAACAACCTAATCAAAAATAGTCAACACGGTTTTATATCAAATAAGTCATGCCTAACAAATTTGATTGAATTTTATAAAAACTATTCACATATAACGACATGACGAAATCACTAGATATAATCTTCTTGGACTTTCAAAAAGCTTTCGACAAGGTGCCTCACCGAAAACTATTGGCTAAACTGGAGAGGATAGGTATCAAAGGTGAAATTCATTCTTGGATAAAAAATTGGCTTACAGACAGAAGACAGAGAGTGGTGATAAATGGAGTGGAATCGGAGTGGGAGCCTGTCACTAGTGGAGTTCCACAGGGTTCAGTCCTTGGACCGGTCCTGTTTCTCATTTACATTAACGATATTGATGTAGGGGTAAACAACACCATTTCCAAATTCGCCGACGATACAAAAATAGGAAATACAGTCCTGAACGAAGATGATAGAAATGCGTTGCAATCTGATTTAAACAAGATATCAGAGTGGTCGAAAAAATGGCAGATGCCCTTCAATGTCGATAAATGTCAGGCGCTGCAGGTTTGGTAGCAGAAATATGAAATACAAATACGAAATGAATGGCAAACAAATAAAAACCGCAACGGTAGTAAAAGACCTAGGGGTACTAATATCTGAAAACCTAAAAACTTCCGACCAATGTATAGCAGCTGCAAATAAGGCAAACATAGCATTGGGCTTTATTAAACGAAAATTTACATATAAACATGAAGAACGTAATAGTGCCACTGTTCAAAAGTATGGTGAGGCCCCACCTTGAATATGGTGTGCAGTTCTGGTCACCTTATCTGATCAAGGACATTGTAAGACTCGAGTCAGTACAGCGTAGAGCGACGAAGATGATACCCTCATTAAGAAATAAATCATACGAAGAAAGACTTAAACGATTGAACCTGTTCTCATTAAAAAAGAGGAGGTTGAGGGGTCAGCTTATTGAGTGCTTTAAGATACTAAAAGGTTTCGACAAAGTCGATGTAAATGCACTATTCACATTAAACAATACTAATCAAACTCGCGGAAATGGAATGAAATTAAAAACCAAAAAGGCAAACCTAGATGTCACTTCACCTACAGTGTGGCGACAGAGTGAAATAAATTACCAGCGAGAGTGGTGGAGAGCGACACAATAAACGCTTTCAAAGGAAGGCTTGACCTCTATCTGCAGAGGGCTGGGGTGATATGAAAAAAAAAAAAAAAATTGTATGTATGTATGTGTATGTGTGTGCACTGTATAGTGTGTATATATATGTATATATATACTGTATATATAGTATGTATGTATGTATGTGTTATGTGTGTGTATATATATATATATATATATATATATATAATATATATATATATATATATATATATATATATATATATATATATATGCGGTATATATAGTTAGTAAGGCCAGACTGCCTAGTAAGGACCTTGTGGTCTGTGTATCTATGTAGCTCTATGTAGCTCTCTCTCTCTCTCTCTCATACAGTTTCTGGCTCACTTCCGACCTGTCTCACTCGCTCACTCACTGTCCACATTATCTCTCACTTCTTATAATGTGTTGAGTTAATCTTTCTTTTACCTCTCTCTCTCTCTCTCACTTCTTTTAATGTGATGGCTTAATCATTCTTTTCATTCTCTCTCTCTCTCTCTCTCTTTGTATGTGTGTGGGTTTATTACTAATAGGGCTAAGGGACAGACAAGTGGCTGGATTAGGAAGAATAAATACAGATGAAAGGAATATTGGTAGGAGACAGCAGGGCATGTCATCTCTCTCTCTCTCTTTCACTCACTCATTCTATCTATCTCTATCTATCTATCTATCTCTCACACACAATCCACATTATCTCTTCTTTTAATGTGTTTAGTCAATCCTTCTTCTCTCTCTCTCTCTCACTCACTCACTCACTCACTCACTCTCTCTCTCTCTCTCTCAATTAATGGATATATTTAGGGGGGATGATTAATTTTTTGGTCGATTTTTTTTATTTATATGTATTATTTTTTTCATTTATATGTATTATTTTTTTCATTTATATGTATTATTTTTTTCATTTATATGTATTATTTTTTTCATTTATATGTATTATTTGTTTAGTTTCCTCCCTAGACCTCCATCAAACTTAAAATAACAACCCCCAGGATCCCCCTTCAATATATATTTGTACCTTTTTCGATAGAAAAATGTCTCGGCCGAAGGCCGGTTCCTCGCTATCACTCACCAGGAAAAAATAGACGCGGCGGTCGAGTGGAGAGCACGCTCACGTGTGAAGCTGCTTGACCTGGGTTCAATCCCAGCCAAGGCGGACATTTATTGGGTGTGGTAGTACGTCCTAGCATGTTTCACATGCTCGCACCCAGTCGGGGGACACCTCGACAACGTATACAGACTAATAACACACACAACAAAGCCACTCCCACAGCTTCCTCTCTCTTCAACACTCCTTCTCCCCTCTCTACACTCTTCGGAAAATAGTAAAATAGAAAGTAGCTACGAGGTGCCGTTGTAAAGGCTTATCCCTCAATACCTTCACCTGACCTGACCTGCATGACCAACATCTAACCATGTGTATATCTATGTTTCACAACAGGGTCTAGTTTGATTTACCTGTATGCATTTCCCTTCCTTAATGTTTAAATATTGGATATATACAGTATATATATATATATATATATATATATATATATATATATATATATATATATATATATATATATATATATATATATATATATATATATATATATATATATATATATATATATATATAAGAAGCTATTATATGACAGGATACAACTGAGAACCATCACTTTTTTCAGCGAACTTCTGACTCCTGGAATAGTAAGGCCTCCATTTAGATTGCCTGGAATACACTGAGGTCCGGGTAACTCAACACGGATTCCCGGGATTTTGCCTCTCCGGAGTTTGAGGATTTTGGTCCTTTGATGTGTTTGTGGGTTGGATCCTCGGGGGCGGGGGCTTGGGGAGCCGGGGGGGGGGGGGGGGGGGGAGTCACTGGAGGGTAGGGGTGGTTACTACGCTTTTCCTTTGTTTAACTCCTAACACACACACACACACACACACACACACACACAGACACACACACACACACGCACACACGCACACGCACACATTGCCTTACAAGGACCCTCACATGGATTCGAACCTAGGACACACCATGCATCCTGAAGCCCTCTAACCATACACTAGGACTGGGTTAAAAGATAATGGATTCAATATTTTTAATTATTAACCCCTTGTGTACCGGCTACGTCTTTTTAATTTCATTCTAGCTATACTTAGACGAATATGTGCATTTCAAGAATCTGTTGTAGTAAAAAGAATTAAGTGAGATCATTCGAAGCCTGTTAATTGCTGGAGGCACTTTATAATCTGAATAATATCGTCTAAGAGTAGCCAGAATAAAGCTAAAAGGCCGGCACCGGTACAGAAGGGGTTAGCTTTGTCCTGTATAGCTGGCAACAACGAAAATAGCT
>CM064574.1:2620725-2667759 GCA_032716605.1 Paralithodes platypus
ATTGTGGTGTTGGCTATCATTACCTCCGTCAGCAAACGTGGACGTTTTTTGTTTGTTTTTAGTCTGTAAAAAGATGTCTCGCAAAGTAATGAATCAATTTTCACGAAATTTGGTGGGCATTTATAATATGCACCAAGGAAAATGTAATTCAATTTAGGAGGCGTTCCAGATCATATCCTGGAATCTATCTATCTATCTATATGCTCAGGCCCAATCCCCATTTTTTCTATTTTTATTTGTATTTTCTATTTCATTCTATTTTATTATTTTATTTTATTTTTTATTTTGTTTTCCTTTTTTCTTGGGGGTGGCCGACTCAAGACAGAGAAAGAACAGGGAAAACACCAAAACAACATAAAACAACGAACAAACACAGAGAAAAACACAAATTCACATACATCTAGGAACCCACATCCTGAAAACCAGAACAGGCGGAGGTATGTGCTCTAGCCAGTGCCCCTCTAGTTAGACAATTGTGTTTTGCTTAGAAAGGACCTTTAAGATAATGGGTGTAGAAATCATCTCAAATAATTTTCGTCATCTTTACATTCTTCTTTAGGCAAAATATTAATCTAGTGTTAGCCAGAATAGAATGAAGGCCTACGTCACGGTACTACACAATGAAAGGGTTATATGTATCTCTGTGTAACAGGTCGTGGTGTGGGGAACTGTACCAGTGGGAAGAATAACTAAGACGTGTATAACTCGACACAAACACAGTCAATCTGGCGGTCCAAGCCAGATCATTATTTAGGCGCACATTAAGGAGGGTGACCTGTTTTGGTTCTGTCCTTTTCTATCTTTCTCTGGCTTGTATCCATTTGGCCCCATTCAGCCTACTGTTTTAAGACGTTTATCCCCATCCAGGTGTAATTTTTTTACTGGTGACCGGTAGCGAGCCAGCATATTTTTTATTTTTGTTTGACAGCAGGCTAAATTTGTACATTTTTCGATAGAAAAATTTCTCCGGCGAAGCCGGATTTCTTCATATAATGGCTCGCTATCGCTCGCCAGGAAGAAATCGACACCTAGATGGGGATAAACGTCTTAAAATAGTTGGCTGAATGGGGCCGAATGGATACAAGCCAGGGAAAGAGAGAAAAGGACAGAAATAACAAAAAGCAGGTCACCCCCCTTAAGGGGAGATTTGTTTATTTCTATATTTTAGTATTATTATTATATTTTATAGTTTCCGTATTCTGGACTTACAGTGTACTGGCTTAATAATCCAGAAGGGTTGATAGCCTCTGAAGTCCTATTTTAACTAACTAGACCTCTATTAAGCTTAGAATAATATCCCCAAGACCACCCCTTGGAGATCAATCTGTACATTTTTCGGTAGTAAAATTTCCCGGCTTCCTCCTAATTTGCAGGCTCCCTATCGCGATGTTATGCAGCTTACGAAAGCTCTGTGGGAAATGAAAGAGTAAAGACTATCTCAATCCACCCTCGGACTTCCAAATGAAAGAGTAAAGACTATCTCAATCCACCCTCGGACTTCCAAATACCCTTCCTTATCTAAATACAATCGTGTAATAATAGAGAAAAACAGAAAAGAAATGCGTCCTCATAAGGGTTAAGGGGAGGTTTCTAGTTTGTTCCCTAGACCTCCGTCAAGATTAAAATTACACCCTGTAGACCCTCCTTCAAGCTAAATTTGTACATTTTTCGGTAGAAAAATTTCCCGGCCAAAGGCCGGTTCCTCTTAAATTACAGGCTCGCTATCGCTCGCCAGGAATGTTTTTACCCCTAAATGACACGATAGATCTTTAAATTGACATAAATGGGGCGAAAGTTCCTAAAATCGCCAAACTAATGGGGCGAACGTCTTAAAATCTCAAAATCAATGGGGCTAAACCTGAATGAGAAAGGAGTTCAGTAAAAAATCCCTCAAGTGGAAATCACCCCTTAAGGGGAGATGGGCGTATTTATTTATTCATGTATGCATCTTATTGTTACGTTATTAGTTTATTGTTCATGTAAGTATCTTATTGTTGTGTTATTAGTTTATTGTTCATGTATGTATCTTATTGTTGTGTTATTAGTTTATTGTTATGTATGTATCTTATTGTTGTGTTATTAGTTTATTGTTCATGTATGTATCTTATTGTTGTGTTATTAGTTTATTGTTCATGTATGTATCTTATTGTTAGGTTATTAGTTTATTGTTCATGTATGTATCTTATTGTTGTGTTATTAGTTTATTGTTCATGTATGTATCTTATTGTTAGGTTATTAGTTTATTGTTCATGTATGTATCTTATTGTTGTGTTATTAGTTTATTGTTCATGTATGTATCTTATTGTTGTGTTATTAGTTTATTGTTCATGTATGTATCTTATTGTTGTGTTATTAATTTATTGTTTATGTATGTATCTTATTGTTGTGTTATTAGTGTATTGTGCATGTATGTATCTTATTGTTGTGTTATTAGTTTATTGTTCATGTATGTATCTTATTGTTATTGTATTAGTTTCCTCCCTAGACCTCCATCAAGTTTAAAACGCACCCACCCAAGATCCTCCTTCAAGCTAAATTGGTACATTTTTCGATAGAAAATCGGCAGGGTTTATCTTAAATTACAGGCTCGCTATCGCTCGCTAGGAAAAAATACACCTACTGTAAATGACACGAACAGTCTTAATATTGACAAAGGAATGGGGGGAAAGGTCTTAAAATCGCCAGACTAATGGACTGAACGTCTTATAATCTGAAAACTAATGGTGCTAAACATGAGGAAGAAGGGGGACCTGAAAAGCGGCCCACCTCCCCTTAAGAAGACTCGTTTTACCTGTATACACCTGGTAGAGACTGTAATAAGAGAGTTAGGCCAACCTCCGCCATATTGGTACCCCCGGTGTCCGGTAGCCTCACTTTACACTCATAAATGTTCATATCCATATTACCATTCGGCGATACTGGGTCAGGTGAAGGTATTGAGGGATAAGCCTTTACAACGGCGCACCTCGTAGCTATTTTCTACTTTTCGTATTTACTGAAGAGTGTAGAGAGGAGGGGAGAAGGGGTGTTGGGGAAAGAGGAAGCTGTTGGAGTGGCTTAGTTGTGTGTGTGTTATTAGTTTGTTTATACTGCTACAGGATGTACAGTTTGGCATTTTGATATGAATCGTACATGATGAAAAGTCCAATATCACTCATTTGTTTTTAAATTATGGCGTCCAAAGGAAAACAAAAAATAAATAAAATAAATCCATTGTGCAATATTCTTATATACGCTGGACAACAATATCCATACAATTAACAATAGAAGACCGTAGAGTACTAATATAATAAACACTCTTCAGTATTGTATTTTACCTTTAGTTAATGATAAGGCCGTCAAACACAATGGCCGATCTCTCACAGCCCCGGATCTCTACCTTCCCTTGATAGCGTGTGGGCCTATCTCTCTGACGCTCGCTTTCACTTTGGGTAATATAAAGATTAGCGGCTTAATGAGTATGTTAGTTTTATGACAGCATATCTTCATTTATAAACACACCTTCAGAATATATTGGCTTTGTTAACTTTATGGCAGCTTATCTTAATTTATTCACAAACACTCAGATTATGTTAAATATTTAATTTATAATATAAAACGTACTCGCTTCTCATTTTTTTTTTTTTTTTTTTTTTTTTTTTTTTTTTTTTTTTTATTTTTTTTTTTGGCCAGACGCCGTAATTCCCGGGAAGGGGTGACCATGAACATTTGGCGTTTGTCACTAATCGCTAGGTTAAGTGTCCGGGCTTGAAATCTACCAATACCATTTTGACAGTGAGGGCTCGATCCGCCGACCCTTTGATCTGCAGCCAACGCTTTACTGACTATGCCACGGCTACAATGTATTATCAAAAATATATACAAGTTTTTCTCTTAAGGGGAGGTATTTAGTTTGTTCACTAGACCTCCATCAACCTTAAAATTACACCCCCTTGAGTCCCTTTCAAGATAAATTTGTACATTTTTCGGTAGAACAATGTCCCGGCCGAAGGCCGGTTCCTCTTAAATTACAGGCTCGCTATCGCTCGCCAGGATAAAATCGACACCTAAATGGCACGAAAGGTTTTAATATGGGGTGAAAGTTCTTAAAATCGCTAAACTAATGGGGCAAACATTTTATAATATCAAAAGCAATGGGGCTAAACATGAGGGAGAAAGGGGTCAAGAAAAAATTCCCTCAAGTAGAGATCTGCCCTTAAGCTAGGCTATACTAAGATCAAGAACGACAGAGATCTTCAAGATAATAATTAGATAGGCACATGGACGAGATGGGTTGAGTGTGAAAGGGATCTGCCTTGTGCGGGCCAATCAGTTTTCTGAAGACTCCCGTTTGCTTATGTTTTTATGTTCAATGTTCGCAATCGCTATTTATGTACAGTACCTTCAAGGATGAGGACTGATCTTGTCCAGAGTGAGGTTTGGCATCCTCTACTCATATGCATAGATGACTCTACCAGCAAACACTATTCGCAACAAGCTATAGTCTATTCGCTGTAAGTAGGCGAAAAATATTAGTCTATTCGCTGTAAGTAGGCGAAAAATATAGTCTATTCGCTGTAAGTAGGCGAAAAATATAGTCTATTCGCTGTAAGTAGGCGAAAAATCATGACCTCTATCCTCTGTAACTCAAAAAAGGTTAGAGCAAATTGGCTGTAAATTTCCACATCTATTCCTTGACTGACTTCCCAAATGGTATAAATATTAGCTCGATTACTCTAGTCGTTCTTGAGTTACAGAGGTTAGAGTTCATGATTTCTCGCCTACTTACAGCGCATAGACTATAGCATGCAATCACTCCAAAACACACGTGACGAGGCTAAAGCACACCTACCTTTTGATCAATCAATTATTTCTGATTGAGGCCTTTTTTTTTTTAAAGAGACAATAAATAGAGGAAGCAAAAACAAAGACAAAACAAAAAAGGTCCATGTGCCTAAATCATATTTTTTCACGAACCAACTCCACTTATAAACTCAATTAATGAAATCAACAAATATATGTGGCACGCCAAGGACTCGAAACTAGGACACTCACAACGAAATTCCGAGCACTTATGCATTACGCTATCAAAACATCCTCCATTCATAAAACGTTTGTAACAATTGGACTTAAACTGTTGTAGGTTGTACATTTGTGGAAAGCAACTCCAAGGAAGTGAATTCCAGATGGTTACTTTCACTGCCTCCCAAACTCAATTTCTCCTTCTATCTATCCGTCGCAATATTCCACAAGACTATCAATTACTCTTCAACAATACACAAATCAACTCTTCATCTTCTCTCAATACTCTTGGTGTATCTTTTTCATATGACCTTTCTTGGAAAGATCATATTACCATTCTTGCTGAAACAGCTTCCCAGAAGTTAGGTATGCTCAACAATCTCCGTGGATCCCCCCCCCCCCCCTTGCACAGCTTCTTGCTCTGTATAAGGGCTCAGTGTGCCCCTGTATCGAGTAGTGTTCGGATGTGTGGAGAGGTTCCACCCATACCACACTTCTCGAAAGAGTAGGGTCAAAAGGCATTTCGTCTCATCAACTCACTTCCTCTCACTAGTTCCCTATAATTTCTATCTATACACCGAAATGTTGCATAATTTTCACTCTTCTATCCTATTACAACAATCAGTGTTCTTCAGAGCTCTCTCAGTACATACTTGTAGTGCGAGGCACCTGCCTTTCAACAAATTCCCACTCCTATTCTGTCCACAATCTTTCCTTCATCCTATGACTTAGACTGCTTTAAACTTTGTGTGTTAAGGCATTTTGACCCCAATGTCCCTTGAATCAGACTCTCTGTCACTCCTGTGGATTTTGGAGAGACTCCTGCACTTTGGCTCCTTCCTAAAAAATAATAAAAAAAAATAATAATAATAATATATATACCGGTATATATATATATATATATATACAGTACTGTATACTGTATAATTATATAAATAAATAATAATACAAAACAAAAAAATAATAATAATAATATATATACCGGTATAATTATATATATGTATATATATATATATATATATATATATATATATATATACAGTACTGTATACTGTATAATTATATACATAAATAATAATAAAAAAATGTATCAGTTTGCCAACATTAAAGCAAGGTTTTGTGCCGGGCTTACTCGTGTGTGAGAGTATAAACGAGTTAGCTTGTCGGGGAGTGTAAGACTTAAATCGGGGCCTAATCGGTAATGTGTAAGGACCAGTGGGATAAAAGACCAACCAGACCGTGGGTTATCGCTAGCGTAAACAGGGAGGGAGGGGGGGGGGGGGGGGGGGATTGTGAAGTCGGTGGAGGGGTGGGGGAGATTAGGGAGACTTGGTAATGTTACTTTGTTTGTGTGGACTTTAATCATATTGTGAGTGGGGGAACACACGCAAACACACTACTCTTTATATATAACTACACGCAAACACACTACTCTTTATATATAACTACACACACCACGGGCGCAAACCACACACAAACACACACACACACACACACACACACACACACACACACACACACACACACACACACACACACCATACACAACCAGACAGATACACATCAGAGAGAGAGAGAGGATTGGATATTGATTGGCTGCAGCTATTTAATACTGACAATAATTACTTTCTTGAACAATCCACTATAAATCCACCGAAAGATTGCACGCGTTCTTAACCCTTTTGGTACCATTGACGTATTGTTTTATTTGATTTCAGCTACATTTAGACACTTTTAAGAAGCTTGGGAAGGGTTTATGGTAGCCAAAAGGATTAACTTGGATATTGTTAAGCCTTTTCATGGGTAGACGTCCTTCCTAAGCCGAATAAAATTGCATACTAGTCAGAATATAATATAATAGATGTGACTGGTACTGTAGGGGCCGAAGTAGGTGGGAACACGGTAGAGCGCATACCTCCCCCTACGCTGGCTTTGTTACCAACATAACTTTAATACACAGCAATGACAACAGTGTGACATATGATCTGGATCGCCTCCTAAAATAACTTCATCCTTGGGGCATATCTCATCTGTCCACCAAATTTCGTGAAAATTGGTTTATTAGAACCGTCCTGGTGGTGTAATAGTTAGAGTGTTTACAAATCTGTGTGATAACCCAGGTTCGAATCCCGGTGGATCACATAGTTATATGCTTTCATTAATTTCAATGGAGGTGTTTGGTGTTGTGGTGAAATCAATAAAAATATAACTTATGGATCACTTTCTGTCCACCAAATTTCGTGAAAATCGAGTCGACAACGTAACCTCCTTTAATAGAGGTAATAATCACTCCCATTATTAAAGTTATGCCTCAAACTGAAGCACTCATAACGCCGAAAGGGTTTATCAACATCTTAAGGCCTCGGGGCATATTATGTAGACACTCATAAAACGTTTATAGCAGAGTTAAGGGGAGTCTGACCGTATGCTTGGTCTATTAATTCATTTAGTCATATATTTGTTTAGTTTCCTCCCAACACCTCTATCAAGCTTAGAAAAACACCCCCTAGACCCCCCCTTCAAGATAAATGTTCCGGCCGAAGACCGATTCCGCTTAAAATTGCAGGCTCGCTATCGCTCGCCAGGAAATAATCGACACCTAAATGGCACGAAAGGTCTTAAAATTGACAACAAAAGGGGGCGAAAGGTTTTAAAATCGCCAAACTAATGGGCCGAACGTCTTATAATCTCAAAACTAGTGGGCTAAACATTAGGGAGAAGGGGGTCCAGAAAAACGGTCTGCCTCCCCTTAAAGCCTCCGGGGCATATGTAGACACTCATAAAACGTTGATAGCAGAGTTAAGAGAGGCGGAGAAACCACTGTACATAAACACCCAAATTTAATGACAATAAATATGTAAGCTGTCTGAGGGGATGTGCAAGCCACTAACATATTGGGTGAGATACAGATTTACTTTAATACAATGACTACACAGACCTTGAGAGAGAGAGAGAGAGAGAGAGAGAGAGAGAGAGAGAGAGAGAGAGAGAGAGAGAGAAAAGAGAGAGAGGAAGTGAGAGAGAGAGAGGGAGAGTGAGAGAGAGAGAGAGAGGACGAGAGAGAGATGAGAGAGAGACGCGAGGAGAGGGTGGAGAGAGAGAGAGAGGATGAGACGATGGAGAGATGAGAGCGAGAGGAGAGAGAGAGAGAGAGAGAGAGAGAGGAGGAGAGAGAGGGATGAGAGAGAGAGAGAGGAGAGATGGAGAGAGAGAGAGAGGAGAGAGAGAGAGAGAGAGAGAGGGGGGGGGGGGGGGGGGGGGACGGACGAAACTAGGACAAAAAGAAACTAAATTATGGACAAAAGTTTCCCTAAGTTACTTCTTGAGACTGGAATATATGTGTGCGTGTGTGTGTGTATATACAATATATATATATATATATATATATATATATATATATATATATATATATATATATATATATATATATATATATAATCACATGGATATATATGTAGTATATAATTTTACCGTCATATTTTTCTGTATTCGAACCAGTGTTTTCCACACAAAAAAAAAAATTATAAAATGTGTCCAGGCTTTTATCCATTCGGCCACCACTGATTTACAACAAATATTAGCTGGTATGCTATTTTATGATAAACTTGATACCTTGAACAATGCCTGGGAAAAACAACACTGAGTTTGGCATGTGTTCAACCCCTTCACCACCATGACGTCATTTTTACCTTTGATTCTGGCTAAATGTAGACGATTTTATGCAGTTGAAGAAGGACCTATGTCATTCAGAGGGCATATTGAGATTGTATTTACCCCTTCTAGTCCCAAAGGTAGATTGTAAGCTAAAGAAAGTTAGGTAAGTTAGGTTAGGTTAAGTTTGATCTAGATAGTTTTATTTAGGTTTGAAAATCGAAAAATGTACTCGTCAGCATGCATAATTATCGTTAGTACCGATAAACACACCACCGATTGGATGTGTGTGTGTGTGTGTGTGTGTGTCTGTCTGTGTGTGGGTGTGTGCGTGTGTATGTGAAGGTGTGTTTGCGTGTGTATGTGAGGGTGTGTGTGCGTGTGTGTCTGTGTGTGTGTTGGAAAGACATATTTGGATAGTGTGTATAATATGTGTGTGTGTGTGTGTTAGAGAGTCATAGTTAGACGGAGAGAGAGAGAGAGAGAGAGCGCGCGAGAGAGCCAGAGCGAGCGAGCGCAACCCGGTGGTGTAGGGGTCTAGAGCTCTGTACATTAGCCTGGGTGATGGTGGGTATGACAAGGGTTCGATCCCCCGCGCTGCCAGGGTCTGAGAAGGTGGGTTTTCACATACTCGCTTTTTATGGACCCCCTTCTCCCTCATGTTTACCATATTAGTTTTGAGGTTTTAAGACGTTCTTTCCATTAGTTTGGCGATTTTGAGACCTTTCACCCCATTTCAATGTCAATATTTAGACATTTCGTGCCATTTAGGTGTCGATATTTTACTGGCGAGCGACAGCAAGCCTGTAATTTCAGAAGGAACCGGCCTTCGGCCATGACATTTTTCTACCGAAAAATGTACAAATTTATCTTGAAATGGGGTCTAGGGGGTATTTTATTAAGCTTGATGGAGGTCTAGCGAGGAAACTCAAACTAAATAAATACATATATACTGTATATAGCCCAAAAACCAAGCAAGCACGCAACGAATAAACTTATCTAAATCATAACAGTCTTCTGCCCCACCTCCTGTACCTTGTCTCTGTCCAAACCCTGAGGCAGATCTAACTCACCTTCATTACCTTCTTCTTCTTCTTCTTCTTCTTCTTCTTTTTCTTCTTTTTCTTTTTTCTTTTTTCTTTTTTTCTTTTTCTTTTTATTTTTATTTTTATTTTTATTTTTATTTTTCTTCTTCTTCTTCTTCTTCTTCTTCTTCTTCACAACAACAACAACAAGAAGTATAGATCGAAAGGGGCGCCTAGAAAAACCTCTTTTTGCGTGCAGACACTCCCTCTCAAATTTTTCTAAAGTAAATACTCGTGTAATAATGCAGAAGTCAACCTGCTATATATGGAGAACACACCCGGAGCGCTCACTGGCCATCCTGTGTGTGTGAGAGAGAGAGAGACAGACAGACAGACAGACAGACAGACAGACAGACAGACAGACAGACAGAGAGAGAGAGAGAGAGAGAGAGAGAGAGAGATGATTTTGCAACAATGCCTCACATGTATTTCGATTGGTCAATCGTAAACTACTTGATACAGTTTATGTTGTGAATGCCTTTGATGATTTTGAACACTTAAATTAGGTCGTCTCTTAATCTGCGCTTGTTTAAAGGAAATATATTTAATTTTCTAAGACGTTTCTCGTATGGTTTGTTTATCAGACTAGGTATAATTTTGGTAACTCTACGTTGAACTCATTCCAGTTTATTAATGTTTTTTTGGTAGTAGCGGGACCAGGATTGAACGCAATATTCCATAAGAGGACGGACTAAGGAATTCTAAAGAATGAGGATTACATCTTTGGATATATGCTCAAATGACCTGCCTATAAAGCCATTATTTTGTTTGCCTTCTTAACAACTTTTGTACATTGTTGACTCCCAAATCTGTTTCTCTGTCTACACACTTCAGCTGAGTACCATTCATTGAATAGTTTGGTTTCTCATTTCTGGTCCCGATATGAAGTACTTTACATCTAGGCCTATCCACATTAAAATTCATATGCCAAATTTGAGCCCAAAATGACAGCTTATGTAGGTAATTTTGCATATCGTCTACATGTTCATTTGAGAGTATGGTATTGAGAATGTGCATGTGAGGCCCTCATCTATTTAATTTATGTAAACTAGGAAGAGAACTGGCCCTAGTGCTGATCCCTGGAGTGCCCCGCTAGTAACATTGGTTCATTTCGATGCTTTACCGTTAATAACTACCGTTTGCTTTCTTTCACTGAACCAATTTTCTATCCATCTCAACACACTCCCTGGTATTCCATGTATTTTTAGTTTTATCAATACATTTTTGGGGGGAACTTTGTCAAAGGCCATCATTTGAAAATCTAGGTATATAATATCTACAGCTTTACTCTCATCATATGGTTTGAGGATATCTGGAAGAAAACTAAGAGGTTCGTCAAGCAGGAACTTTTGTTATGGAAGCCATGTTGAGTATCTTTGAGTATGTTGTTTTCCCCTAAGTGATTTACAAGTCATTCTCTTATGAGTGTTTCTAGCATTTTACAGACAACTGAGGTCAAGCTAATTGGTCGATAGCTACTGGTAAAGATTTACTGCCTATTATAAATATTATTGTTATGTTGTCGAGCTTCCACCCATTAGGCATAGTCCCGAACTACAAGTATTTTTTTGAAAAGCAATGTCAATGGTTTGGAGAGCTCACATTCTGCTTCCTTTAAAACTCTAGATGAGATTGTGCCTGGTCCAGTCAACTAATTTAACTTGAGATTTTCCAAACAATTCAATACTTTTCTCTCTGTAATGTTGATATTGATAAGAACATCAGAATTGTCTATTTGCACTGAAGATGCTGTAAGGATATCACTAAGGTTTTCTGCTGTATAAACTGATGCAAAAAACGTATTGAGGGCATTACTCGTCTTGTCTTCATGTCTGGTGAAAAAGAGAGAGGGAGAGAGAGTGTGAGTGAGAGAGTGTGAGTGAGAGAGAGAGAGAGAGAGATAGATAGATAGATAGATAGATAGATAGATAGATAGTTAGTTAGTTAGTTAATTCTTTATTTCATAAAAGGTTACATGGTAACATTTTACATATATACAGATAGATTCAGACTCAAATCTTTATTTCATAAAAGGCAACACAATTAACTTTTTACATATATACAATAGAGATAACAGTAACCTCATACATTACCGCATTCTAGGTTCTAAGATACCGCATTCTAAGATAGATAGATAGATAGATAGATAGATAGATAGATAGATAGAGAGAGAGAGAGAGAGAGAGAGAGAGAGAGAGGGGGGGGGGGTGGAGAGAGAGAGAGAGAGAGAGAGAGAGAGAGAGTGAGTATGTGTGAGTCAGCAAACACAACTAGATGTCTCATGCAAAAAACTGATTCCTGCAGACACTCCCTCCAAAAGTCTCCAAAGTCAACCCACTAATAATACACCGGTACATGGAGAGCCCCACACAACTACCACCCTCCTGTGAGTGGAGAGCACCTTACTGACAGTGTTCAAATCAACAGTGAATATATTACCCACCCGTATATGTACAATAGTGCTGCTTTGAGGCCTTGGGGTTTGGTTACAGTCTTAAGGGGAGATCTCCACTTGAGGGATTTTTTTCTTGACCCCCTTTCTCCCTCATGTTTAGCCCCATTGCTTTTGATTTTATAAAACGTTTGCCCCATTAGTTTAGCGATTTTAAGAACTTTCACCCCATATTAAGACCTTTCGTGCAATTCAGGTGTCTATTTTATCCTGGCGAGCGATAGCGAGCCTGTAATTTAAGAGGAACCGGCCTTCGGCCGGGACATTTTTCTACCGAAAAATGTACAAATTTATCTTGAAAGGGACTCAAGGGGGTGTAATTTTAAGGTTGATGGAGGTCTAGGGAACAAACTAAAAACCTCCCCTTAAAGGGAGTGGCTTTATTTATTTATGTATTTATTTATTTATTTATTATTATTATTATTATTATTATTATTATTATTATTATTATATAGTTTGCTCCCTAGACCTCCGCAATTTAAGATTTGTTTTCAACAAGACCCCCTTTGAGATAAATTTGTACATTCTTCGGTAACAAAATATCCCAGCCTAAGGCCAATTCCTCCTAAAACGAAGGCTCGCTTTCGCTCGCCAGGAAAAAAAATGACACTTAAATGGCATGAAAGGTTTTAAAATCGACTTAAACGGGGCGAACGATTCTAAAATCGCCAAACTAATGGGGCCAACGTCCTAAAATTTCAAAATAAACGGGGCTAAACATGCTGGTTAAGGGGGTCCAGAAACAACATCCACTTAAGGGGGGTGACCTGTTTTTGTTCTGTCCTTTTCTATCTTTCTCTGGCTTGTATCCATTTGGCCCCATTCAGCCTACTGTTTTAAGACGTTTATCCCCATCCAGGTGTAAATTTTTTACTGGTGTGGTAGCGAGCCAGCATATTTTTTTTTATTTTTTTTTGACAGCAGGCTAAATTTGTAAATTTTTCGATAGAAAAATTTCTCCGGCGAAGCCGGATTTCTTCATATAATGCTGGCTCGATATCGCTCGCCAGGAAGAAATCGACACCTAGATGGGGATAACCGTCTTAAAATAGTTGGCTGAATGGGGCCGAATGGATACAAGCCAGAGAAAGAGAGAAAAGGACATAAATAACAAAAAGCAGGTCACCCCCCTTAAGCATGATCCGTTGTTCTTAGAATCACAGGATAGCCAGCGCTGGTACCAACACCATACTGTAATTACAACGGTCATAGACTAAAGGGGGTAGGGGGTATTTGTTTGGCAATTTATTGTTTTGGTTTTTAGTTTCTTTAGTTTCCGTCCAAGACCTCCATCAAGCTTAAAAAATACCCCCAAGACCCCCCTTCGAGATAAATTTGTACATTTTTCGGTAGAATAATATCCCGGCCAAAGGCCGGTTCCTCCTAAAGTACAGGTTAGCTATCGCTCGCCAGTAAAAAAGTGACACCTAAATGGCACAAAAGGTCTTGATATTTATAACGAAATGGGACAAAAGGTCTTGAAATCGACAAACTAATGGGGCGAACGTCTTAAAATAAAAAATAAAACTAATGGGGCTAAACATGAGGGAGGAGGGGGTTCGGAAGAACCAAACATCCCCCTTTAATAAATCAGGGCGGGTCAGGTGAAGGTATTGAGGGATAGGCCTTTACAACGGCACCTCGTATTTACTTTTCGAAGAGTGTTGAGAGGAGAGAAGGGGTGTTGGAGAGAGAGAGGAAGCTGTTGGAGTGGCATTGTTATGGCATTGATATCATAATTTTGTTATTTACGGTCTTATTTTGTAGCCTAAACATAAAATACAGCTAACACCGTATTACTAATTATCATATTATTATTATTATTATTATTTATTATTATTATTATTATTATTATTTATTTATTTTTTGGCTGAAAATATACGATGTTACTCAGGTTTGGAAAGCTTCCTAGGAATCAAATGAGGCAACTTTATCTCATTTAACCCTCCGACTCCCACAGTTTCTTCCTAAGCTGAATACAATTGTCTACTAATAGCCAGAATGAAAGGACGAAATGTGTCTTTATATCTTGAAAGAATTTATGTTAAAAGTTCAGGCGAACCTTATGCTTACTGAAGTGTTGGTCTGTATGTGTTTGTTTACTTGTGTGTGTATGTGCGTGTGTGTTTGTGGGTATCTGTGTGTCTCTATGTGTTTGTTTACTTGTGTGTGTATATGCGTGTGTGTTTGTGGGTATCTGTGTGTCTCTATGTGTTTGTTTACTTGTGTGTGTATGTGCGTGTGTGTTTGTGGGTATCTGTGTGTCTCTATGTGTTTTTGCGTGTTTACATGATA
Organism: Paralithodes platypus; assembly: GCA_032716605.1. Lineage (NCBI taxonomy): Eukaryota > Metazoa > Arthropoda > Malacostraca > Decapoda > Lithodidae > Paralithodes > Paralithodes platypus. The sequence goes on from CM064574.1 coordinate 2,635,210, forward strand.
ATGAGTATGAGCGTGTGTTCGTGTGTGTGTGTGTGTGCTTGAGCGTGTTCGTGTGTATGTACGTGTGTGAGTATGTATTTATATATTGACGTGTGTGCATGAGAGAGAGAGAGAGAGAGAGTATGTGTTCGTGTGTTTGTTTGTGCGTGCTTGTGCATATCTATATAATAACATACTCCCATGGCAGCTCTCGTAAAATATAAAAAGCAACCTAAACTTACACACGATATATTGAGGTCATCTTCAGAGCAGTAAAAACTCAGTTCACTACGTACCCCTACGCTAATGTTAAGGGAAGAATTGTATTATTATTATTTTTATTTTTTTTAATTTGTATTAATTTATTTACAAATAGATAACTCCCTAGACCTCATCAAGTTTTAAAAAGTACTCGCAAGACCTCTCTTAAAGATAAATGTTTGCATTTTAGGTAGAATAATTCCTAGGCCAAAGGCCGGTTCCTCGTAAATTACAATCTCGATATCGCTCGGCAGGAAAAGAAATCGACACCTGACAAGCACAAAAGGTCTTAAAATCACCAAACCAATGGGCGAATTTCCTAAAATCTCCAAACTAATGGAGCTAAACATGAGGGAGAAGGGGTTCCAGACAATCCCGCCTTAACCCTACTAATGATATGCCCCGAAATTTAAGGTTGGATTGACCTTGAGATGCGTGTAATTATGTTATGAGCTGTGTGGCTGTGTGTGTTATGGTAAGGCGAGGGGGGGGGGGTACGGCTGATATCCCACTGTTTTATTCTTGCACAAGCACAAGGTCGTGATAGAAACATATGGGAGAGAGAGAGAGAGAGAGAGAGAGAGAGAGAGAGAGAGAGAGAGAGAGAGAGAGAGAGAGAGAGAGAGAGAGAGAGAGAGAGAGAGAGAGAGAGATAAAGAGAGAATATATATATATTCACTCAAACAATGTAGTCATCAATATATAGAGTACCCTTATTGCCACCAGCAACTACTACAACAAAAACATCACCACCACCACCAAACAACACACTTATTATCACCACACCACCAACAATACCAAAGTGTACTGTTGGTGCCCTTTTAAAATAATGTCATATTTAATTACTAGGGTTAAGGCCGCTATCTTCCATTATGTTAGTACAATCATCTCGATAATTAGTGTGTGAAGTGACTGAGTAATGAGCATCTCACCATGTCCTATGAACAAATGTACAGTTGGCCACAGACATGAACAAATGTACAGTTGGCCACAGACATAAACAAATGTACAGTTGGCCACAGACATGAACAAATGTACAGTTGGCCACAGACATGAACAAATGTACAGTTGGCCACAGACATGAACAAATGTACAGTTGGCCACAGACATGAACAAATGTACAGTTGGCCACAGACATGAACTAATGTACAGTTGGCCACAGACATGAACAAATGTACAGTTGGCCACAGACATGAACAAATGTACAGTTGGCCACAGACATGAACAAATGTACAGTTGGCCACAGACATGAACAAATGTACAGTTGGCCACAGACATGAACTAATGTACAGTTGGCCACAGACATGAACAAATGTACAGTTGGCCACAGACATAAACAAATGTACAGTTGGCCACAGACATTTGTATCCAGTCAGTGATTTTATGAAGGAAAACTAGTATGATTGAATTAGGAGTGCAGTTTCTTACAAAATGGTTAATTCACAAAATCAATGAACAGTTTTATATCAAACTATTCCTGTAAGTCGATCACACTACTGTATTCCTGTAAGTCGATCACACTACCGTATTCCTGTAAGTCGATCACACTACTGTATTCCTGTAAGTCGATCACACTACTGTATTCCTGTAAGTCGATCACACTACTGTATTCCTGTAAGTCGATCACTACTGTATTCCTGTAAGTCGATCACACTACTGTATTCCTGTAAGTCGATCACACTACTGTATTCCTGTAAGTCGATCACACTACCGTATTCCTGTAAGTCGATCACACTACCGTATTCCTGTAAGTCGATCACACTACTGTATTCCTGTAAGTCGATCACACTACTGTATTCCTGTAAGTCGATCACACTACTGTATTCCTGTAAGTCGATCACACTACTGTATTCCTGTCTATATCTATACATAAAGACACGGCGGGTTAACACATTCATATTATGGTCAACTGAACTCTCTTCTTCAATCAATCTTTCCTTCATCCTATGATGTAAACTACTTTAAGGGCAGGTTTTTAGTTATTTCCTTAGACCTCCATCAAGGTTAAATTTACACCCCCTAGTACCCCTTTCAAGATAAATTTGTACATTTTTCGGTAGAAATTACAGGCTCGCTATCGTTCGCCAGGAAAAAATCGTCACCTAAATGGCACGAAAAGTCTTAAAAGTGACATATAAATGGGGTGAAAGGTCTTAAAATCGCCAAACTAATGGGGCGAACGTCTTATAATCTCAAAAGCAATGGGGCTAGACATGAGGGAGAAAGGGGTCAAGAAAAAATTCCCTCAAGTAGAAATCTCCCCTTAAGCTTTGTTTGACCAGGCATTTTGACCCCAACGTCCCCTCAATTTGGCTGTCACTATTTGGATTTAGGGGGGGGGGGGGGCTGAACTAAGTGCATGGGGAGACGTTGGTATCATCCAGTCATAACCGTAAGTTTATCAGTTTTACGCGAGGAGCAAATTAAAGCAAAGATTCAGTTTATAACACAGACACGCACACATACACACACACACATTCATACACACACACACACACACACACACACACACACACACACATATTCATACACACACACACACATTCATACACACACACACACATACACACGCACACATGCACCATCAGTGCATAGTTTCAAAGCACGGTATGACAAACATATCTTAGGAGGCGGGAATTAACGAGCATGCTCACTCCCGCAAATACAACAACTAGTGTAAGTACATATTGGTTGAGGGGCGATAAGTGTACAGGAAGTTATGTAAGCTCTAACTGATCCGTTAGTCTTTGGAGTTATTACGATATTTGTTTTTATTATTGTTATTACGATATTTGTTTTAATTATTGTTATTGCGATATTTGTTTTTATTATTGTTATTACGATATTTGTTTTTATTATTGTTATTACGATATTTGTTTTTATTATTGTTATTACGATATTTGTTTTTATTATTGTTATTGCGATATTTGTTTTTATTATTGTTATTACGATATTTGTTTTTATTATTGTTATTACGATATTTGTTTTTATTATTGTTATTACGATATTTGTTTTTATTATTGTTATTGCGATATTTGTTTTTATTATTGTTATTGCGATATTTGTTTTTATTATAGTTATTACGATATTTGTTTTTATTATTGTTATTGCGATATTTGTTTTTATTGTTATTACGATATTTGTTTTTATTGTTATTACGATATTTGTTTTTATTATTGTTATTACGATATTTTTTTGTATTATTGATTTTTTTTTTATTTATGAGGTTTATATTGTTTTTACGATAGACTTTTAGTTTGTATAGATAACCAACAGTCATTGTTAACAGTCTTATCCTGTACTGTTGGGCCACATCTCCCCACCAGGGAGCCCACCGTTTTTTATGTTTTTCCTTTCCCCTTCTTTGGTTATTCATTTTCCGTATGTTACGACGTATCCCCCTCCGCCCTGCCCGGCTTTTATTATTGTTATGATACGATATTGCTGACTCGCCCGCCCTCACTCTCTTTTTCCTCTTCCCCCAGCCCTTCCACCTTGTCCCACCTCTCTAACCCCCCCCCCTTTTTTTTCCGTTCATCTTCTTTCTTCTCCCCTTTTACGCTCTTCTCTCCTCCTCCTACTCTCCATTTGCCTTCTACACTCCCTTCCCCTCCCCCTGTTCTTTCGTCCTATTCCGCCTCCTTTCCTCTCCATTCCTGATCTCTGCACTCTCCTCCCACCCCCCACCACCACCCCCCCCCCCCTCTACCCCGTGCTCCCTTCGCACCCTTTCCTACCTTTCTCTGACATTCGCCCCCCCCGTCACATTTCCCCCTCCCCCCTCTGGCGCCTCCGAGGCTCCTAACCCTCACCACCCCCTCACTCCCTACTCTCCCTTACCTACCACTCCCCCAACATCCCGTTCTTCGTTTCCTCAATCATCCCCCCCACTTCCCCCAGATTTTCCCCATCTCACCCCCATCCCACCATCCCAGGCCATTCAATCTCCACCTACCCCCTTTTATCTCCCTCCCAACCCCCAGAACAACCACTCCCCACAACCCCCACAAAACACGAAAGCCCACCTCGCCCCAGTTCCCACCACTAGGGCACGTCATATGATTTACATTTTCGTTTGAGTAGAGACCCCCCCTACCTTGGGTGAGCTGTTATTGAGCGAACTATTGTTTCTATTCTAATTCGATTTGACGAATTCTTTTCTCTATCTCTAACTATGCCATCATACTTCACTTCGCTGACTGTGTCTGTCCACTCTCATTAAGAGAGTTTCGCTGGTTTTTCCTATGTGCTCAATTCATTGTTACTCGACCTCAGATCCTTTTGATGTTTATGTTTATATTCTTGATTTATGAAGAGAGAGGGAGGCGCCCACTAGATCTGCTGTCCGCGCCTACAACTACTGGGCTTCGATTATTTTATACATAGAGAGATCTCTTCGCTTTGGCAAATCCTCTACATTTATCCGCGTGTTCCATTCAACCACCTGTAAGTTCAGAGCATTTTTTTTTCTGAGTGCCCTTTTACGCCAGCGCCGTACACACCACTTAGCTCATGCTGTGGTCTAATGCTTCGTCATATGTCTCCTTTACACTATGATAGAAAGCGATATGTGCAGATTCTGACTATTGCCACTTAGACGAACCTAGCCAAAGTTCCCGCTTGAACGCCCACCCTACCATTACCACCATCACCACACGCCCGTTCCCTACCACTAACCGAGTTGACATCTCCTTGGGCCACAGACCGAACCACGGCGGACAACCCAGCTGCCAACTCCTGACCCCCTTGCATCTCGGCCATCTCATTCTACTCTATTACCCCGGTGTCCCCCCCTCCATTCCGAATTATTATCCCATCCAAATCCGCTCCTCCACTTCGGCGCACGAAATCACGTAGATACACAGGTGTTACCCCCTTAATATGTACGTAAGACAATGTCTCCCCCCCAATTGACCCCCATAGCTCAGCATTCGTACCGTCCTCCCCATCACACTCACCGCGCACACATCGCGACACATCCATTCGGCGTATTCCCTCTAGCACCCCTTTATGTATCAGTTTCATCACACAGAACAGTCCACACGAACATCCACAAATATCTCGCCAGTACACACTCCCATGTATGACACCCCCCACATTATATCTGTCTACTCCGAGGATCACTAACTCCTACCACCGCCCGTCCTAACTCTGGTTGGGTTGTGGTGAATACTAGCGTGTCTTTGTAGGGTGTCCTGGGGTTTATATGACGCTCGCCCCCCGGTTATAACCTGAACCACGAGAGCCCCTACCTCCGGGGGGTCGCTATAACCAATGATTATGTTCATCGTTCTATGAGTGTATTTCTCCCTTTGTAGTTCTGGTTAAACCCCTCCCCGCCCCACGCACACAGATGCACAGTGAGCTACCATGGCTGTATCACATGAGTGAGTGAGGTGTTTGTTATACGAACCTCCGCATCGGGATTGAAGATCTTGTTACTATTTGTCGTACGGAACTCGATATTAATGAGTTTTATTTTACGACCCTTGATGTACTGATGTGTGATGTATTGGTATGGCCCTATAGGATTTCTGTCTATCGAGTTTACGACCCTGGATTAATGTCTGGTTTTCTCTTGTCCGTATGTCCTCTGAATGATTTGTTATGATAATGATTTTCTATTTTATCGCACCTTATTAATGATTTCTTCTATTTGAGGTAATTTACGACCCTTCTAAATAGGGGTCTTTTAGATTTTACGACCCTTATGAATCTGATTTTCTAGCCCTCCCCCTTTTTACGACCCGGTTATTAATGATTAAGTTTGGCAGTATTTTACCCGACCCTGATTAAGATGATTTTTCTATTTGTTTACGACCCTTATAGTTTATAGAGATCCTTTTTTCTATTTTCGACCGACCTTATTAATGGGATTTTCTATTTAACGACCATTCCTATTACTGGATTTTCTATTTTACGACACCATATTAATGTTTCTATTTCTATAATGAGTACGAACCTTATTAATGATTTTATTGGGTTACGACCCTTATTAATGATTTTCTATTTTACGACCCTTATTAATGATTTTCTATTTTACGACCCTTATTAATTATTTTCTATTTTAACGACCCTTATTAATGATTTTCTATTTTACGACCCTTATTAATGATTTTCTATTTTACGACCCTTATTAATGATTTTCTATTTTACGACCCTTATTAATGATTTTCTATTTTACGACCCTTATTAATGATTGTCTATTTTACGACCCTTATTAATGATTTTCTATTTTACGACCCTTATTAATGATTTTCTATTTTACGACCCTTATTAATGATTTTCTATTTTACGACCCTTATTAATGATTTTCTATTTAAGACCCTTATTAATGATTTTCTATTTTACGACCCTTATTAATGATTTTCTATTTTACGACCCTTATTAATGATTGTCTATTTTACGACCCTTATTAATGATTTTCTATTTTACGACCCTTATTAATGATTTTCTATTTTACGACCCTTATTAATGATTTTCTATTTTACGACCCTTATTAATGATTTTCTATTCCCTGAAAGTAATTCCGTGGAAACTAATGGTGCTCTCCAGCAAAAATTGGCTAATTTAGCACCACTGATTACACACGTCACAAGGATAGGTTTATGTTGATTACACACGTCACAAGGATAGGTTTATGTTGATTATTACTTAGCTCACTCTTGGCCAACCTAAACTAAAATATGTGTCCTTGTTTTTGTCTCTCACTCGTCCTCAGTCGTCCTTGTTTCAAATTGTTCACCGATCTGTGTCAAGAGTTTATTAACGAAATATGCTACCAACTATTAATCACTTTTAAGCTATATTAAAAGGAAGATAGATAACAATAATCCACCGGGTGGATGGGACTCGTCAACCTTGGTCGGCGACCCATCTAGGGGAGACAACCTTATCAAAATCCGTGTGGATGGGACTCGTCAGCCTTGGTTGGCAACCTGTCTGGGGAATAAACTTTATACAAAATACCGAAGGGCAGCGCGCTCATTGGTGCCACTTGCAGGTGGCGAACTGTACAATAGATACAATAGATAGATATAATACATTTTCTGCAAACTGAGGACAACTCTTCGCATAGTTATATTGACAATGGTAAAGGACGAGAGGGTCACGGCTGCGATAATGACTGTTATCAGCTCCTGCAGGTGGCGTATGTCCCTCAGAAAGCAATGTTTAACTCTTCCGTTATTATATCAAAATAACCTCTGCTGTCACAATACCAGTCTTATTTCAAGAAATTACAGGAGGTTAAGTCTACTTCTAGTGCTGAAAAAGATGATGGCTCTGTGTGCTGGTGCCAGATAAGTTCAGATATGGAGTCTATGTGAGGCTGCCATTAACAAATAATAATACATTTCTCTTTCATCTATCTATTCTATCTATTGCCTGACGCCGTGATCCCCGAAGGGGTGGCCACGAACGAACCGCCCCCATGCACCTCTGTCCCCAGTCAGTCGGCGGCCCTCCCCCCCAACCAGCACACCTTCGTTCATGTCCTTCTCACCTCCATCCTTCCACCCTCATATTCGGTCTACCTCTCCCCCTCTGTCCCTCCACCTCGCTCTCATACACCCTCTTAGTCATTCTCTCGCTTTCCATACGTTCCATATGGCCGAACCATCTCAAGTTGTTCCTTTTCACACTTTCCAGCACATCTACCTCCACACCACACCTCCTTCTTACTTCCTCATTAGTCTGTCTATCCCTCCATGTAACTCCGCACGCACTCCTTAAGTAATTCATTTCCACTGCTCTCACTCTTGGTCTGAGTCTCTCAACCAACGTCCATGCTTCGCTTCCGTAAGTCAGTGTCGGGATTACCACACTGTCATGCAAGGACTTCTTCACTTCCATACTCTTTCATAGGTCCAGTATTATATGCACGTTTTAACTGTAGATTTCAATCATCAGTTTCCTAGACAGGTTCAGGAGGTTATTAAATGGAGCTTCAAGTTGTTGGTTATTCCTTTATATTGAATTAGATGGTGACAGTAGATTCCTTTTACCTGCACTAAGATTACATCAAGGCGAAACCTTACATTAGGATCATATGCTTTCATTAATTTCATTGGGAGGTGTTTGGTGTTGGGAGTGAAATTAATAATATTAGATTATATACGCTATATTATATGGAGAGAGCAACTATACCGTAGACATATTATATGGAGAGAGCAACTATACCGTAGACATATTATATGGAGAGAGCAACTATACCGTAGACATATTATATGGAGAGAGCAACTATACCGTAGACACATTATATGGAGAGAGCAACTATACCGTAGACACATTATCTTTTGATATAGCTAGGCATCAGATCACCTCAGAAAATATCCTGACATTTGACTAAGACTCGAACTGACGAATATCTAGTCTGCAGTCCTCCACACTCTCCATTGTGTTATTGTATAAGTATAAGTGTATAAGTAGGAGGCGAGCTGAAAAGTGAAGAAAGGGTAGACAGTTTTAAGGGGGGTGACCTGTTTTTTTTATCACCCTTTCTCGCTTTCTCTGGCTTGTATCCATTCGGCCCCATTCAGCTATACTGTTTTAAGACGCTTATCCCCATCCAGATGTTGATTTCTTTCTGGCGAGCAAATAGCGAGCCAGCTATTAAGAAATCCGGCTTCGCCGGAGAAATTTTTCTATCGAAAAATGTACAAATTTAGCCTGCTGTCAATAACATTTAATAAAATATGCTGGCTCGCTACCACTCGCCAGGTAACAATTTATACTTGGATGGGGATGAACGTCTTAAAACAGTAGGTTGAATGGGGACGAATTGATACAACCCAGAGAGTGAGGGAGGGAGAGAGAAACAAAACGAGGTGGGCCCCCTTAAGTGAGAAATATGAACCTTTGGGAGTAAATTGTAGGGGGGTCTACAGTAGGCTTTACTCTATATTTGGTAGTGATCTGGGAAGGGTGTTGTAGGAAGATTACTTTCTGTGTTTGCATTACAAGAATTCCATTTCTTTCCACAGGGTCAGGCACAAAGTGAGACTGTACTGTGCTGCCAATTTCACCAAGGCAGAGCACTTCATTGGTAAGTATATCAGAATTTTCAGCTTCTGTATCTTCATCAGATTAACAAATAGGATCGATGTCTTAATTTTCATTATTGTTTCTTCTTCAGCCACTTCATGGTGCTTTGGCTCTAACTTTTCTTGTGAGTTAGCTTCCATATTTCTTTTTTCTTGCTTAGAGGTTTATCTGTTTAAGGGATGCTTGTGTTGAAGTCTTCTTCATGTGTGTTTGGGTTAGGCAACCTCTTCAATCATCATGGTAGTAGGACTTGATTTGAGGGGAGGTCCAGTCATCATCTCAATGGAGATCTTGATGACTGGCGGACCATCTTCCTTTAGCGTGCCTGGAATATATTTGGATGATAGAAGAGAGGGTTATACTCTACATAATTCATGGCAGAGATGACCTTGGTCTTGTAACTCTCAGAGGAAGAGCAAGGTGAAGGTAAGATATTTTGTTGTGGGGCTATGCCTGTGTAGGATGCTCCTCTGGTAGTTTCTGCAGTAGATAATTTAATGATGATGCCAGGAGCTGGAGTCTACTGGAGTAAATTTTCTTTCTATTTCTGTATGTTCTTCTTGAAAATATAATCACCCCTGAATTACCTTTGTGCACCTCCATAGTAGGAACAATAAGCGAGACATTGGGACAGTTAAGGTAGTAATGTCCTTATTGGTTGCATCTGAGGTAGTTCTGGAGAGTATTGCCGCTGCAAGTTATGTGATTATAACTATAACACTACTTGTACAACTGGATGTGATCCCATAATTCCTCTTGATGCTTGATATGGGTAGGCTGAGATAGTCCAACTTGATGATTAGATATTATAGTATTTATATGCAGCAGAATAGGTAATACAAGTCACAGTTGAATTTTTTTTAGCCCTGGTGATAAACACAAACTCGCAAAATAGCTTTGGAAATGCTCCTTCAGGTCTTCGGTGTTGTTAAGGCCGTGATTGTCCAGTTTACTAACCAAAATTGAGCAGTGGGTGTTGAATTCTGCAATCCTGAAGACGTTCAAAACTTGTCTCCTCCACTTAGTAAGGCACTCGTGGGTAAAAAGTCTGTAGCCTTCTTTTTTTCTGAGAAATATATTCTTGAACAGGAAACCTAATAGAAAATTTGAGTAAAGAATATTACAGTAATATAATAATACAGTACTGGAGCTGATGATAGGAGCAGCCTTTGTGGAAGAGTTCACCACCGGCCCTGAGAACTGGATGCATTTATGTTGGCTGCCAATATATTAATGTGCTGAGCAGTTTTGATGTTTGTACTTTTTTCCAACTCCATGTACAGTCACTGTTATAAATTTTGAGACAGTTTTAGCCCTTGAAATGATCAAGTGAACCTCCATAATGTAAACATCATTTAAATATAATAAGATTCAATTCGGCGTAGTTAGGTGAAGTAATTATTCTTGTGGTTAGTGCTGTGTGTGGTAGAGGTATTTACGGCATCTAAATTTATATCTATTTTTTTGGCGCTGGTGGATTTATTGTGATTCAAGGTACCGTATAAGTATAGTAGACAAGTGGCAAGGATAGTGATAACTTGTTTAGTTATTTACGTTATCTAGGGATGCCACAAAAGGAATAAATAAATACTATGGTAACTCGATCACTGAAACTTTAACAATTCTTCTCTCTAATTTTACAGGGGGGGGGGGGTTAGGGTGTGACTGGTTACGTAGGCCACTTCTGCTGGTACCACAGGCCGACCCAACTGGTAGCACAGGTCGCTGTGTTGGTCAGGAGTGGTTGATATCACAGGCCGACGAGACTGGTAATGCAGGTCGTTGTGCTCGTGTGGTGTGGTTGGTATCGCAGACCACTCAGCTGGTATCACAGGTAGACACAACTGGTATCACAGGTAGACACAACTGGTATCACAGGTAGACACAACTGGTATCACAGGTAGACACAACTGGTATCACAGGTAGACACAACTGGTATCACAGGTAGACACAACTGGTATCACAGGTAGACACAGCTGGTATCACAGGTAGACACAACTGGTATCACAGGTAGACACAACTGGTATCACAGGTCGCTCTGCTCGTGAGGTAAGGTTGCATAATCACAGGGGCGGTAGTTGAGGTGTTGCAGTCAGGTGTTGGGTTTCCATTTTCTTTCTTCTTGAGGGAAAACTGGTCTTGGTGGTGGACTCTTCTAATCTTGTCTGGTGATGATAAGAGATGCCAATCTGATAGATTTTGTCAAACAATTATATTACAGTAAAAGGAGTAATTATATTTATATTAATGAAGGTGAAGCACTATTTCCTGTTTCTTTTCAATTGACGTTAAATTGCAAAGTTCCCATCCAGATTTATCAGTTATTTTGAAGATTGTGTAGTAGAATCTGGTGCTAATTATATAAACTTGATCAGTGTGATGCCGAGACATAGTAGTTTCATATTTTTCTATTAATTATCGAGATATCAGCTCCTAAAGGATTCAATATACCGTCAGCTGAAAAAAAAAACGAGTATAGTCAAGTTCTTAAGGAAATCATCTAAATTAATCCTGTTTCAATCCTAATGGGGTTTGATAGTATTGAAGGAGTGATAAGTAAACAATGGAAACAATAAAGACAGTTTAAGATGTCAAAAAGCTAAAGCGAGAGTTAAAGACGTAGAAAATGGGTAAGTGTTTATATGTGTGTGTGTGTGTGTGTGTGTGTATGTGTGTGCGTGTGTGTGTATGTGCAGTAAGAGTGTGCCTGGCTGTGTGTGTGTGTGTGCATGTGCGTAAAAGTGTGCCTGCCTGTGTGTGTATGTATATGTGCTTGCGTGCGTATGAGAGTGCCTATATATGTGTGCGTGCTTGTGTGTGCGTAATGGAGTGCTTGTCTAAATGCATGTGTGTGTGTGTGTGTGTGCTCGAGAGAGAGAGAGAGAGAGAGAGAGGTGTCAAGTCTAGGCGTCACTAAGCATCGACACTTCGGCGCCTACCCCCTCCCCTTCTCTCTCTCTCTCTCTCTCTCTCTCTCTCTCTCTCTCTCTCTCTCTCTCTCCTCCTTTTTCGATATATTTTTATTACCCCCTTCTCCCTCCCCCCCCCCCCTCTCTCTCTCTCTCTCTCTCTCTCTCTCTCTCTCTCTCTCTCTCTCTCTCTCCTCTCTCTCTCCTCTCTCTCTCTCTCTCTCTCTCTCTCTCCTCTCTCCTCTCTCCTCTCTCTCTCTCTCTCCTCTCTCTCATCTCTCCTCCCCTTCAAAGCATTCACCTCTTTGGCGCCCATGTTCCTCCCCCCCCCCCCCCCCCCCCCCTTCCCCCCCTCCCCCTCCCACTTCTAACCCTTCCGTTCCGCTTCCCTCCGTTCTTCCCTCTCCCTCTCCCCCTCCCTCCCCCCCCCCCTTCATTGCTCCTATCCCGCCCCCCTCCCTCCCGTTCCGCTTGTGTTATTTCTCCCCCCCTCCTCCCCTACTCCTGATCTCTCTCCCCCCCCCCCCCAACTATCCCTCCCCCCTCCCTTACTCCCCCTACCCCCTCTCTCTGCTTTTACCTCTTCTCCCCTTCCCCCCTCCCCTCTTCCTCTCTCTCTCCCTCTCCCCCTCTCCCCCCCCCCCCCCCCTCTCCGTTCCGCTTCTCTTACTTCCTCCCCTCCCCCCCACCCACCCCTCCCCCCCACCCACCCCCTCCCTCTCTCCCCCTGTCCTGAAAAACTGTCCTCTCTGGCGCCATCCTCCCCCCCCCCCCTCCCTCTTCCTCACTCCCCCCCCCCTCCCTCTTCTCCCCCCCCACCCCCTCTCCTGAAAAACTGTCCTCTCTGGCGCCATCCTCCCCTCCCCCCTTATTATATATATACACACACACACACACACACACACACACACACACACACACACACTCACGGTCACTAATTATGACACAGTTAGAGCTAAACAAAACAATATGATAACAAAAAATAAAACCTAGCCTAGAGAAATATACAAATACAATACAATAAACTTAGCCTACAACAAAAGCAAACAAATGCAATATAATACAAAAACGGTCTATGCTAAACTCTGACATGCACATAATATTACACACACACAGATAAAGACTAGATTGTTCGAAGGCATTATTATTATTATTATTATCTTGCGTGCTTACCCGAACGAATGACAAGCCCCATATACTGTATAACTATAGTATTCGTGTGGACCAGTTTATATGACAGGACAGTGATACATATATATAGTATCTTCATGATTTACGCAGGGGGTTCTTTTGGGGATAGATTAATTTCAAAGCTTGATGGAGATCTTGGGAGGAAACCATAATAACAATAACAATATATATATACATAAATATATATATAAATGACAAAATATACAGTATATAGTATAGATAGATAGATAGATAGTTAGTTAATTCTTTATTTCATAAAAGGTTACATGGTAACATTTTACATATATACAGATAGACTCAGACTCAAATCTTTATTTCATAAAAGGCAACACAATTAACTTTTTACATATATACAATAGAGATAACAGTAACCTCATACATTACCGCATTCTAGGTTCATGGTTTTGTACAAACATAATTCTTGACTTGATAGCATTTATATCATTAGTTTTCAAATCTGATACGTCATATTCATGTAATAGGATATGGTTAACTTCCTTTCCTAACGATAGGTATTCATCAAGGTTTAATAAACATTTCTGTAGATAGATAGATAGATATATAGATATATAGATAGATACTAATAAATATAAATCTTCTCTTAACCATAAACAACCCCTAGTTTTGGTATCGTCTTATTACTGTAATTTTGAGGTATGATACATTTGAGAGTGCGAAAATTTAATTAAATAGAAAATACAAAATCAAAATAGGAAAGGTGGGGATTGGGCCTGAGCATATAGATAGAGAAATAGGTAGAAATACTGAATACGGACCTGGCATCACCTGAATATAGAAGGGAGGGAGGGGGGGGGGGGGGAGAAGACAAGTTTATAATTGTAATCGCTTTAAGGGGGTATTTCCACTTGAGGGATTTTTTTTCTTGACCCCCTTTCTCCCGCATGTTTAGCCCCATTGCTTTTGATATTATAAAACGTTTGCCCCATTAGTTTAGCGATTTTAAGAACTTTCATCCCATATTAAGACCTTTCGTGCAATTCAGGTGTCGATTTTATCCTGGCGAGCGATAGCGAGCCTGTAATTTAAGAGGAACCGGCTTTCAGCCGGGACATTTTTCTACCGAAAAATGTACAAATTTATCTTGAAAGGGGGTCTAGGGGGTGTAATTTTAAGATTGATGGAGGTCTAGGGAACGAACTAAAAACCTCCCCTTAACCCTTTCAGTACCATGACGCCTTTTTACCTTTAATGTGGGCTAAACTTAGACGATTCTATGCAGTTGAAGAAAGACCTATATGTTATCCAGAAGGTTGATAGAGACCCTAGAGGTAGATTACAAGCTAAAGCAAATCGTCTAATGGTAACCAGGATACGATGAAAATTACGTCACAATGTTGAGGGAGTTTAATTACACCTGTTGAACCCTGATATACAGTATAGGTGTGGGTTGAAATCAGGTTGGGTGTAAGGGTGTAATCAGGGTGGGTGTAATCAGGGTGTAATCAGGTGTAATCAGGGTGGGTATAATCAGGGTGTAATCAGGTGTAAGGGTGTAAGCAGGGTGGGTGTAATCAGGTGTAAGGGTGTAATCAGGTGTAAGGGTGTAATCAGGGTGGGTGTAATCAGGGTGGGTGTAATCAGGTGTAAGGGTGTAAGCAGGGTGGGTGTAATCAGGTGTAAGGGTGTAATCAGGGTGGGTGTAATCAGGTTTAAGGGTGTAAGCAGGGTGGGTGTAATCAGGTGTAAGGGTGTAAGCAGGTGTAAGGGTGTAATCAGGGTGGGTGTAATCGAATAGCACTGTATAAGGCACGAGGGAATCAGACTATGCTAACCTCACTACCAGATTAATTCCATGTATTATCTCTCTCTCTCTCTCTCTCTCTCTTCTGCAGGCTACACCTTGATGGCGCCACTCACCCCTCTCTTTTTTTTTCCCTTCTCTCTCTCAC
The DNA here is from genome assembly GCA_032716605.1 of Paralithodes platypus. Classification (NCBI taxonomy): domain Eukaryota; kingdom Metazoa; phylum Arthropoda; class Malacostraca; order Decapoda; family Lithodidae; genus Paralithodes; species Paralithodes platypus. The sequence goes on from CM064574.1 coordinate 2,650,505, forward strand.
TCACTCTCACTCATTCTCACATACCCACACACACACACACACACACACACACACACACACACACACACACACACATCCTATTTATTACATTCATGCAACGGTTTGTAAGTTCTTCGAGATATCAAATATTTCCCTGTCTATCTATCTATCTATCTCTCCCAAGTTACTAACACAAACAAGCTAAGCAGTATGGGCATCGGTTATAAACGCTCGTATACATCCTTGCTTTAAGGGAGCCCACCTCGCTTTTCTTTTATCTTTCTCTCCCTCTCTCTTTGGCTTGTATCCATTCGGCCCCATTCAGCCTACTGTTTTAAGACGTTTACCCCCATCCAGGTATCAATATTTTGCTGGCGAGTGGTAGCGAGCCAGAATATATATATTTTTGTTTTGACAGCAAGCTAAATCTGTGCATTTTTCGATAGAAAAATTTCTCCGGCGAAGCCGGATTTCTCCATACAATGATGGCTCGCTATCGCTCGCCAGGAATAAATTGACACCTGGATGGGGAAAACGTCTTAAAACAGTTGGCTGAATGGGGCCGAATGGATACAAGCCAGGGAAAGAGAGAAAAGTAGAGAAAGATAAAAAAAAAGCCTGTGACCCTCCTTAACAGACAGGGGAGCAGACAGTCGCTACCAGACATACCACTCCCACTACCACCACCAACAAAAACTGGTAGCGATGGTGGTAGTGGTGGTTGGGTGACGGCCTAATTGTTATTGTGGGGATATGATAGTGGTAGTTGTGGTGGTGGAGCTGGCGCCAGAGGGGTGATGTGGGGAGGGGGGTGGGGGGCGATGACATAGGGTACAGTACGAGGTGGGTGAGAGAGAGAGAGAGAGAGAGAGAGATATAATATGTTCAGCATATTTTACATTGATATCTACAATATATCATACAAACTAGGAGTAATATCATTTTGGCAGCTTGGGTAATGGGGAACAGGAAAACGTCGTCTGCTGCTCTTTCCAATACACCCAATAGTAATCACCTTCTATCCAGGGAGAGTCGAAATATATACAGTATATTGAAGTCCTCAAAATATCACTCATTTCTATATTTATTAAGGGGAGGTCTCCACTTGAGGGATTGTTTTCTTGACCCCTTTCTCCCTCATGTTTAGCCCCATTGCTTTTGATATTATAAAACGTTTGCCCCATTAGTTTAGCGATTTTAAGAACTTTCACCCCATATTAAGACCTTTCGTGCAATTCAGGTGTCTATTTTATCCTGGCGAGCGATAGCGAGCCTGTAATTTAAGAGGAACCGGCCTTCGGCCGGGACATTTTTCTACCGAAAAATGTACAAATTTATCTTGAAAAGGACTCGAGGGGGTGTAATTTTAAGGTTGATGGAGGTCTAGGGAACAAACTAAATACCTCCCCTTAATGTTACAGACATATTACTCTCAAATTCTATTCCGTCCATTGCCCAATGTATAAAGTATTTATGATGAATAAAACATAGTATATTAGGCCTACAGAGACATATGGCAAGGATCCAAAACTGTTCAGATTCTTGCCATAGCAAGTACAACAACAATAACAACAGCAACAAAAATAACAACAACTATTACCCTCCTCATCATCACAACATAAGCTCAGTCTACCCAAGTTGACAGGGGCATGCACAATAACCTCCCTCTCCCCCTTCTCTCTCTCTCTCTCTCTCTCTCTCTCTCTCTCTCTCTCTCTCTCTCTCTCTCTCTCTCTCTCTCTCTCTCTCTCTCTCTCTCCAGTTCCTCATTTACTTCTTTTCTCTCATTTCTGCCACCTTTTTTATTCTTTTTATCTTTCCTGTCTTCCCTTGTCTCACCTGCTTCCTACCTTTCGTCTTAACCCTTTCCTGATCCGATACGCTTTTTCCTTCCTACTATTATTAGCCGATGGTATGCAGATTAGAAAAGGTATATGGAAGTCAAGAGTTAACTCCTTCTGTACCGGCGACGTTTATTGATGTTTGTGTAGCTATATTTAGACAATTGTGTACAGTTGACGAGGGATATGTGGTAGTATAAAGAGTTGAGTGAGATAGTTTGAAGCCTGTTAAGGGGAGATCTCCACTTAAGGGATTTTTTATTGACCCCTTTCTCCCTCATGTTTAGCCCCATTGCTTTTGATATTCTAAAACGTTCGCCCCATTAGTTTAGCGATTTTAAGAACTTTCACCCCATATTAAGACCTTTCGTGCCATTCAGGTGTCAATTTTATCCTGGCGAGCGATAGCGAGCCTGTAATTTAAGAGGAACCGGCCTTTGGCCGGGACATTTTTCTACCGAAAAATGTACAAATTTATCTTGAAAGGGACTCAAGGGGGTGTAATTTCAAGCTTGATGGAAGTTTAGGAAACACACCAAAAACCTCACCTTAATTGCTGGAGGCCCATTATAAACTGAATGAAATTAGTCTAAATATAAATATCGTAATTTAATAAGGGCGTTGCCGGTATAGTAGGGGTTAATTGAGATAGTCTTTATCTTTATAACTCCAACAGATCCTTCCTAAACCGTCTGAAAACGTCTAATGATAGCCAGAATAATGCGTCATAATCTTGGAAAGGTTAATCATCAAACAATATTCTACCTTCATGCTAATCCCTCTGCATTCTTCCTTCCTTCTTGTCTCTCTTTGAGCTTATATTTATCTGGGGAAGTACTTTATTATTAGTTTGTCATTCTATATACAGTATTTGTTATATCTATTTTATTATTTGTTCTATCATCCATTCTTCCATCTTTCCTTTATCAGTTTTCTATTTTTTTCGGCTATCCCTTTACTTTCTGTCATCATCTCTACGGTATTCTTGATATTTGTTCATTATTATTCTTTTATTCTTTCCTTTCCTTCGTGCCTCTTTCTTTCCTTCGTGCCTCTTTCTTTCCTTCGTGCCTCTTTCTTTCCTTCGTGCCTCTTTCTTTCCTTCGTGCCTCTTTCTTTCCTTCGTGCCTCTTTCTTTCCTTCGTGCCTCTTTCTTTCCTTCGTGCCTCTTTCTTTCCTTCGTGCCTCTTTCTTTCCTTCGTGCCTCTTTCTTTCCTTCGTGCCTCTTTCTTTCGGATATTATTTCTTGTTTACTTGTATTCTTTACTTCCCCCTTCCTTCCTGTTTGCTTTTCTCATTCTGTCTATTTCTTTCCTTTCTTCTCTCTCTTCCTACCTCCCTCCATCTCTCGTTCTCGCTCACCTTATTCTTCCCCTCTCTCCCTTTCTCTCCCCCTCCCTCCCTCCCTCTTTACTTCTCTCTCCATCCCTCCCCGTTCCCTCTTATCTGTCCCTCCCTGCCTCCCTCTATCTCGCCCCTCCCCCCTCCTTTTCTCTCTCCCTCCCCTCTCCCTCCCCCGTCGTCTGAAACTAGAGGCAAGAGACGACCTTGATCCCCCCATACCCCCTCCCTCCCTATCCCTCCGTAACTCCCTCCTCTAACCCCCCCCCCCCTTCTCTCTCTCTCTCTCTCTCTCTCTGTACGTTATTGCAATTGCATAGTTATTAAATCATGTGGTCCAGTTATGTATTTTTTAATGACCTTAATAACATAATCATTAGTCTATAAGAACACTTCAAATCAATTATCTGTCTATACTTATCTATTTAGTTATTACTCTCTCTCTCTCTCTCTCTCTCTCTCTCTCTCTCTCTCTCTCTCTCTCTCTCTCTCTCTCTCTCTCTCTCTCTCTCTCTCTCTCTCCCTCTCTCTCTCTCTCTCCCACCCTACACACACACCTCTTAAAATGAACTTAACGCTCTCAAGACAAAACTGGGTTAGAATACTCACTCGTTTGTCTGCCTGTCTTTTTGCTTGTCTGTATGTCTCGATTGTCTGTCTGTCTATCTTCACTGTCTGTTGCTTGTTTGACTGTCTGTTTACTTATCTGGTTGTCTGTCTTTCTGTGTGTCTGTTGGTCTGTTTGTCTGTCTGTCTCTCTATTCGTCTGCCTGTCTTTCTGCCAGTCTGTCTGTTAGTGTGCCTATATGTCTGTATATGTTTGTTGGATAATGTATCTATCTTCTGTCTACCTGTCTTGTCTGTTTGCTTCCATGAGTGTAAATCTGTCCATTAATATTATTATTACTGTACGCTATCTACCTGTGTGCATGCTCGTCTGTTTGTCTATGTTTCTGAGTATATTTATTGTCTGTACAAGTATTTCAGTCGTGTGCGTATCTATGCCTTCCGGTGTACACATGTGCTTATCCGTACACTCACAAGCCATAATGCGCACACCTCCCCTTCAGTATAAACACCATATGAGGAGGAGCACTTTATTGACAACGTTTCGAAGTCTTTGAACCTCTTTAGCTAAGCTTTGAAGCAACTAGAATATTATACTGTATAGCAATGGATTCTCTGGTTTGGGATCCACGCTGATTAAAATGAGGATAGCTATGCATACTATGGTGGCTCGTAAGTGTATGCATTGTAAATCTTTGTCTACTTATCTGTCTGCACGTACAGTATACATATTAGTTTACCTGTGTGTATGTATATTAGTTTACCTGCTTGTATGTGTATTAGTTTACCTGTTTGTATGTATATTAGTTTACCTGTTTGTATGTATATTAGTTTACCTGTGTGTATGTATATTAGTTTACCTGTGTGTATGTATATTAGTTTACCTGTTTGTATGTATATTAGTTTACCTGTTTGTATGTATATTAGTTTACCTGTTTGTATGTATATTAGTTTACCTGTTTGTATGTATATTAGTTTACCTGTTTGTATGTATATTAGTTTACCTGTTTGTATGTATATTAGTTTACCTGTTTGTATGTATATTAGTTTACCTGTGTGTATGTATATTAGTTTACCTGTGTATGTATATTAGTTTACCTGTGTGTATGTATATTAGTTTACCTGTTTGTATGTATATTAGTTTACCTGTTTGTATGTATATTAGTTTACCTGTTTGTATGTATATTAGTTTACCTGTTTGTATGTATATTAGTTTACCTGCTTGTATGTATATTAGTTTACCTGTGTGTATGTATATTAGTTTACCTGTTTGTATGTATATTAGTTTACCTGTTTGTATGTATATTAGTTTACCTGTTTGTATGTATATAGTTTACCTGTTTGTATGTATATTAGTTTACCTGTTTGTATGTATATTAGTTTACCTGTTTGTATGTATATTAGTTTACCTGTGTGTATGTATATTAGTTTACCTGTTTGTATGTATATTAGTTTACCTGTGTGTATGTATATTAGTTTACCTGTTTGTATGTATATTAGTTTACCTGTTTGTATGTATATTAGTTTACCTGTTTGTATGTATATTAGTTTACCTGTTTGTATGTATATTAGTTTACCTGTGTGTATGTATATTAGTTTACCTGTTTGTATGTATATTAGTTTACCTGTGTGTATGTATATTAGTTTACCTGTTTGTATGTATATTAGTTTACCTGTTTGTATGTATATTAGTTTACCTGTGTGTATGTATATTTGACTGCTTAGTTGTCGTACAGTATACATATCAGTATACTGGTCTGTATGTAAACATATTTATGACTGCTTACTTGTCTTTTTTGTATTTTTGTTTCCCATTTGTCTGCAGGAGACAAAAGGCACGGCTGCCTGTGACAAGTTCCTCCCTCCCAAAACAGTTGAAAGAGTGATAGAGAGTCTGTCTACCCGATTTGAATATTTGATTGTTTTATATAACTTTTTTTCATTTTTTATTTATATCACGGCATTTATTTTATTTTAATCTTTATGGAGCTGAGTATTCCAAGTTATCTCTCTCTCTCTCTCTCTCTCTCTCTCTCTCTCTCTCTCTCTCTCTCTCTCTCTCTCTCTCTCTCTCTCTCTCTCTCCTCTTAATAACTCCCCCCCCCCCACATCACCTTACCACTCCAAGCACTCCCCCCTTTCACACACCCCCCAATTTCTCCTCCCTCACCTCTCTCACCTTTCTCTCTCTCTCTCTCTCTCCTTCTCTCTCTCTCTCTCTCTCTCTCTCTCTCTCTCTCTCTCTCTCTCTCTCTCTCTCTCTCTCTCTCTCTCTCTCTCTCTTCTTGCTCTCTTTTTTATTCTTGCCTCGTGTGCTCTTTAAGGGGAGGTATTTAGTTTGTTCCCTACGTTTTCATCAAGCTTAAAATTACACCCCCTAGACCCCCTTTCAAGATAAATTTGTACATTTTTCGGTAGAAAAATGTCCCGGCTGGAGGCCGGTTGCTCTTATACTACAGGCTCGCTATCGCTTGCCAGGAAAAATTGACACCTTAATGGAACGAAAGGTCTTCAAATTGACAAAAATCGGGCAAAATGTCTTAACATGTCCAAACTACTAGGGCGAACGTCTTAAAATCTCAAAAGCAATGGGGCTAAACATGAGGGAGAAAGGGGTCCAGAAAAAAAATCCCTCAAGTGGAAATCTCCCCTTAATCCACATATCTAATTATTGATTGATTTATCTATTTCTATCGCTGTCTTTTGATTCGCCTTTCTTTCGCCTTTCTTTCCTTTCCTTTGCCCCGTTTATTTTTCTATCTTTTTGTACCTTATTGTGTTTATTGTATTTATTGTATTTATTGTATTTATTGTTTTATTGTATTTATGTATATGTATATTATTATATGTATATATTAGTGTGGTGTGGAGGTAGATGTGCTGGAAAGTGTGAAAAGGAACAACTTGAGATGGTTCGGCCATATGGAACGTATGGAAAGCGAGAGAATGACCTGAAGAGGGGTGTACGAGAGCGAGGTGGAGGGACAGAGGGGGAGAGGTAGACCGAATATGAGGTGGAAGATGGATGTGAGTGTGAGGAACTACATGGACGAAGGCGGTGCTGGTTGGGGGGAGGGGCGTCGACTGACTGGGGACAGAGATGCATGGGGGCGGTTCGTTCGTGGCCACCCCTTCGGGGATCACGGCGTCAGGCAATAGATAGATAGATAGATTGTATTTATTGTATTTATTGTTTTATTGTATTTATTGTATTTATTGTATTTATTGTATTTATTGTATTTATTGTATTTATTGTATTTATTGTATTTATTGTTTTATTGTATTTATTGTATTTATTGTATTTATTGTTTTATTGTATTTATTGTATTTATTGTATTTATTGTTTTATTTGCCATAATTATCGCATTCTGTATCTTTAACCCCTTATTTACCGGTGAAGTTATTTTCATTATATTCTGGCAAGCATTAGACGATTTTAGTCATCTTCAGAAGGACATCTACCCATTCAAAAACTACAGACTATTTCAATTACTCCATTTAGCAACCGTATATCTTTCCTAAGCTTCGTAAAATCGTCTAAACGTAGCTGAAATAAAAAGATGAGATGTCGACGGTACTGTAAGGGTTAATAATGGCTACTTTACTATTATAATGGCTACTTTACTATTATACTATTTTACCTATTTTTAAAATGTGTGTGTGTGTGTGTTATTATTACATGATTAGCCTAGTGGCAGCCTGAAAAAGACCTCGAGGAATCGAAGAGGACAATTATTAATCCGACCGGTCCTCCCTAATCTGAATGCAATAGCCTAATGATACCCAGAATTGAAGAAATAAAGCTGTAATGACACTGAAAGAGTTATTGAAATATGCCTTAATATAAAGAGCATTATTAACCCTACTGTAACGGCGACGTAATTTTAATTTTATTCTAGCTATATTTAGACGATTGTGTGGAGTTTCAGAAGGCTCTGTGGTAGTTAAAAGGGTTAAGTGAGATAGTTCGAAGCCTGTTAATTATTGCCGGAGGGACCTGTTTAAACTGAATAAAATCGTCTAATAGTAGCCATAGTAAAGATAAAGGACGGTGCTGAAAGGGTTAATTGATTCTGACTATTATCAGAGGCTTTCATTAATTCTAAGGAGGATATATAGAAGGAGAAGTGCTGTTGGAGATAAAGTTCACTCCTTTGATTACGAGATGTCCTTTCTAAGGTGAATGAAATCGCCTAATGATAGCCAGAATACGATATACATACTACACTACCTTTGCTATAGATTATTATATATATGAACCCAAGATTTGGTGATGGGCTGGTCTATCAGAATGAGAGTTGAGCGTTCTCTGCCATACCCATAGCTTACTCTGACTGTTCCTTTTACTTATATATTTTCTAGATCTCAAGTGACGGCGTCTTTAACGTGGATTGACCTCCCTACTGCCAACCCTGGCAGATTGGGAACCAAAGCGTCACATTTTTCCTTTGCCCCTCAACTTTCCCTTTATAATTGCTGAGGGGCACAGGGCTTATGTTTCCCGGGCGTTTCCGCACCCTCCTCAGCTCCCCGCCTTTGAGTGGCTTCGGTCACCTGGGCATTATTAGTGGTAAGCTGGGAGGGTTCTGTGGGGGCGCTCGGTTATGGCCTTGGCCTTGCTCGGGACCTTGGGGCTGCTCGGCCAGACAGGAGGAACAGCAACAACAACAACAACAACCCAAGATTGAGCCGGTTTTCCCAGACATTTTGACTCTGACATAACCTTGAGTTTGGCTTAATTGTTAATCTTTCAACTTTGGGGGAGACACTTTTTTGCAGGCAGCTTTGCCTTTTGTCTCCTTCATTCACATAAAACAAAAGTAAACTAGAATCGTATCAGAGGGTTAAAAGCTACCTGATGACCTACTTTTCTACGTACCTCTGACGTCACAAGGATCTGGTCAATTAGTCGAGGCTTCTCTCTCTTTCTTTATCTCTATCTATTAATAACCCTTTTAATATACGATGGCACCTTCGTTCTGTCATTCTACTGTAGCTGTGATTAAACGATTTCATTAACCTTTTCAGTATTGGTGACATTCTTTTCATTACATTCTACCAACGATTAGACAATTTGTATTCAGTTTAAAAAGGGCCTCCAGGAATTAACAAGCTATAAACGATCACCCACGGCTTTGATAGGGTTAACACCATAACAACGCACCACAATAACAACCTTCGTGTTCCCGTTCCAATATCGCCACCACCACCACCACCACCACCACCACCACCACCACAATTCGTTCACCCTCTACCCTATTCCAAAATGGGTAGTCCAGAAATGGTTGTGACCTCTGTCACTCAAAAAGGGCTAGAGCAAATGGGCTGTAAATGTCCACACCACCTATTCCCTGGCTGACCCTTCCCAAGTGGTCAAAATGTTAGCCCGATTACCCGCTGTTGCTCTCCCTCTTTTCTATACAGCTTTATTGCCCAGGCTGTTAATCCTTTTTAAGGGGAGGTATTTAGTTTGTTCCCTACTTTTCATCAAGCTTAAAATTACACCCCCTAGACCCCCTTTCAAGATAAATTTGTACATTTTTCGGTAGAAAAATGTCCCGGCCTGAGGCCGGTTGCTCTTAAATTACAGGCTCGCTATCGCTCGCCAGGAAAAAATCGACACCTAAATAGCGCGAATAGTCTTAAAATTGACAGAAATGGGGCGAGGGTTCTTAAAATTGCCAAACTAATGGGGCAAGCGTCTTAAAATCTCAAAAGCAATGGGGCTAAACATGAGGGAGAAAGGGATCCAGAAAAAAATCCTCCAGGTGGAAATCTCCCCTTAAGATCCGATCGCGCATTTCATTTACATTTTTGGCTTTTTTTGTTTAGACGATTTTATTCAGATTTGGAAAGGTGTGGTATATGGAAGTTAAGAGGGTTAATTGGGATAGTCTCGTCACCTTTAGAATTCCTACAGATCCTTCTTAAACTGTAGAAAATCGTCGAATGATAGCCAGAATAAACTGTCAAAATGCGTCACAATCTTCAAAATGCGTCCTAATCTTCAAAATGCGTCCTAATCTTCAAAATGCGTCCTAATCTTCAAAATGCGTCCTAAGCTTCAAAATGCGTCCTAATCTTCAAAATGCGTCCTAAGCTTCAAACGAATATTCATGCTTCAAAATGCGTCCTAATCTTCAAAATGCGTCCTAATCTTCAAAATGCGTCCTAAGCTTCAAAATGCGTCATAATCTTCAAAATGCGTCCTAATCTTCAAAATGCGTCCTAATCTTCAAAAGGATGCCGGTCATTTCCTACAGTAACCCCTTCAGTACCGGAGACGTCTTTTATTATTGGATTGCAACTACATTTAGACGATTTTATAAAGCTTATGAAGGACATATGGTAGCTAAGAGGATTAAGGGGGGTGACCTGTTTTTGTTCTGTCCTTTTCTATCTTTCTCTGGCTTGTATCCATTTGGCCCCATTCAGCTTACTGTTTTAAGACGGTTATCCCCATCCAGGTGTCAATTTCTTACTGGTGAGCGGTAGCGAGCCAGCATATTTTTTATTTTTGTTAGACAGCAGGCTAAATTTGGACATTTTTCGATAGAAAAATGTCTCCGGCGAAGCCGGATTTCTTCATATAATGCTGGCTCGCTATCGCTCGCCAGGAAGAAATCGACACCTAGATGGGGATAAACGTCTTAAAATAGTTGGCTGAATGGGGCCGAATGGATACAAGCCAGAGAAAGAGAGAAAAGGACAGAAATAACAAAAAAAGCAGGTCACCCCCCTTAAGGGGAGATTTCCACTTAAGGGATTTTTTTCTTGACCCCTTTCTCCCTCATGTTTAGCCCCATTGCTTTTGATATTATAAAACGTTTGCCCCATTAGTTTATCGATTTTAAGAACTTTCACCCCATAGTAAGACCTTTTGTGCAATTTAGGTGTCGATTTTATCCTGGCGAGCGATAGCGAGCCTGTAATTCAAGAGGAACCGGCCTTCGGCCGGGACATTTTTCTACCGAAAAATGTACAAATTTATCTTGAAAGGGACTCAAGGGGGTGTAATTTTAAGGTTGATGGAGGTCTAGGGAACAAACTAAATACCTCCCCTTAATTGAGATAGTCTGTAACCTTTTCATGGGTAGATGTCCTTCCTAACTTGAATAAAATCGTCTAATAATTGCCAGAATAAAATTAAATGAATGTCACCGGTACTGAAGGGGATCACCACCTTTCTTCCCTTTATGCTGGCTTAATGGGGGTGACCTGCTTAAGGGGGGTGACCTGCTTAAGGGGGGTGACCTGCTTAAGGGGGGTGACCTGCTTTTTGTTCTCTCCTGTTTTACCGTTATGCTGGCTTAAATTACACAGTTCAATCAGTTTAAGAAGGACCTGCGTGTAGGCAAAGGGTTAACCTGCTTTATGTCTCTCTCTGGTTTGTATCCACTCGGTCCCATGCAGCCTACTGTTTTAAGACGTTTATCCACATCCAGGTGTCGATGTAGACCTGGCAAGCGATAGCGAGCCACCATATTTTGGATAATTAGTTAGACAGCTGGCTAAATTTGTACATTTTTCGATAGAAACATTTCTCCGGCAAAGCCGGATTTCTCCATAAAATGCTGGCTCGCTACCGCCGACACCTGGATAGGGATAAATGTCATAAAACGTAGGCTGAATGGGATAGAATGGATACAACCAAGAAATATAACAAAGCAGGTCACCCCCTTAATGGAGATAGCTGTTAGCAGTTTCGATTCCTAGAGATCCTTCTGATGATGTAAAATCGTCTAATGATGGCCATAATATAATATAAAAGTAGTTTCATGGTTGGAAACATGTAGGGTTGTTGATATGTGGAATAGATTGACTAGTACTTTAATCAATCTCAGAATCGGTAGAAAGTTCCAAACGAATATTTGATAGGCATATGAATGATATTGGCTGGGTGTGAAAGGGATCTGCCTCGTGCTCTCTGCAAATTTGCGTGTGGTTATGTTCCCTCTCTTTCTCTCTCTCTCTCTCTCTCTCTCTCTCTCTCTCTCTCTCTCTCTCTCTCTCTCTCTCTCTTTCTCTCTCTCTCTCTCACACTCACTCTCTCTCTCTCTCTCTCTCCTTCTCTGCTATCTCTTTCTCTCTGCTATCTCTTTCTCTCTCTCTCTCTCTCTCTCTCTCTCTCTCTCTCTCTCTCTCTCTCTCTCTCTCTCTCTCTCTCTCTCTCTTTCACTCTCTCTCTCCTCTCTCTCTCTCTCTCTCTCTCTCTCTCTCTCTCTCTCTCTCAACCCACCCAGCCTCCACCCATAAATCCGTGTTAGCGCTCTTACTATCGCTTCCCGCTGACAGACACGCACACCAATACACACGCACACACACACACACACACGCAAGCAGATAGACAGACAGACACACACGATCGCAGGGCAGATAAGTATACACGAGTGGATACAGACACAATCACAGATGTAACACGAAGATTCATACATACATATATACAAACATACGTACATACACACATACACACATACATACATACATACATACATATACACATATAGACTGACGGGCACGTATGTAAACAAACAAACACATCAATATAAACTGATATTTATGAAAGACAGGCAAACAGACAGATACAGACAAACAGACAGAAACACACAGATTAATACAGGTAGAAATATGTGCGAAGTTAATTACGGACACACAAACACACGAGAAAACACCTACAAGTGGAGGCACATACAGTAGGTTGGATGAAAGACCGACAGACACTTGAACACCCAGACAGACAGACAGACAGATAGTTGAACACGCAGACAGACACACAGACACTTGAACACCCAGACAGACAGACAGACAGACAGACACTTGAACATACATACATACAGACAGACAGACAGACAGACAGACACTTGAACATGCAAACAGACAGACAGACATACACTTGAACATACAGACAGACAGACATACACTTGAACAGACAGACAGACAGACACTTGAACATACAGACAGACAGACAGACAGACACTTGAACATGCAGACAGAAAGACAGACAGACACACAAGAATGCAGACAGACAGACATTTGAGCAGACATACACTTGAACATGCAGACAGAAAGACAGACAGACACACAAGAATGCAGACAGACAGACATTTGAGCAGACAGACACTTGAACATACTGTACATACAAACAGACAGACAAACACTTGAACATGCAGACAGACAGATAGACAGACACTTGCACATGTAAACAAACAGGTAGGGAGAGACAGGTGGGCAGGTGAACAGGTTAATTAGCATGTGGCTATAGATGGAGACAGTGGGAGCACGGATTAAAGGTGACAGGTGGAGAGATAGGTCACTGGGTAGGTAGGTAGGTAGGTAGGTAGGTAAGTAGGTAGGGAGGTAGGTAGATAAGTCAGTGGGTAGGTAGGTAGGTAGGTCGGTAGGTAGATAGGTAGGTGGGTAGATAAGTAGGTTGATAGGTAAGTAGGTCGGTAGGTAGGTTGATAGGTAGATAAGTCGGTGGGTAAGCAGGTAGATCACTGGGCAAGTAGGTAGGTAGGTTGGTAAGTCGATACATACTTGAACATAGGTAGGTAGGTCGGTGGGTAAGTAGGAAGGTTGATAGGTAGGTTTATTAGAAGGTAGGCAGGTCGGTGGGTAGGTAGGTAGGTAGGTCGGTGGGTAAGTAGGAAGGTTGATAGGTAGGTAGGTAGGTAGGTTTATTAGAAGGTAGTCAGGTCGGTGGGTAGGTAGGTAGGTCGGTGGGTAAGTAGGAAGGTTGATAGGTAGGTAGGTAGGTAGGTTTATTAGAAGGTAGGCAGGTCGGTGGGTAGGTAGGTAGGTCGGTGGGTAAGTAGGAAGGTTGATAGGTAGGTAGGTAGGTAGGTTTATTAGAAGGTAGTCAGGTCGGTGGTTAGGTAGGTAGGTCGGTGGGTAGGTAGGTAGGTCGGTGGGTAAGTAGGTAGGTTGATAAGTAGGTAGGTAAGTTGGTGGGTAGGTTTAAAAGTAAGTTAGTGTGTACATACATATATAAAGTAAGTTAGTGTGTACATACATATATAAAGTAAGTTAGTGTGTACATACATATATAAAGTAAGTTAGTGTGTACATACATATATAAAGTAAGTTAGTGTGTACATACATATGTAAAGTAAGTTAGTGTGTACATACATATATAAAGTAAGTTAGTGCGTACATACATATATAAAGTAAGTTAGTGTGTACATACATATATAAAGTAAGTTAGTGTGTACATACATATGTAAAGTAAGTTAGTGTGTACATACATATATAAACTAAGTTAGTGTGTACAAACATATATAAAGTAAGTTAGTGTGTACATACATATACAAAGTAAGTTAGTGTGTACATACATATATAAAGTAAGTTAGTGTGTACATACATATATAAAGTAAGTTAGTGTGTACATACATATATAAAGTAAGTTAGTGTGTACATACATATATAAAGTAAGTTAGTGTGTACATCCATATATAAAGTAAGTTAGTGTGTACATACATATATAAAGTAAGTTGGTGTGTACATACATATATAAAGTAAGTTAGTGTATACATACATATATAAAGTAAGTTAGTGTGTACATACATATGTAAAGTAAGTTAGTGTGTACATACATATATAAAGTAAGTTAGTGTGTACATACATATATAAAGTAAGTTAGTGTGTACATACATATATAAAGTAAGTTAGTGTGTACATACATATATAAAGTAAGTTAGTGTGTACATACATATATAAAGTAAGTTAGTGTGTACATATATATATCGTAAATTAAAATAAACCATAAACTCTTTGATAGATTTAAGGGGACAGTGGTTAGTTTGAGGGTCTATAGATTTATATATTCATTTATTTTTCAGTTTCCTCCCTAGGCCTCCATCAAACTTTAAAAAAAAACATTGATTAGATCCACATTCAAGATTAATTTGTACATTTTTCAGTAGAAAAATATCACGGCCGAAGGCCGGTTCCTCCCCAATGGCATGCTCTCTATCGCTCGCCAGGAAAATAATCGACACCTAAAGGGCACGAAAGGTCTAAATATTAACAAATATATGGGTGAAAAGTCTTATAATCGATAAACTAAAGGGGCAAACATCTTAAAATCTGAAAAGTAATGGGGTTAAACGTAAGGGAGAAGAGGGTCTATGAAAACAATCCATCCCCCCTTAATGCAATCCATCCCCCCTTAATGCAATCCATCCCCCCTTAATGCAATCCATCCCCCCTTAATGCAATCTCAGCCATCAAGATAAGCCTCCCATGGTCAGTTTCCAAGGCAAGGTACTACATTGGATGAGGGGCGTTCCCATCTTCCAATACAGGTATGGGGAGTATGGGTAGGTACATGAATAAGGAGGTAGGTAGGTTTGGTGGGTAGGTAGGTAAGTAAAATAATATATATGTAAATAGGTAAGTAAAGAAGTCAATAGGTAAGTAGGTAGGGTGGTGGGTAAGTAAGTAGGTAGGTAAGTTGGTGTGTAGGCACATAAATAAGGTGCTAGGTAGGTAAGTAATGGGGGAAATAGGTAAATAAATAGGTAGGTAGATAGATAGGTAGGTAGGTAAAGAATTAAGTAGGTAAGTAATTAAGTAGGTAGGTAAGTTTGTAAGTATACAGACAAACAGTGATGTGTGGAGTGTTATTAAGTAGTAAAGGAGAGACACAAGTAATAAGATTAATTGTTAATTACCTGAGTAACACCTTGTCAATATATCTTATACACACACACATCCACACTACAACGCACGCACACACACACACACACACACACACACAGTCACACACACTATAGTCTGTTTAGTTTCAGCTGACTGTAGATTACCATGGCCTTACATTAATTACTTCGCTATTAACGAAATTTTGAAGCGAAATATGTTACGAATCATAAAAACTGGGTATTTATATGATGCAGAGACATATTTACTTCATATTTTTGTATTACATATCAACAAATCAGTTACTAAAAGATTAAATTTACCTTCAGCTGAAAGTAAATGGAGTATAATAAGCACTCTCTCTCTCTCTCACACACATACTCTCTCTCTCTCTCTCTCTCTCTTGTTTCTTATCAATACACTCTTCCCCTCATTATTAAACCCCTCCTGGCTGTTATTTCACGTTATCCGAGATTGTAATATTCCTATAATAACCAAATACCTCCTCCATATATTAACACCAGCCCTTCCCCCTTCCTTTATCTAGCGCACTGTAATCACTGTAATCACCGTAATCACTGTAATCACCGTAATCACTGTAATCACTGTAATCACCGTAATCACTGTAATCACTGTAATCACTGTAATCACCGTAATCACTAATCACTGTAATCACTAATAACCGTAATCACTGTAATCACCGTAATCACTGTAATCACCGTAATCACTAATCACCGTAATCACTGTTCACTGTAATAACCGTAATCACTGTAATAACTGTAATCACTGTAATTACCGTAATCACTGTAATCACCGTAATCACTGTAATCACCGTAATCACTGTAATCACCGTAATCACTGTAATCACTGTAATAACCGTAATCACTGTAATAACCGTAATCACTGTAATCACCGTAATCACAGTAATCACTGTAATCACTCGCTATACAGTACAGTATGCATCTGTCTTCTTCTATTGAAATAAACAAAAATACAAATTTATCTACATGGGGGATGTTGGGGATGTTATTTTAAAGCTTGACGGAGGTCTAGGGAGGAAACTAAACAAATAATACATATATTAATAAATACATCGACCAATAAATGAACCCTTCCCCTCTTAAGGGGAGGTTTTTAGTTTGGTCTCTAGATATCCATCAAGCTTAAGATTACACCCCCTTGAGCCCCTTTCAAGATAAATTTGTAAATTTTTCGGTAAAAAAAAATCTCGGCTGAAAGCCGGTTCCTCTTAAATTACAGGCTCGGTATCGCTCGCCAGGATAAAATCGACACCTAAATGACACGAAAGGTCTTGAAATTGACAGAAATGGGTCGAAAGTTCTTAAAAATCGCTCAAAACTAATGGTGGCCCCGAAACGTCTTTGAAAATTCTAAAAGCAATGGGGCTAAACATGAAGGAGAAAGGGGATATAGTTCAATGAAAAACAAAATCCTCTCAAGTGGAAATCCTCCACTTAAGTATCATTTGTAACTCTCTCACTACTCACTCCCTGCCTCTCTCTTTTTTTTTTTTTTTTTTTTTTTTTTTTTTTTTTGTTTTGTGGATGAGGGATGACATAAGCGCTAAACTATGTCTGCTGAATCGAGTACCTCCCTCGTAGTTGAAAGAATGACAGGCCCAAAAATCAAGAAATGTTCGAAGCCCAAAATGTCTGGGTAGACACACCAGAGGCAGCATCAGAAAAGCAATTTAAGTCATAGGATGAGGGAAAAGATGGATTCAGGCGAGTTAGAGAGTTCCCGGAGCTCAGCTGCAATGAATAGAAGAAGATTAGAAGTATAGCTTTCACTCTTTGGGTTGGGTGATGTTGCCACAGAGAAGGGGATGGGATTGTGTTGCACCCAAGGACGGTTACTTACGTACCCTAC
>CM064574.1:2667859-2704180 GCA_032716605.1 Paralithodes platypus
ACCCTCATGCAGACACGGACATATACACATACAATAGAACACACACACACTTACACACTCACATACACACACACAATATGACACACGCACACACACACACACACTAATTTAGGTCGGAATTTCACATGGCTTGCATGAATAACTAGCCACCCGTCACATACATACATACACACTTATACTGTATGTACCAAACATACATACATATAAAATTAGACGTACATACATACATACATACATACATACATACATACACACACTTATACGAACAGTTGCCAAGAAGTGCTGTGAATGAGTGGAATGATTAAAAGGGGGTAGGGATTATTTATTAAAAGGGGATAGGGATTATTTATTAAAAGGGGATAGGGATTATTTATTAAAAGGGGGTAGGGATTATTTATTAAAAGGGGGTAGGGATTATTTATTAAAAGGGGGTAGGGATTATTTACTAAAAGGGGGTAGGGATTATTTATTTTTATTTTTATTTTTATTTTTATATATTATCATATTAGTTTCCTCCCCAGACCTCCATCGAACGTAAACAAATATCCCCCAAGATCTCCCTTCCAGATAAATGTGTTAATTTTTGGTGGAAAAATATCCCGACCAAAGGCCGATTCCTCCAAATGTTCTGCCTCGCTGTCGCTCGCCAGGAAAAAATATCGACACGAAAATGGCACAAAAGACATTAAATTTGACCAAAAATGGGGCGAAAGGTCTTACAATCGCCCAACTAATGGGGCGAACGTCATAAAATCTCATAACTAATAGGGTTAAGCATTAGGGAGAAAGGAGTGCAGAACAAAACATATAACCCTCTTAATAGTCTTACAGGCGTATAGTGTAACGATAAGTTATTACTTTACTTCTTGGTCAATTATGTTGTCTGAAGTAGTTAAGATCATTAATTATTTTCATAAATACTGAGCATTATTTTTAATCAGTCAGCTCTCCATAGTACAGAGGAAACCAAGCAACAACAGGTCTAGCGACCCCTCTAGGCTGCTTGTCCTCCAAAACACGGAGGATCAAGTGTCCAAACAGTGGTTTAGAATGGGTAAGGGAAAATTGGAAATGGAACTACTGCCCTGGAGCTAATGTCCGTGGCAATACTAGTTTTAGGTTCATTTGATGGCAACTGTACATACACATACACCAAACAGCCCCCCCCCCCCCCACCCCCTCCCCTTCAATATTAACCTTTTTAGTCTTCGAGGACGGTTTTTAGTCTTCGAGGACGGTTTTTAGTCTTCGAGGACGGTTTTTAGTCTTCGAGGACGGGTTTTAGTCTTCGAGGACGGTTTTTAGTCTTCACGGACGGTTTTTCACTTTTAGTTGATAATAGACGATTTTACTCAGGTTGAGAAGTCTCTCTAGGCATCTAATGAATAAAGTCTATTAAATCCTCGGACGCCCACACATCCGTCCTGAACTATATACAATAGTCTACTAATAGCCAGAATACAAATAAGAAACGCATCTCGTATCTTGAAAGAGTTAAGGGGAGATTTCCACTTGAAGGATTTTTTTCTTTACCCCTTTCTCCCGCATGTTTAGCCCCGTTGCTTTTGAGATTTTAAGACGTTCGCCCCATTAGTTTAGCGATTTTAACAACTTTCACCCCATTTATGTCACTTTTAAGACCATTCGTGCCATTTAGGTGTCGATTTTTTCCTGGCGAGCGATAGCGAGCCAGTAATTTAAGAGGAATCGGCCTTCGGCCGGGAAATTTTTCTACCGAAAAATTTACACATTTAACTTGAAAGGGGGTCAAGGGGGTGTAATTTCAAGCTTGATGGAAATCTAGGAAACACACTAAAAACCTCCCCTTAACTCATATTAGTCAACCCATAATAAATATAACTTCACTTCATTCATTCACTTCATTCATTCACTTCATTCATTCACTTCATTCGGGTATCATTTTTTTCTGGGTGAGCAATACTGAGCCTGTAACTAAGAAGAATTGTTCTATCGAAAAATGTATAAATTTAGCTTGAAGGTGCTTTGCGTAGGCGTTTATTACTTAGCTTGAAGTAAGAATGGGTAGGCGTTAAGGGGAGATTTCCACTTGAGGGATTTTTTTCTTGACTCCTTTCTCCCTCATGTTTAGCCCCATTGTTTTTCTAATTTTAAGACGTTTGCCCCATTATTTTTGACGATTTTAAGAACTTTCAACCCATTTCTGTCAATTTTAAGACCTTTCGTGCCATTTAGGTGTCGATTTTATCCTGGCGAGCGATAGCGAGCCTGTAATTTAAGAGAAACCGGGTTTCAGCCGGGACATTTTTCTACCGAAAAATGTACAAATTTATCTTGAAAGGGGCTCAAGGGGGTTTACTCTTAAGCTTGAAGGATATCTAGGGACCAAACTAAAAACCTCCCCTTAAGTTTGCCTAAGGGACAAACAGAAATACATTGCTCGAAAATGACCAAAAGCAAACATAATTCACAACAACACTAAAAATCTTCAATAGTATAGTTCCCCGCACCCTCCCCAAAGCATACCACCCCACAACCACAAACTCGCTCCACCACTAAATGAACCAACAAGGACAAGACGCCGCGAACAGGAAAAGCCATGCAACAAGTAAAGTTATGTTATCGTGCCGCCTTCCGCCATTTTGTTTTTCATTATTCTGGTCTGCAAGCGAATTAATTGAGGATTTATTTTTATTTTGGTATTGATTATTATTATTATTATTATTATTATTATTATTATTTATTGATCTGTGTATTACTTTTTTATTTATTTATTTATCTATTTATTTATTTTTAGTTTTCTCCCTAGTCCTCCATCAAGCTTAAAAGACCCCCCCCCCCCCCTTCAAGATCAATGCTGTGCATTTTTCGGAAGAAAAACGACTCGGCCGAAGGCTGAATCCTCCTAAATTGCGGGCTCGCTTTCGCTCGCCAGGAAAATAATCGACACTTACGTGGCACAAAAGGTCTTACAATTAATGTTAAACAAGTAAGGTCGAGTTATATACTGCCGATTTCCTCAGCCATGTTATTTTCCAGTATGGGTTAGAAGTGTAGAAATTAATATGTTTTCTCAGTAACTCGAGTATTTAAATTAACACACATAGCAGAAATAGGAGTGACGTCATAATATGTATTAATGCGTATATATTTAAAGATGCAGACACGGAGAAACTTATGAAAACACACAAATAACCATGCACAAACACACACAAACACAGTCAAACACACACACACACATGCATACGCGCACACACACACACACCCTTCCTGTTGTTTAGGAGCTGTGAGAGGCTTGCAGAGATAGGTTGAAAACAAATAACTCTCTCTCTCTCTCTCCCCCTCCCTCCCTCTTCTCTCCCCCCCCCCCTCCTCTCTCTCTCTCTCTCTCTCTCTCTCTCTCTCTCTCTCTCTCTCTCTCTCTCTCTCTCTCTCTCTCCCTCTCTCTCTCGCTCTCTCTCTCTCTCTCTCTCTCTCTCTCTCTCTCTCTCTCTCTCTCTCTCTCTCTCTCTCTCTCTCTCTCTGCTCAGCGACAGTAAGCAAAGAGTAGTCATAAACGGTAAGGCATCTAAATGGACCAATGTAAGTAGCGGGGTACCCCAGGGATCGGTACTAGGACCAATTCTCTTTCTAATTTACATCAACGACATAGATGAGGGTCTCACCTGTACAATCTCAAAATTGGCTGACGATACAAAAATTGCAAATAGCGTACTCTCAAAAGAACAAGTTGACGATATGCAACACAATCTAGATAAATTGTCATGTTGGGCCCAAATTTGGCAAATGAGTTTCAATGCGGATAAATGTAAAGTACTACATATCGGATACCTAAATGAGAAAGCAAACTATTCGATGAATGGCACTCAGCTTAAGAATGTAAACAGAGAAACCGATCTGGGAGTAACAATATCGAGTAACCTAAAACCGAGTCAACAATGTTCAGAAGTTGTTAAGAAGGCAAACAAAATAATTGGCTTTATAGGCAGGTCATTTGAGCATCAATCCAAAGAAGTTATCCTAACCCTTTACAATTCCTTAGTCCGCCCTCTTCTGGAATGCCGCGTTCAATCCTGGTGCCCTTATTACCAAAAAGATATAAACAAGCTAGAACGAGTTCAACGTAGAGTTACCAAAATGATACCTAGCCTAAAGAACGAACCATACGAAGAGCGTCTTGGAGAATTAAATCTATTTCCTTTAACCCAGCGCAGATTAAGAGGTGACTTAATTCAAGTGTTCAAAATCATCAAAGGCATCGACAATATGAACTGTAGTAAGTACTTCACTATCGACCAATCTAATTACACGCGGGAAACGGTTGCAAAATTATTGGTAAATCTTTTAACTCACACGAATCTAAGAATTTCTTCTTCAATCGAGTTGTCAACTTGTGGAATGGGCTTCCCCGAGATGTTATAGACTTCAGCACCGTTGATTCATTTAAACTCCGCCTAGACAAATATCTCGCATCAAACCCGCGACTGACTGCGTTTTGGTAAATGAATAACTTTATTTGTATCCACCCCCCTCAAGTTTACTAACCCATCTGTCCCCTACTAACTTCCTAATCCTGCCACGGACATTAGTTCCAGGGCAGTAGTTCCCTTTCCAATGTTCCCTTACCCACTCTAAACCACTGTTTGGACACTTGATCCTCAGTGTTTTGGAGGACAAGCAGCCTAGAAAGAGTCCACTAGATTCTGTTGTTGCTTGGCTTTCTATGTACTTGTACTCCTTTGTACTCACTCACTCACTCACTCACTCACACACACACACACTCTCTCCCCCCTCTCTCTCTCTTCCTGCTGTTTAAGAGCTGTGAAAGGCTTGCAGAGATAGCCTGAAACAAAATCACACACCCAGACATTCTCTCTCTCTCTCTCTCTCTCTCTCTCTCTCTCTCTCTCTCTCACTCACTCACTCACTCTCCCCCATCTCTCTCTCTTCCTGCTGTTTAAGAGCTGTGAAAGGCTTGCAGAGATAGCCTGAAACAAAATCATACACCCACACACATTCTCTCTCTCTCTCTCTCTCTCTCTCTCTCTCTCTCTCTCTCTCTCTCTCTTTCTTCCTGTTGTCTAAGAGCTGTGAAAGGGTTGCAGAGATAGGTCTGAAAACAAATCAGCCTGACCAAAACAGACACGGCTCTGGAGTGCAAGAGAGAGAGAGAGAGAGAGAGAGAGAGAGAGAGAGAGAGAGAGATAGGAGTGGGGTGGTAGATTTAATATAGGAGACACAAGAACATACAGATGACGTGATTACTCTGTACCCTTCCTGCCTCCCTCCCTACTTAGTTACACACACACACACACACACACACACACACACACACACACACACACACACACACGTGCCTTGGTATTGAACTTGGTTATGCTAGGTTCCGAGTTCGAATCCCGTTGTGTCGAAGGATAGAACATGTGCTGCAAACACTTACTTTCACTACATTGCCACAAAGCCCACCATTACGCCATATATTATACACTTGCTGTTTCCAATATATTAGTTTGGTATGAATATTCCTATAACCGAAGTATGCAGTTTGGTATGAATATTCCTATAACCAAAGTATGCAGTTTGGTATGAATATTCCTATAACCGAAGTATGCAGTTTGGTATGAATATTCCTATAACCGAAGTATGCAGTTTGGTATGAATATTCCTATAACCGAAGTATGCAGTTTGGTATGAATATTCCTATAACCGAAGTATGCAGTTTGGTATGAATATTCCTATACCCGAAGTATGCAGTTTGGTATGAATATTCCTATAACCGAAGTATGCAGTTTGGTATGAATATTCCTATAACCGAAGTATGCAGTTTGGTATGAATATTCCTATAACCGAAGTATGCAGTTTGGTATGAATATTCCTATAAACGAAGTATGCAGTTTGGTATGAATATTCCTATAACCAAAGTATGCAGTTTGGTATGAATATTCCTATAACCGAAAGTATGCAGTTTGGTATGAATATTCCTATAACCGAAGTATGCAGTTTGGTATGAATATTCCTATAACCGAAGTATGCAGTTTGGTATGAATAGTCCTATAACCGAAGTATGCAGTTTGGTATGAATATTCCTATAACCGAAGTATGCAGTTTGGTATGAATATTCCTATAAACCGAAGTATGCAGGTTGGTATGAATACTCCTATAGCGGAAGTATGCAGTTTGGTATGAATATTCCTATAACCGAAGTATGCAGTTTGGTATGAATATTCCTTATAACCGAAGTATGCAGTTTGGTATGAATATTCCTATAACCGAAGTATGCAGTTTGGTATGAATATTCCTATAAACCGAAGTATGCAGTTTGGTATGAATATTCCTATAACCGAAGTATGCAGTTTGGTATGAATATCCTATAACCGAAGTATGCAGTTTGGTATGAATATTCCTATAACCGAAGTATGCAGTTTGGTATGAATATTCCTATAACCGAAGTATGCAGTTTGGTATGAATATTCCTATAACCAAAGTATGCAGTTTGGTATGAATATTCCTATAACCGAAGTATGCAGTTTGGTATGAATATTCCTATAACCGAAGTATGCAGTTTGGTATGAATATTCCTATAACCGAAGTATGCAGTTTGGTATGAATATTCCTATAACCGAAGTATACAGTTTGGTATGAATATTCCTATAACCGAAGTATGCAGTTTGGTATGAATATTCCTATAACCGAAGTATGCAGTTTGGTATGAATATTCCTATAACCGAAGTATGCAGTTTGGTATGAATATTCCTATAACCGAAGTATGGTGCAGTTTGGTATGAATATTCCTATAACCGAAGTATGTAGTTTGGTATGAATATTCCTATAACCGAAGTATGCAGTTTGGTATGAATATTCCTATAACCGAAGTATGTAGTTTGGTATGAATATTCCTATAACCGAAGTATGCAGTTTGGTATGAATATTCCTATAACCGAAGTATGTAGTTTGGTATGAATATTCCTATAACCGAAGTATGCAGTTTGGTATGAATCCTATAACCGAAGTATGCAGTTTGGTATGAATATTCCTATAACCGAAGTATGCAGTTTGGTATGAATATTCCTATAACCGAAGTATGCAGTTTGGTATGAATATTCCTATAACCGAAGTATGCCAGTTTGGTATGAATATTCCTATAACCGAAGTATGCAGTTTGGTATGAATATTCCTATAACCGAAGTATGCAGTTTGGTATGAATATTCCTATAACCGAAGTATGCAGTTTGGTATGAATATTCCTATAACCGAAGTATGCAGTTTGGTATGAATATTCCTATAACCGAAGTATGCCGTTTGGTATGAATATTCCTATAACCGAAGTATGCAGTTTGGTATGAATATTCCTATAACCGAAGTATGCAGTTTGGTATGAATATTCCTATAACCGAAGTATGCAGTTTGGTATGAATATTCCTATAACCGAAGTATGCAGTTTGGTATGAATATTCCTATAACCGAAGTATGCAGTTTGGTATGAATATTCCTATAACCGAAGTATGCAGTTTGGTATGAATATTCCTATAACCGAAGTATGCAGTTTGGTATGAATATTCCTATAACCAAAGTATGCAGTATGAATATTCCTATAACCGAAGTATGCAGTTTGGTTATGAATATTCTATAACCGAAGTATGCAGTTTGGTATGAATATTCCTATAAACCGAAGTATGCAGTTTGGTATGAATATTCCTATAACCGAAGTATGCAGTTTGGTATGAATATTCCTATAACCGAAGTATGCAGTTTGGTATGAATATTCCTATAACCGAAGTATGCAGTTTGGTATGAATATTCCTATAACCGAAGTATGCAGTTTGGTATGAATATTCCTATAACCGAAGTATGCAGTGTGGGATGAATATTCCTATAACCGAAGTATGCAGTTTGGTATGAATATTCCTATAACCGAAGTATGCAGTTTGGTATGAATATTCCTATAACCAAAGTATGCAGTTTGGTATGAATATTCCTATAACCGAAGTATGCAGTTTGGTATGAATATTCCTATAACCGAAGTATGCAGTTTGGTATGAATATTCCTATAACCGAAGTATGCAGTTTGGTATGAATATTCCTAGAACCGAAGTATGCAGTTTGGTATGAATATTCCTATAACCGAAGTATGTAGTTTGGTATGAATATTCCTATAACCGAAGTATGCAGTTTGGTATGAATATTCCTATAACCGAAGTATGCAGTTTGGTATGAATATTCCTATAACCGAAGTATGCAGTTTGGTATGAATATTCCTATAACCGAAGTATGCAGTTTGGTATGAATATTCCTATAACCGAAGTATGCAGTTGGTATGAATATTCCTATAACCGAAGTATGCAGTTTGGTATGAATATTCCTATAACCGAAGTATGCAGTTTGGTATGAATATTCCTATAACCGAAGTATGCAGTTTGGTATGAATATTCCTATAACCGAAGTATGCAGTTTGGTATGAATATTCCTATAACCGAAGTATGCAGTTTGGTATGAATATTCTATAACCGAAGTATGCAGTTTGGTATGAATATTCCTATAACCGAAGTATGCAGTTTGGTATGAATATTCCTATAACCGAAGTATGCAGTTTGGTATGAATATTCCTATAACCGAAGTATGCAGTTTGGTATGAATATTCCTATAACCGAAGTATGCAGTTTGGTATGAATATTCCTATAACCGAAGTATGCAGTTTGGTATGAATATTCCTATAACCGAAGTATGCAGTTTGGTATGAATATTCCTATAACCGAAGTATGCAGTTTGGTATGAATATTCCTATAACCGAAGTATGCAGTGACAGACAGTACCTAGAGTAGGTGACATGGTGATGTGAAGCGTTTGTGAAGTCTGAGATAACGATACAGTAGGCGATGCAGGTTCTGGAAGCCAAACCTTACCGAATTAAGGGGAGGTTTCCACTTGAGGGATTTTTTTTCGAACTTCCTTCTACCTCATGTTTAGCCCCATTGCTTTTGAGATTTTAAGACGTTGGCCGCATTAGTTTGACGATTTTAAGAACTTTCGCCCCATTTGTTACTTTTAAGACCTTTCGTGCCATTTAGGTGTCGATTTTTTCCTGGCGAGCGATAGCGAGCCTGTAATTTGAGAGGAACCGGCCTTCGGCCGAGACATTTTTCTACCGAAAAATGTACAAATTTATCTTGAAAGGGGCTCAAGGGGGTGTAATTTTCAACTTAATGGAAGTCTAGGGAACAAACTAGAAACCTCCCCTTAACCCATTCCGTACCAGTGACTTCCTTTTCATTTTATACGCGCTACTGGTAAACGATTTATTTTATCAGCAATGAACAGGTTTTGAACTATCTTAATTATCCGTTTTAACTACCACAGAGCCTTCTTACCTGCGCACAATCGCTTAACCCCTTCCTTACCGGCGACGTCTTTTAAAGTTTATTCTGGCTACTATTACACGATTTTACTCAGTTTAACCCTCTCCGACATATGACGCGATTTTGAGCCTATTGGGGATACTTTAAATTCTGTGTTACCATCAGGGGTATTTAGAAACCTTTCGTTTAGTTACTTCAACCTCTGCAGTTGTCTTTGAGTTACCTGTGTTGAACCTATTGGGGATACTTTAAAGCCTTTATTACCATCAGGGGTATTTAGAAACCTTTAGTTTAGTTACTTCAAGCTCTGCAGTTGTCTTTGAGTTAGCTGTGGGCAGAAAACTAATTGTGGAGAGGTAATTATGAGAGTGAGAGAACTCTATTTCTTATTGCTAATCTGGCAACCTCTGCGTCATATGAGCGTGAAAGGGTTAAAAGAGCCTCCAGCAATTAACACGCATCAAACTATCTCGCTTAACCCTTTTTACTACCACAGATCCTTCACAAACTGCATACAATCGTCTAAATACAGCTAGAATATAATACAACAGACGTCGCCGGGACAGAAGGGGTTAAATATGGCTAGAATAAAATGGATCAGACGTACGGAAAGGGTTAATCGAGTAAACATCCAAGGCACCCCTATTTTGAGAAGTCAGATCTACGGGTTATAGAATGCCTATGTCAGGAGAAAATGTTAAAACAATCAAATATAATGGTCTATGGACGAGCTGGTACAGATTAAACAAAATAGCCTCAGTGTGTATCTGTTGTATGTGTAGGCATGTATTCGTGTATGACTGTATGTGTAGGCATGTATTCGTGTATGACTGTATGTGTAGGCATGTATTCGTGTATTTGTAGGCATGTATTCGTGTATTTGTAGGCATGTATTCGTGTATGTGTATTCGTGTATGTGTAGGCATGTATTCGTGTGGATCATGTTTTGCTTTTACTGTGGATACTGTTAAATAATGTAAATAAATGCATGTGGTGGGATTAGGGATTTAAGGGGGGGGGGTGACCTGCTTTGGTTCTCCCCTTTTCTCTCTTTCTCTAGCTTGTATCCATTCGGCCCCATTCAGCCAACTATTTTAAGACGTTTATCCCCATCTAGGTGTCGATTTCTTCCTGCAGCATTATATGAAGAAATCCGGCTTCGCCGGAGAAATTTTTCTATCAAAAAATTTACAAATTTAGCCTGCTGTCTAACAAAAATAGAAAATAAGCTGGCTCGCTACCGCTCACCAGTAAGAAATTGACACCTGGATGGAGATAAACTTCTTAAAACAGTAGGCTAAATGGGGCCAAATGGATACAAGCCAGAGAAAGATAGAAAAGGACAGAAATAACAAAAAGCAGGTCACCCCCCTTAAGACTGGGTGATGATTGTAAATGTCTGCACTTCCCTATTTTTAACACACGACAAACACAAAAAGACCCCTCCCCCCCCCCCCCACACACACACCTCAATAGAACACACTAACACACACACACACAAAAAGCAAAAATCCACCCCAAACACACTTCCCCCACTTCACGTGTCTGTGACCCCAATCTCCTCACAAAATGACTTCCAATTTGTTTTTCATACTGGTATTTTCCTTGCAGCACACACGTACACACATAGAAACACACACACACCCACACACACACACACATGCATACAGACACATACACAAGCAAATGATAGCGTGTCTATGTGAGTGTGTGTGTCTATGTGTGTGTGTGTGTGTGTGTGTGTGTGTGTGTGTGTGTGTGTGTGCGCGCGCGCGTATGTGTGTGTTTATACGCTTCAACCCTTCCAATTTACCGTAATTATACTAATGACTAATAAGGTATCATAGGAGGAGGGGGAGGGGGGGGGGGAGGGGGGGGCTTCAATAATTTGCAACCCGAAGTAGGCATATTACGGGGCAAAGTTCTCTCCACTATCAAGTACTTTAAAACTTCCCAAATCCTATTTTATGATAAGTGATCAACAAGTTAAGGGGAGGTTTTTAGTTTGTTCCCTATATTTCCATCAAACTTACGATTACACCCCCATGACCCCCTTACAAGATAAATTTGTACATTTTTCGGTAGAAAAATTTCCCGGCCGAAGGCCAGTTCCTCTTACATTACAGGCTCGCTATCGCTCGCCAGGAAAAAATCGACACCTAATTGGCACGAAAGGTCTTAAAATTGACAGAAATGGGGCGAAAGTTCTGAAGATCGTCAAACTAATGGGGCGAAAGTCTTAAAATCTCAAAAGCAATGGGGCTAAACATGAGGGAGAAAGGGATCAAGAAAAAAATCCCTCAAGTGGAAATCTCCCCTTAAACGCATCTCGCTAATTGCTCTCTCCTTCTCACACGTATTCTCATTTTCACTCATTCTATATCTATCTATCTATCTTTATCTGTTTTATACATATTTTTCTCTAACTATCCATTTATCTATCCACTTATCGACATGTTTCACTTTCTCTCTCTTCTCTCTCTCTCTCTCTCTCTCTCTCTCTCTCTCTCTCTCTCTCTCTATCTATATATATATATACTGTATATTGTTCATCTATCTATATGTATGTATGTATCTATCTATCTATTTATCTATCTATCTTTGTTATCTACCTATCTATGTATCCCTGTCTCTACTCGTTCGCCCTCTCCCCTCCTCTTCTGTCTCTCCTAACTCTTTCTCCCTATTCTTCTTGTTCCCATACATCTCTCTCTCTCTCTCTCTCTCTCTCTCTCTCTCTCTCTCTCTCTCTCTCTTCTGATAAATGTAAATAAGTTAGGCATCACTGATAATATATACCAACAGACACCAACAGACCAACAGTGAACCTCGAGTGTGAACGGTGGTGGATCCTTTGCTTAGACCAACAGATACTATTTGTTTGAAAGTGGTGTCCAACAGAGATCAGTTCTACAAACCGTAATATTTATCATACATATAAATGGCATGGATGTAGGATTACGAATAGCATATCAATATTTGCAGTCGAAAGAATAATATTCTGAACACAAATATTGAATAATGGGATCAAATACTAACGAAATAGGTTGGATGTGTAAGGGATCTGTTTTGTGTGGGCCAATCGACTTTCTGCAGACTCGCGTTTTCTTATGTTATAATGTAAACAAAACAAAAAAAATAATAGAAAACGAATAACTATCCGTGAAGAGACCTTTTTTTATTTTTTTATTTACTACTGAAAACTCCGCTCACCATAGAAAAATAACCCCTTCTGTACCCTCGACGTCTTTTTAATATTAGTCTAGCTATAATTAGAGGATTGTGTGCAGTTTAAGAAGGATCTCTGGTAGTAAAAAGGGTTACGTGAAAGAGTTCGAAGCTTGATAATTGCTGAAGACCCTTTGGGAACTCAAGAAAATCGTCTAATGATAGCCAGAATAAAGTTAAAAGGACGGCACCGGTACTGAGAGGGTTAGCAATCTCCCAAACAAGAAATGATCATGCCACTGTATAAAATCTTAGTGAGGCCTCAACTAAATTATGTAGTACAGGTTTTAGCCCCCATTTTATCAAAGAAAATGGTATATTGAAATCGGGGCAGTAAAAAGCCGTGGCACAGTCAGTGCGCGTCGGCTGCTGATCGAAGGGTCGGCGGATCGAGCCTGCACTGTCAAAATGATATTGGTAGATGTCAAGCCCGGGTAACTTGACCTAGCGATTCATGAAAACGCACCATGTTCATGGCCACCTCTTCTTGAGAATTACGGCGCCTGGAGAAGAACAAAAAAATAATAACATATATAATAATAATAATAATAATAATAATAATAATAATAATAATAATAAATAAATAAAAAAAACATGATATAAATAAATAATTATCCAAATAAAAATAACATAAAAGTCTTGCTAGATTAACCCCTTGAGGATTATGACGCATTCTGACAGTTTCTTCAGAATATCATTAGACGATTATATAGGCTCTCTATAGGTATAAAAGGGTAAATACTATCTCAATTAACCCTCTGACTTCCACATACCCTTCCTAATCTTAATACAATCGTCTAGTAATAGCCAGAAAACAGAAAAGAAGTGCGTATCGGATTGTGAAAGGGTTAATTTCTTCTCTGATCCAAATCCTAAGAAGTGAAATTGGAAGAACTCAATTAATCGTTTTAATCAAAGGAGCGACGACTTATGAGAGAGATTAAGGGGGGATGGGCCGGTTTTCTGGACCACTTTCTCCCTCATGTTTAGCCCCATTAGTTTTCAGATGTTAAGATGTTTACCCCATTAGTTAGTCGATTTTAAGACCTTTCGCCCTATTTCTTCGTCAATATTTAGACCTTTCGTGCTATTTAGGTGTCGATTTTTTCCCTGGCGAACGATAGTGAGCCTGTAATGTTGGACGAACCGGCCATTTTTCTACCGACAAATGTACAAATTTATCTTGAGGAGGTGACTAGGGCGTG
This sequence comes from Paralithodes platypus, assembly GCA_032716605.1. Lineage (NCBI taxonomy): Eukaryota > Metazoa > Arthropoda > Malacostraca > Decapoda > Lithodidae > Paralithodes > Paralithodes platypus. The sequence goes on from CM064574.1 coordinate 2,681,625, forward strand.
GTTTTCTAAGTTTGAGGGAGGTCTAGCGAGTAAAATAAAACATACATGAATAAATACGTTAATAGACCAACAAACCAGCCACTACCCCATTAAGGGGAGGTATTTAGTTTGTTCCCTAGACCTCCATCAACCTTAAAATGACACCCCCTTGAGTCCCTTTCAAGATAAATTTGTACATTTTTCGGTAGAAAAATTTCCCGGCCGAAGGCCGGTTCCTCTTAAATTACAGGCTCGCTATCGCTCGCCAGGATAAAATTTACACCTGAATGGCACGAAAGGTCTTAATATGGGGTGAAAGTTCGTAAAATCGCTAAACTAATGGGGCAAACGTTTTATAATATCAAAAGCAATGGGGCTAAACATGAGGGAGAAAGGGGTCAAGAAAAAAATCCCTCAAGTGGAGATCTCCCCTTAACAGTGCTTCACAATACGTACAGGATGCCATGCATTAAACACTGTGGTGATGGGCTGGTCTATGTGGTGATGGGCTGGTCTATGTGGTGATGGGCTGGTCTATGTGGTGGTGGACTGGTCTATGTGGTGATGGACTGGTCTATGTGGTGATGGGCTGGTCTATGTGGTGGTGGGCTGGTCTATGTGGTGGTGGACTGGTTTATGTGGTGGTGGACTGGTCTATGTGGTGATGGGCTGGTCTATGTGGTGATGGGCTGGTCTATGTGGTGATGGGTTGGTCTATGTGGTGATGGGCTGGTCTATGTGGTGATGGACTGGTCTATGTGGTGATGGACTGGTCTATGTGGTGATGGGTTGGTCTATGTGGTGATGGGCTGGTCTATGTGGTGATGGACTGGTCTATGTGGTGATGGACTGGTCTATGTGGTGATGGACTGGTCTATGTGGTGATGGACTGGTCTATGTGGTGGTGGGCTGGTCTATGTGGTGGTGGACTGGTCTATGTGGTGGTGGGCTGGTCTATGTGGTGATGGGCTGGTCTATGTGGTGATGGGCTGGTCTATGTGGTGGTGGACTGGTCTATGTGGTGATGGGCTGGTCTATGTGGTGATGGGCTGGTCTATGTGGTGGTGGACTGGTCTATGTGGTGATGGGCTGGTCTATGTGGTGATGGACTGGTCTATGTGGTGATGGACTGGTCTATGTGGTGGTGGACTGGTCTATGTGGTGGTGGACTGGTCTATGTGGTGGTGGGCTGGTCTATGTGGTGATGGACTGGTCTATGTGGTGGTGGACTGGTCTATGTGGTGGTGGACTGGTCTATGTGGTGGTGGGCTGGTCTATGTGGTGATGGACTGGTCTATGTGGTGGTGGACTGGTCTATGTGGTGGTGGACTGGTCTATGTGGTGATGGGCTGGTCTATGTGGTGATGGGCTGGTCTATGTGGTGGTGGGCTGGTCTATGTGGTGGTGGGCTGGTCTATGTGGTGGTGGACTGGTCTATGTGGTGATGGACTGGTCTATGTGGTGATGGACTGGTCTATGTGGTGATGGACTGGTCTATGTGGTGATGGGCTGGTCTATGTGGTGGTGGACTGGTCTATGTGGTGATGGGCTGGTCTATGTGGTGATGGGCTGGTCTATGTGGTGATGGGCTGGTCTATGTGGTGATGGGTTGGTCTATGTGGTGATGGGCTGGTCTATGTGGTGGTGGACTGGTCTATGTGGTGATGGGCTGGTCTATGTGGTGATGGGCTGGTCTATGTGGTGATGGGCTGGTCTATGTGGTGGTGGACTGGTCTATGTGGTGATGGACTGGTCTATGTGGTGATGGGCTGGTCTATGTGGTGGTGGACTGGTCTATGTGGTGGTGGACTGGTCTATGTGGTGATGGGCTGGTCTATGTGGTGATGGGCTGGTCTATGTGGTGATGGGCTGGTCTATGTGGTGATGGGCTGGTCTATGTGGTGGTGGACTGGTCTATGTGGTGGTGGACTGGTCTATGTGGTGATGGACTGGTCTATGTGGTGATGGGCTGGTCTACGTGGTGGTGGACTGGTCTATGTGGTGGTGGACTGGTCTATGTGGTGGTGGACTGGTCTATGTGGTGGTGGGCTGGTCTATGTGGTGATGGGCTGGTCTATGTGGTGATGGGCTGGTCTATGTGGTGATGGGTTGGTCTATGTGGTGATGGGCTGGTCTATGTGTGATGGGCTGGTCTATGTGTGATGGGCTGGTCTATGTGGTGGTGGACTGGTCTATGTGGTGATGGGCTGGTCTATGTGGTGATGGGCTGGTCTATGTGGTGATGGACTGGTCTATGTGGTGGTGGACTGGTCTATGTGATGATGGGCTGGTCTATGTGGTGGTGGACTGGTCTATGTGGTGATGGGCTGGTCTATGTGGTGGTGGGCTGGTCTATGTGGTGATGGGTTGGTCTATGTGGTGATGGGCTGGTCTATGTGGTGATGGGCTGGTCTATGTGGTGATGGGCTGGTCTATGTGGTGATGGGTTGGTCTATGTGGTGATGGGCTGGTCTATGTGGTGGTGGACTGGTCTATGTGGTGGTGGACTGGTCTATGTGGTGGTGGACTGGTCTATGTGGTGGTGGACTGGTCTATGTGGTGGTGGACTGGTCTATGTGGTGATGGGCTGGTCTATGTGGTGGTGGACTGGTCTATGTGGTGGTGGACTGGTCTATGTGGTGGTGGACTGGTCTATGTGGTGGTGGACTGGTCTATGTGGTGATGGGCTGGTCTATGTGGTGATGGGCTGGTCTATGTGGTGATGGGCTGGTCTATGTGGTGATGGGCTGGTCTATCAGAGGGAGAGTTGAGCGATCTCTGCCATACCCATAGCTTACTCTGACTGTTCCTTTTACTTATATATCTTCTAGATCTCAAGTGACGGCGTCTTTTCCGTGGATTGATCTCCCTACTGCCAACCTAGAAGTTGGCAGATTGGGAGCCAAAGCGTCACATTTTTCCCTTGCCCCTCAACTATCCCTTCATAATTGCTGAGGGTCACAGGGCCTTGGGTGGGGCTTTGGTTTCCCGGGCGTTTCCGCACCCTCCTTAGCTCCCTGCCTTGGAGTGGCTTCGGTCACCCGGGCTTTGTTAGTGGTAAGCAGGGAGGGTTTTGTGGGGGCGCTCGTTTATGGCCTTGGCCTTGCTCGAGACCTTGGGAACAACAACAACACTGTAAAGTTAGGTGGTGTCACACGAGCACATTATCCGGCAATGTTCGATGAGCAGGTTTGGTCTCGTACTATTTTGAGGCTCTTTCGCACTGGAATCAGAATTTTGATCAAGAGTCGATTATGTTCACTAGTTTGATTATTACGGAACTTAAATTTGGAACATGCCAGACTACAATTGCCCGTACAAATTGACGGAAAAAATGTTCGTGTGACACCGCCTATACTCTCCTTTGTTCCATCTCTACGAACCTCGGAAAATACTCTTAACTTTCTCAGTATCCGCCGATGTAATAAATATTACAAAATTATTGTTTTTTTTTCCACCAACCAACTTCACATCTAAACTCAATTAAGGGGAGATTTCCACTTGAGGGATTTTTTTCTGGACCCCTATCTCCCTCATGTTTATCCCCATTGCTTTTGAGATTTTAAGACGTTCGCCCCATTAATTTGGCGATTTTAAGTAGTTTCACCCCATTTATGTCACTTTTAAGACCTTTCGTCCCATTTAGGTGTCGATTGTTCCCTGGCGAGCGATAGCGAGCCTGTAATTTAAGAGGCATCGGCCTTCGGCCGGGACATTTTTCTACCGAAAAATGTACAAATTTATCTTGAAAGGGGGTCAAGGGGGTGACACTTTAAGATTGCTGGAGGAGTAGGAAACACACTAAAAACCTCCCCTTAATGAAATCAACAAATACATGTGGCACTCCGAGGACTCGATCACCTAGGACGCTCACATCGAAATTCCCCGCGCACTATGCATTACGCCATCAAGACCGTCATAGGCTATGATGATAAGACGGGTTTATATATAGCTTGAGAAGGACCTCAGTAAATCAAGGTTGTATATTCCATCAACATTATCCCTTTAAGGGGAGGTGGGCCGTTTTTCTGGTCCCCTTTCTTCCTCTTGCCTATCCCCATTAGTTTTGATATTTTAAGACGTTTGCCCCATTAGTTTATCGCTTTTAAGAGCTTTTGCGCCATTGCTTCGTCAATATTAAGACCTTTCGTGCCCTTTAGTTGTCGTTTTTTTCCTGGCGAGCGATAGCGAGCCTGTATTGTGGAGGAACCGGCCTTCGGCCGTGACATTTTTCTACCGAAAAGTGTACAAACAAATCTTGAATGGATGTGTTTTTGGATGTAATGGATGTGTTTTTGGATGTAATGGATGTGTTTTTGGATGTACTGGATGTGTTTTTGGATGTAATGGATGTGTTTTTGGATGTACTGGATGTGTTTTTGGATGTACTGGATGTGTTTTTGGATGTACTGGATGTGTTTTTGGATGTAATGGATGTGTTTTTGGATGTACTGGATGTGTTTTTGGATGTACTGGATGTGTTTTTGGATGTAATGGATGTGTTTTGGGATGTAATGGATGTGTTTTTGGATGTAATGGATGTGTTTTTGGATGTAATGGATGTGTTTTTGGATGTAATGGATGTGGGTTTTTTTTTAAAGTTTGAAGGAGGTCTAGGGAGGAAACTAAAACATATTATGAATATATAATTAAATACAGTAGACCCCAAATAATAACCACTGTCCCCTTAACTCAAACAGACCCTTTCCAAACTTATGACAATGTTTAACAATACCCGGTAGAAAACTAAAGAATGCGTCTTTTGAAGGGGTCCACATTCCTTGTAACTCCCTCATTTCATCGTACATCACATCTTTCCTCTTCCTCCTCTCTCCCTCTCTCTCTCTCTCTCACTAGATCACAGGGAGAGAGAGAGAGAGAGGTGTGGTGGGTGTTATCTCAAGGCATTCACTTGTAAATACTGAACTCCTCCCTTCTTCTTGTTGCCTCGCTTCTATTTTCTCTTCTACCTTTTCTTAATTATCTCACATCCTCTCCTCCTCTTATTCGTCACCCTCTACTTCTCCCTCTCTTCTCTTCTCCTCCTCCCCCCCCCCCTCTCTTCTCCTCCTCTTCGTGACATAGTATAGAAGGTGTAGGTCTTATCTCAGTCACCCTGGGAAATATGACTTCTTACCTCTTCTCCTCTTACCTCTTCTTCTTCTTCTTCTTCTCCACCCATCGCTGTTCTTCTTTCATCCTTCCCTCATACGTCGCCTTCTTCGTCTCCACCCACCTCTCTTTTTCTTATGCTGCTTCTTCTCCACCCATCTCTCTTCTTCCTTCATTCTACCCCTCTTCTGATCTTAAGTCTCTCTCTCTCTCTCTCTCTCCATCCCCCCCCCCTCCCCCCTGTGATATAGTAAGGTGTGGGTCTTATCTCAAGTCACTCTCTGGGAAACACTAAACTTCTCACACTTTATGAGGAGGAGGAGTGGGAAAGGAGGGGAGGTGGGAGGAGTGGGGAAGGAGGAGGAGGTGGAGGAGATAGGGAGAAGGGTGGGGAAAGGAAATAAGGAGGAGTAGTGGGGAAGGAGGGGAGGAAGTGGGGAAGGAGGAGGAGAAGGAGTGGGGAAGGAAGGGTGAGGGGAAGGAGGAGAGGAGAGGACAGGAGTGGGGTAGGAGGAGAGGAGTGGATGAGGACAGGGGAGGAGTGGGGAAGACTGATGGAGGAGGAGGTGGGGAGAGGGAAGTATGGGAAGGAGGGAGAGAGGTGAGGAGGAATGGGGAAGAGTGGGAAACGAAACGTGGAAGAGGAATAGAGGAGGAGGGCGAAGGAGGAAAAACAGTGAATAGTAAAGTAGGAATAGGAAGATAGAACGATGCTAGTAAGACAAAATAGGAAGATAGAACGATGCTAGTAAGACAAAATAGGAAGATAGAGCGATGCTAGTAAGACAAAATAGGAAGATAGAACGATGCTAGTAAGACAAAATAGGAAGATAGAACGATGCTAGTAAGACAAAATAGGAAGATAGAACGATGCTAGTAAGACAAAATAGGAAGATAGAACGATGCTAGTAAGACAAAATAGGAAGATAGAACGATGCTAGTAAGACAAAATAGGAAGATAGAACGATGCTAGTAAGACAAAATAGGAAGATAGAACGATGCTAGTAAGACAAAATAGGAAGATAGAACGATGCTAGTAAGACAAAATAGGAAGATAGAACGATGCTAGTAAGACAAAATAGGAAGATAGAACGATGCTAGTAAGACAAAATAGGAAGATAGAACGATGCTAGTAAGACAAAATAGGAAGATAGAACGATGCTAGTAAGACAAAATAGGAAGATAGAACGATGCTAGTAAGACAAAATAGGAAGATAGAACGATGCTAGTAAGACAAAATAGGAAGATAGAACGATGCTAGTAAGACAAAATAGGAAGATAGAACGATGCTAGTAAGACAAAAAAGGAAGATAGAACGATGCTAGTAAGACAAAATAGGAAGATAGAACGATGCTAGTAAGACAAAATAGGAAGATAGAACGATGCTAGTAAGACAAAATAGGAAGATAGAACGACGCTAGTAAGACAAAATAGGAAGATAGAACGACGCTAGTAAGACAAAATAGGAAGATAGAACGATGCTAGTAAGACAAAATAGGAAGATAGAACGATGCTAGTAAGACAAAATAGGAAGATAGAACGATGCTAGTAAGACAAAATAGGAAGATAGAACGATGCTAGTAAGACAAAATAGGAAGATAGAACGATGCTAGTAAGACAAATAGGAAGATACGATGCTAGTAAGACAAAATAGGAAGATAGAACGATGCTAGTAAGACAAAATAGGAAGATAGAACGATGCTAGTAAGACAAAATAGGAAGATAGAACGATGCTAGTAAGACAAATAGGAAGATAGAACGATGCTAGTAAGACAAAATAGGAAGATAGAACGATGCTAGTAAGACAAAATAGGAAGATAGAACGATGCTAGTAAGACAAAATAGGAAGATAGAACGATGCTAGTAAGACAAAATAGGAAGATAGAACGATGCTAGTAAGACAAAATAATACAGGACAAGGTGGTAACAAATCTGAGGAAAAAAGAGGGAGAGAGGGAGGGAGGGAGAAGAAGAAGGAAGAGGAGGAGGAGGAGGAGAGAGAGTGTTAGGGGGGCCGAGGAAGAACGAGGGGGAGAGGGAGAAGAAGGAGAAACGAGAGGAGAGGGAAGAAACAAGAGGAGGAGGAAGGGATAAGGGGACGAGGAGAAATGAGGTGAAGAGGGAGAAGGAGGAGAAAGAGGAGAGGAGGAGAAAGAGGTACAGTGAACGAAGAGGAAGAGAGAGAGAGAGAGAGGAAGAGAGAGAGAGAGAGAGAGAGAGAGAGGGAGGAGGGGGGGGGGTCAAGTAGGTGAGGTAGTGTTGAAGGAAGATATATAGGACAGAGAGAGATTTACATATATATAGATTTAAGGGGAGATCTCCACTTGAGGGATTTTTTTCTTGACCCCTTTCTCCCTCATGTTTAGCCCCATTGCTTTTGATATTATAAAACGTTTGCCCCATTAGTTTAGCGATTTTAAGAACTTTCACTCCATATTAAGACCTTTCGTGCAATTCAGGTGTCGATTTTATCCTGGCGAGCGATAGCGAGCCTGTAATTTAAGAGGAACCGGCCTTCGGCCGGGACATTTTTCTACCAAAAAATGTACAAATTTATCTTGAAAGGGACTCAAGGGGGTGTAATTTTAAGATTGATGGAGGTCTAAGGAACAAACTAAATACCTCCCCTTAAGGGAGAGAGAAGATAATAGTTGTGTTCAAGAAGGTAGTGAGTCTTGGAAGATATATTGGACATATAAAGGAAGACAAGCAACAACAGACCTATTGATCCTTACTATGCTACTAGAGAGAGAGAGAGAGAGAGAGAGAGAGAGAGAGAGAGAGAGAGAGAGAGAGAGAGAGAGAGAGAGAGAGAGAGAGAGAGAGAGAGAGAGAGAGAGAGAGAGAGAGAGAGAGAGAATACTTGCAACAACAATCAACTGAAGGGCTTTAGCTCCAGAAAGAATGTTGTCCGGTTCAGAAAACAAAATGATAGTACTATGAACACTAATTGATACGGTCACATTACTCGGGCACAAACGCAGTCAGTCGGGGATTCATGGCAAGATATTTATCAAGGCGATATTAAAATGTTTGGACTTTATGGCACTCTACAACATTTCTAGGCAATTTATTCCTTAAGGGGAGGTATTTAGTTTGTTCCCTAGACCTCCATTAAGCTTAAAATTACACCCCTTGAGTCCCTTTCAAGATAAATTTGTACATTTTTCGGTAGAAAAATGTCCCGGCCGAAGGCCGGGTCCTCTTAAATTACAGGCTCGCTATCGCTCGCCAGGATAAAATCGACACCTGAATTGCACAAAAGGTCTTAATTTGGGGTGAAAGTTCTTAAAATCGCTAAACTAATGGGGCAAACGTTTTATAATATCAAAAGCAATGGGGCTAAACATGAGGGAGAAAGGGGTCAAGAAAAAAATCCCTCAAGTGGAGATCTCCCCGTAAGTTGACCACTCTGCTGATGAAAAAAGTGTTTGGCTTCATGTGCACGAAACGCCTTTCAGACAATTTTGTAATCTTGACTTGTGTAATTTCCACATTATGGTGTATTTCTTAGCCTGGGCACTATTATAGCTACCCTCCATTGCACTCTCTTTAGTTTTTCAATGTCCTTTTTATAGTATGACGACCAAAACTGGACACACAATTGCAAATGCGGAGGAGCAAATTAATTATATAAAATTAATCTAAAATTAATTAATATAAAATTATATAAAATTAATTACCGGGTATATCAAATTAATATAAAATTAATTATATAAAGTGCGCATAACGTTTGCAGATTTGTATTCATAAGATTTCCCAATTAAGTCAATCATTTGATTTGCTTTTTTAACAACTTCGACACAATGTTGGGCAGGATTTACATAGTTTTCTATATTTTTCTTCGCTCATAGAGGAAGGATCTCTAGGTGAGGCAAAAGCTATCTTCATAAACCCTCTAATTCCCACAATATATTAGTGACGTGAAGCGTCTTAACATCTTCAAACAAATGGAGTGAAACAGGGAGAGTCCAAACAGATCCACCTGGCACCAGATAAAGGTTAATTGATAACACGTGTTGCGGAGACGTGTGATCTACTGAGACACTTGTTTAATATGTAACGTGGAATAATAAAGAGACAACATAAGTTTCTCTCTCTCTCTCTCTCTCTCTCTCTCTCTCTCTCTCTCTCTCTCTCTCTCTCTCTCTCTCTCTCTCTCTCTCTCTCTCACACAGAGTACATTAACTGTTGAGGATTCCATTTTGTGGAAACTTGTCTTATCATGTTTTTCTTCTGCTAGAACTATCTGAAAGAAGGACAGAAAGTGAATCTTCCAATACTATAATTTAGTTACAGTGAGTTGCAAATATCGAGGGACAGAGTTAGAGAAACAAACCGATATAATTCACCTAAAATTATCGTTCCTTTAAATTTAGTTAATAGAGGGTGTCAATATTGCAGATTGGTCAAGTATAAAGGGGTTAACTAAAGCAATGCCCAGGTAGAATATACACAACATATGGTTTCCGTAAAATCAATTAACATTTGTGTTCAACATTATCGTGCAATAAACCAAGAGTGTGCATAATTCAATACTGGTAACTGACAACTAGATCGGTTATGCGGATGAACATAAATTGTGATCTCAAGCTGCAATGAAGAATACTTAAAGGGGAGGTATTTCCACTTGAGGGATTCTTTTCTGGACTCCTTTCTCCCTCATTTTTAGCCTCATTGTTTTTATAATTTTAAGACGTTTGCCCCATTATTTTGACGATTTTAAGAACTTTCAACCCATTTCTGTCAATTTTAAGACTTTTCGTGCCATTTAGGTGTCTATTTTATCCTGGCGAGCGATAGCGAGCCTGTAATTTAAGAGAAACCGGCTTTCAGCCGGGACATTTTTCTACCGAAAAATTTACAAATTTATCTTGAAAGGGGCTCAAGGGGGTGTTATCTTAAGCTTGATGGATATCTAGGGACCAAACTAAAAACCTCCCCTTAAGTTCTGTATATAAAAAGAAAATAATTATATTTTTCTGCAATGGAAGCAATAGAATGTCCTGTATATAAAATGTACACTATTATTGTTGACCACAACAGAGAAAATTAAATATCCTGTAATTAAAAGAAAAACAAATATTAAAACTTAATTGCCATGACAAATATGTATATACTCAGGCACAATACCCCATAGCTGGGGCTGGCCAACTCGAGACAGAGCCCGAACAGAAACAGCATTTAAAGTTACAATTTTTAAGGTCCAGGACCACTTTTGCGTTCCCTCGCTCCTTTCTCTGTCTCGTCTAGTAGGTGAATTTTACAAGGAGAGGAAGATTCCTAGCCACCCGCCCCCAAAGTAGGAAAAGAAGTACAGGAAAGAGACAGACCGAAACAGCTAAGGTTGAGTACAGGATGCCAAACCTCCTTCAGGACAGAACCAGACCTATAATGTCCTGCATTTAAAAAAAAAAAAAAAAAAAAAAAAAAAAAAAAAAAAAAAAAATCTATTATATCTAACTGCAATGAAAAAAAAAAAATGTTCTGCGTGAGGGAGCAAAGTTCTCCCCCAATTGTCTGTGGTTGGTTTCGCTGGTTATAGGCTTTAATAAGGTAATCACCAGGACTATTTCGGCCAGTCCCAGGCTTCCTACGTCTTGGACCACTTGCTGCTACCCTGTGTCTTGTAAGGGGATAGTACTCGCTTTTTCTGGACCCCCTTCTCCCTCATGTTTAGCATATTAGTTTTGGTTTTAAGACGTTCGTTCCAATTGTCCCTTACCCATTCTAAGCCACTGTTTGGATACTTTGATCCTTAGTGTTTTGGAGGACAAGCAGCCTAGAGTGTTTTTTTTTCTTTTTTTGTCAATGTTAGGACTGCTGTTGCTTGATTTCCTTTGTACTGTATCCTGCGTGGGGGTGAACCAACAACCTTTGACCCAGCTAGTACAAGGGGTGGAAAGTTTCAGTAGTGTTTATGTTTGTTCTTGTAATGGAGAGTTGTGGTTTCTGTGGCGAATCCTATAGCCTACCAGTTAATTGTAGACACTTAGACAATTAGTAGGATTGCAATAGCAGTGTATTTTCTTGTGCAATAGTTAACTAATATGACCAATTATCGGTTTTATGGCAAATTATTCTCGTAAGTCAATTACACTGTTTCCTTCCATACATAAAATCATGGCGTGGATACAAACTAATGTGACCAACAAGTGAAATCTCGGCACCAAGTATGTTTTGATCAATAATTGGTATCAGCAAATATCTAAGCTTCATTTCTTCATATCGAGTGAAATATACAAACATGTTCCTACACTTACCCACCCTATTCAACATCTGACAGACATTGACAAAGCACAGAGCAAGCCAAACGTAATGACAGGTGGGACATGACTTATTAGCGCGACCGTACATACAATGACGAGCTATACATTTGGTAGCCCTAAGTGAGAGGGAGATAGGAAGTACTATAGAACGGGAAAGTACTATAGAACGGGAAAGTACTATAGAACGGGAAAGTACTATAGAACGGGAAAGTACTATAGAACGGGAAAGTACTATAGAACGGGAAAGTACTATAGAACGGGAAAGTACTATAGAACGGGAAAGTACTATAGAACGGGAAAGAAACAAATTGAAGTAGTCGAGCTTGAGTCGGGGCTTATGGTTCACTTTTTGGTCGATTTTTTTTCATTTATTCAATATTTTTCTATTTTCCTCCCTAGACCTCCATCAAACTTAAAAAAAAAAAATCCATTAGATCCCCCTTCTAGATTAATTTGTACATTTTTCAGTAGAAAAATTTCCCGGCCGAAGGCCGGTTCTTTCAAAATTAGAGGCCCACTATCGTTTGCCAGGAAAAAAATCAACACCTAAATAGCACAAAAGGTCTTAATATTCACAAGGAAAAGGGACGGAAGGTCTTAATATTGTCAAAGAAATGGGGCGGAAAGTCTTAAAAGCGACAAACTAATGGGGGAAACATCTTACAATCTGAAAACTATGGGGCTAAACATGAGGTAGAAAGGGGTCTAGAAAAACGACCTATCTCCCCTTAAACCACCGTGCGTGTACTTTGGTTTGAGCTAATTAGATAAAATAGGACTTCAGCAGCTACCAACTTTTCTGGATTATTAAGCCAGCACACTGTAAGTCACGAATACCGTCAGGACTGAAGCCCCTTTTCGAGAACTCCAGGCCCTTGACCTAGCAAATTGTGAGCTTCCATTTTCATCCAAATTAACTGCACACTTAATTTTCCAGTTAAAAGTTATCAAATATTATCGATTTTTATTGACATTAAAAATTATATCAGTCACCCTAATAATATATTATAATTCTGACACACACACACACACACACACACACACACACACACACACACACACACACACACACACACACGTGCGCGCACACACACACATACTGTACACACACACACACGGTAGTGATTTCCTTGGGAAGATTTTTTGTTTTATTTAGGATCCATAAATGTTTGGTTATCATGAAACACAGAATTATAGTGTCTATATTCCACAGACACTATGCAGTATAACCATGACCAACACCACACAAGAACCTTCGTGGGCGTGGGTTGCACAGGGTTGAGTATCCCGTTGTGGCGCAAAAAGTAGTGTGCTGCCTTCTAGTCTAGGCCAGAATTTGGGAAGTCTGGAATATTCTGAAAATTCACTGAACATTAATAATCTTCACTATAGGCTTGGCTCCGAAATATAGTTGGGGTACAGCGGTCGGTCCCAATTATATATGTTGATAATGCATATACTGTAATCCGGAAATATAACATCTGAGGTGAAGCCATTGATTTCGGGGGCTGATGAGTGATTGATGCTTCTGAATGCTTGTGTGCTGATGAGTGATCGGTGCTTCTGAATGCTTGTGTGCTGATGAGTGATCGGTGCTTCTGAATGCTTGTGTGCTGATGAGTGATCGGTGCTTCTGAATGCTTGTGTGCTGATGAGTGATCGGTGCTTCTGAATGCTTGTGTGCTGATGAGTGATCGGTGCTTCTGAATGTTTGTGTGCTGATGAGTGATCGGTGCTTCTGAATGCTTGTGTGCTGATGAGTGATCGGTGCTTCTGAATGCTTGTGTGCTGATGAGTGATCGGTGCTTCTGAATGCTTGTGTGCTGATGAGTGATCGGTGCTTCTGAATGCTTGTGTGCTGATGAGTGATCGGTGCTTCTGAATGCTTGTGTGCTGATGAGTGATCGGTGCTTCTGAATGCTTGTGTGCTGATGAGTGATCGGTGCTTCTGAATGCTTGTGTGCTGATGAGTGATCGGTGCTTCTGAATGCTTGTGTGCTGATGAGTGATCGGTGCTTCTGAATGCTTGTGTGCTGATGAGTGATCGGTGCTTCTGAATGCTTGTGTGCTGATGAGTGATCGGTGCTTCTGAATGCTTGTGTGCTGATGAGTGATTGATGCTTCTGAATGCTTGTGTGCTGATGAGTGATCGGTGCTTCTGAATGCTTGTGTGCTGATGAGTGATCGGTGCTTCTGAATGCTTGTGTGCTGATGAGTGATCGGTGCATCTGAATGCTTGTGTGCTGATGAGTGATCGGTGCTTCTGAATGCTTGTGTGCTGATGAGTGATCGGTGCTTCTGAATGCTTGTGTGCTGATGAGTGATTGATGCTTCTGAATGCTTGTGTGCTGATGAGTGATCGGTGCTTCTGAATGCTTGTGTGCTGATGAGTGATTGATGCTTCTGAATGCTTGTGTGCTGATGAGTGATCGGTGCTTCTGAATGCTTGTGTGCTGATGAGTGATCGGTGCATCTGAATGCTTGTGTGCTGATGAGTGATCGGTGCTTCTGAATGCTTGTGTGCTGATGAGTGATCGGTGCTTCTGAATGCTTGTGTGCTGATGAGTGATTGATGCTTCTGAATGCTTGTGTGCTGATGAGTGATCGGTGCTTCTGAATGCTTGTGTGCTGATGAGTGATTGATGCTTCTGAATGCTTGTGTGCTGATGAGTGATCGGTGCTTCTGAATGCTTGTGTGCTGATGAGTGATTGATGCTTCTGAATGCTTGTGTGCTGATGAGTGATCGGTGCTTCTGAATGCTTGTGTGCTGATGAGTGATCGGTGCTTCTGAATGCTTGTGTGCTGATGAGTGATCGGTGCTTCTGAATGCTTGTGTGCTGATGAGTGATCGGTGCTTCTGAATGCTTGTGTGCTGATGAGTGATCGGTGCTTCTGAATGCTTGTGTGCTGATGAGTGATCGGTGCTTCTGAATGCTTGTGTGCTGATGAGTGATCGGTGCTTCTGAATGCTTGTGTGCTGATGAGTGATCGGTGCTTCTGAATGCTTGTGTGCTGATGAGTGATCGGTGCTGCTGAATGCTTGTGTGCTGATGAGTGATTGATGCTTCTGAATGCTTGTGTGCTGATGAGTGATCGGTGCTTCTGAATGCTTGTGTGCTGATGAGTGATCGGTGCTTCTGAATGCTTGTGTGCTGATGAGTGATTGGTGCTTCTGAATGCTTGTGTGCTGATGAGTGATCGGTGCTTCTGAATGCTTGTGTGCTGATGAGTGATTGGTGCTTCTGAATGCTTGTGTGCTGATGAGTGATCGGTGCTTCTGAATGCTTGTGTGCTGATGAGTGATCGGTGCTTCTGAATGCTTGTGTGCTGATGAGTGATCGGTGCTTCTGAATGCTTGTGTGCTGATGAGTGATCGGTGCTTCTGAATGCTTGTGTGCTGGCTGTGTGTGGGCAAACTGTTATATGACTTCTACTCCTGTCACCTCCATTTCCTTTCTCGTGCCTCTTGCTGATCCTCCTTACCCCTTGTGGGAGTAAGGGTTGGTTACTGACTGACAAAATCCAGCTCTACTGTATGTAGGCCCACCAGAAGATTATCAACCTTACATTCAGTTCAGTTCGTTAGTGGACCCGCAGAAGGCCGCTGTCGGGTAGCATCATGTGCAAGGGTTCGAGGGAATGAATAGGATTAACCATTTGACGAATTTTATACATTTTAAGAAAGATCTGAGGAAATTATAAGGTTAAATACTATGTCAATTTACTCTCTGATTTTCATATATATATATATATATATATATATATATATATATATATATATATATATATATATATATATATATATATATATATATATATATATAAATATATATGTGTGTACTTAGGCACATACCCCATAGCTGGGGGTGGCCGACTCAAGACAGAACCCGAGCAGAAAGAACATTCAAGGGTTCCTATTATCAGGGTCCGGGACCATTTTCGCGCTCGCTCGCCCCTTTCTCCGTCTCGATGAGTAGGAGAATTTCACAAGGAGAGGAGGATTACTAGCCTCTTGTCCCCTTGTTACCATATACCAAATCTTGTCCCCTTGTTACCATATACCAAATCTTGTCCCCTTGTTACCATATACCAAATCTTGTCCCCTTGTTACCATATACCAAATCTTGTCCCCTTGTTACCATATACCAAATCTTGTCCCCTTGTTACCATATACCAAATCTTGTCCCCTTGTTACCATATACCAAATCTTGTCCCCTTGTTACCATATACCAAATCTTGTCCCCTTGTTACCATATACCAAATCTTGTCCCCTTGTTACCATATACCAAATCTTGTCCCCTTGTTACCATATACCAAATCTTGTCCCCTTGTTACCATATACCAAATCTTGTCCCCTCGTTACCATATACCAAATCTTGTCCCCTCGTTACCATATACCAAATCTTGTCCCCTCGTTACCATATACCAAATCTTGTCCCCTCGTTACCATATACCAAATCTTGTCCCCTCGTTACCATATACCAAATCTTGTCCCCTCGTTACCATATACCAAATCTTGTCCCCTCGTTACCATATACCAAATCTTGTCCCCTTGTTACCATATACCAAATCTTGTCCCCTTGTTACCATATACCAAATCTTGTCCCCTTGTTACCATATACCAAATCTTGTCCCCTTGTTACCATATACCAAATCTTGTCCCCTTGTTACCATATACCAAATCTTGTCCCCCTCGTTACCATATACCAAATCTTGTCCCCTCGTTACCATATACCAAATCTTGTCCCCTCGTTACCATATACCAAATCTTGTCCCCTCGTTACCATATACCAAATCTTGTCCCCTTGTTACCATATACCAAATCTTGTCCCCTCGTTACCATATACCAAATCTTGTCCCCTTGTTACCATATACCAAATCTTGTCCCCTTGTTACCATATACCAAATCTTGTCCCCTTGTTACCATATACCAAATCTTGTCCCCTTGTTACCATATACCAAATCTTGTCCCCTTGTTACCATATACCAAATCTTGTCCCCTTGTTACCATATACCAAATCTTGTCCCCTTGTTACCATATACCAAATCTTGTCCCCTTGTTACCATATACCAAATCTTGTCCCCTTGTTACCATATACCAAATCTTGTCCCCTTGTTACCATATACCAAATCTTGTCCCCTTGTTACCATATACCAAATCTTGTCCCCTTGTTACCATATACCAAATCTTGTCCCCTTGTTACCATATACCAAATCTTGTCCCCTTGTTACCATATACCAAATCTTGTCCCCTTGTTACCATATACCAAATCTTGTCCCCTTGTTACCATATACCAAATCTTGTCCCCTTGTAACCATATACCAAATCTTGTCCCCTCGTTACCATATACCAAATCTTGTCCCCTTGTTACCATATACCAAATCTTGTCCCCTCGTTACCATATACCAAATCTTGTCCCCTTGTTACCATATACCAAATCTTGTCCCCTTGTTACCATATACCAAATCTTGTCCCCTTGTTACCATATACCAAATCTTGTCCCCTTGTTACCATATACCAAATCTTGTCCCCTTGTTACCATATACCAAATCTTGTCCCCTCGTTACCATATACCAAATCTTGTCCCCTCGTTACCATATACCAAATCTTGTCCCCTCGTTACCATATACCAAATCTTGTCCCCTTGTTACCATATACCAAATCTTGTCCCCTTGTTACCATATACCAAATCTTGTCCCCTTGTTACCATATACCAAATCTTGTCCCCTTGTTACCATATACCAAATCTTGTCCCCTTGTTACCATATACCAAATCTTGTCCCCTTGTTACCATATACCAAATCTTGTCCCCTTGTTACCATATACCAAATCTTGTCCCCTTGTTACCATATACCAAATACCCTTACTAATCTGAATAACATTGTCTACTAATAGCCGCGGAAAACAGAAAAGAAATGCGTATTGGATCATAAAAGAAATGCGTATTGGATCATAAAAGAAATGCGTATTGGATCATAAAAGAAATGCGTATTGGCTCATAAAAGGGTTAAGGGGAGATCGTGAGCCTATGTATTTGCTTATTGTTTAATCTTTATATTATGTTATTAGTTTGCTCCCCAGATCTCCATCAAACTGTAAAAAACAACCCCTAGACCCCCCCCCCCCCCCTCCAAGATAAAATTGCACATTTTTCGGTGGAAAATGTCCCAGCCGAAGGACGGTTACTCTTTAAATTACAGTCTCGCTATCGCTCGCCAGGATAAAATTGACACCTGAATGGCACGAAATGTCTTAATATGGGGTGAAAGTTCTTAAAATCGCTAATCTAATGGGGCAAACGTTTTATAATATCAAAAGCAATGGGGCTAAACATGAGGGAAAAAGGGGTCAAGAAAAAAATCCCTTAAGTGGAGATCTCCCCTTAACATAGACTTTCCCCCCGAGAACACCATGATACCTAATACCACCAACGGATACAAAGTATACGGTGTATCATATCGGGGGTAAGACAAACAGGTTGCACAAGGTCGTGAAGCGCAGGACAGAGCAGGACAAGAGAGGGAAGGACAGGATAGCTCAGGATAGGAAAGATAAGGATAGGGCAGGACTGGATAAGATAGAGTAGAACACGGCAGGACAGGGTAGGACACGGCAGGACAGGGTAGGGCACGGCAGGACATGGTAGGTCACGGCAGGACAGGACACAATGACACGCCACTCTCCAGGACAGGACAGGGTAGGACACAGCAGGACAGGACACAATGACAGGCCACTCCCCAGGACAGGGCAGGGTAGGACACGGCAGGACAGGACACGGTAGGACAGGCCACTCCCCAGGACAGGACAGGGTAGGACAAGGCAGGACAGGACACGGCAGGACAGGCCACTCCCCAGGACAGGCCACAATGACAGGCCACTCCCCAGGACAGGCCACAATGACAGGCCACTCCCCAGGACAGGCCACAATGAAAGGCCATTCCCCAGGACAGGACAGGGTAGGACAAGGCAGGACAGGACACGGCAGGACAGGCCACTCCCCAGGACAGGCCACAATGACAGGTCACTCCCCAGGACAGGACAGGGTAGGACAAGGCAGGACAGGACACGGCAGGACAGGCCACTCCCCAGGACAGGACACAATGACAGGTCATTCCCCAGGACAGGACACAATGACAGGTCACTCCCCAGGACAGGACACAATGACAGGTCACTCCCCAGGACAGGACAGGGTAGGAAAAGGCAGGACAGGACACGGCAGGACAGGCCACTCCCCAGGACAGGACACAATGACAGGTCACTCCCCAGGACAGGACAGGGTAGGACACGGCAGGACAGGACACAATGACAGGCCACTCCCCAGGACAGGACAAGGTAGGACACGGCAGGACAGGCCACTCCCCAGGACAGGACAGGGTAGGACAAGGCAGGACAGAACACGGAAGGACAGGCCATTCTCCAGGACAGGCCACAATGACAGGCCACTCCCCAGGACAGGACAGGGTAGGACAAGGCAGGACAGGCCACTCCCCAGGACAGGCCACAATGACAGGTCACTCCCCAGGACAGGACAGGGTAGGACAAGGCAGGACAGGACACGGCAGGACAGGCCACTCCCCAGGACAGGACACAATGACAGGTCACTCCCCAGGACAGGACAGGGTAGGACAAGGCAGGACAGGACACAATGACAGACCACTCCCCAGGACAGGACACAATGACAGGTCACTCCCCAGGACAGGACAGGGTAGGACAAGGCAGGACAGGACACAATGACAGACCACTCCCCAGGACAGGACACAATGACAGGCCACTCCCCAGGACAGGACAGGGTAGGACACGGCAGGACAGGACACAATGACAGGCCACTCTCCAGGACAGGACAGGGTAGGTCACGGCAGGACAGGACACAATGACAGGCCACTCTCCAGGACAGGACAGGGTAGGTCACGGCAGGACAGGGTAGGATACGGCAGGACAGGACACAATGACAGGCCACTCTCCAGGACAGGCAATACAGCACAAATTTGTTGGCCTGACATGGCTACAATGGTGGGGGACTAGAGGAAGATACAGGACACTGATCATTACCCAATGGTTAGTACAACATTACTACAACTCTACCACTATTACTACCACTACTATTACTACTACTACTATTACTACCCCCCCCCCCACACACACACAATGCTTATAAGAACACTACTACTACTATTACTACCACACACACACACATACGGTAAGGCATTTACATAATTATGCACAATTATAATGCGATATCAGTATGGCAGCACTGTATCTATGTAACTAATTTATCTATATCTATATCTATCTAAGTATCTCTCTCTCTCTCTCTCTCTCTCTCTCTCTCTCTCTCTCTCTCTCTCTCTCTCTCTATCTATCTATCTATCTATCTATAAAGTAAACATATGATTTGATTTGATTCATATTTGTTCAGGCAACTAATAAATCCAATCGTCTTCACTCACTCCCAAGCCTCACAGACCAAACAAAACATGTACATGGCTTTTGAGGACATGTCAACAAAAGCGAGCTCTCCAAGTTTCTTGTAATGTAACCTAAATTGTGTTGTTCCCTGTGTGTGTGTGTGTGTGTGTGTGTGTGTGTGTGTGTGCGTGTGTGAGTGTGAAAATATTTATATTAACTCAGCTTAGCGAACTCTGAGAATCAGTTTGTTATGAAAAATGCTTACAGGATTTTACAGCCTTCATTAAGGGGGTTGACCTTCGTTTTTTCTCTCCTTTTCTCTCATTCTCTGGCTTTTATCCATTCGGCCCCATTCAGCCTACTGTTTTAAGACGTTTATCCTCATCCAGGTGTCGATTGTTTTCCTGGCGAGCGGTAGCGAGCCAGCATATTATTCAAAATGTTTTGAAAGCAGACTAAATTTGTAAATTTTTCGATAGAAAAATTTCTCCGGCGAAGCCGGATTTCTCCATATAATGCTGGCTCGCTATCGCTCGCCAGGAAAATATCGACACCTAGATGGGGATAAACGTTTTAAAACAGTTGGCTTGAAAGGAGCCGAATGGATACAAGCCAGAGAAAGAGAGACATCTAAAAGGAGAGAAAATAAGCAGATAACTCCCCTTAATACTTCCGGTATCCTGGGAGCAATTCTGACAAGTTTTAATATTTGTATTTCAATATTATTCAAGAGAAGATTCGTATTTACTTATATTTTAACCCTCTCAAGCTCCTATACGCATTTCTGTTCTGCTTTCTGGTCATTATTAGGCGATTGTATTCAGTTTAGGAAGGGTATATGGAAGTCAGAGGGTTGATTGAGATAGTCTTTACCCTTTTAATACCCTCAGATCCTTGCTAAGCTGCATAAAATCGTTTCATGATAGCCAAAATAAACTGCTAAAACGCGTCAGAGCTTCAAGGGGTTAATAATTTAATATGTTTCTTAGTTTCCTCCCTAGACCTTTATCAAGCTTGAAACACATAACCCCAAGACCTCCCTTCGTAATACATTTGTGCATTTTTCGGTAGAAAAAGGCACCGACCGAAGGCAGGCTCCTCCCAAATTGCAGGCTTGCTATCGCCTACCAGGATAAAATCGACACCTAAATGGCACAAATGGTCTTAATATTGACAATAGATTGGGGGCGAAACGTCTTAAAATATATAAACAACTGGGGCTAAACATGAGGGAGAAGAGTCCCGAACACCTCTCCTTAAAATGTCGCCAGAACCTACAAGCCAACCATTGCTTACTAGTGTGGCCGAGATAGGTTGGCTGCTTTTTATGGGTCCCTTCTCCCTCATGTTTAACCCATTTAGTTTCGAGAATTTAAGATGTTATTTTCACTAGTTTGGCGATTATAATACCGTTCACCCCATATGTTTGTCACTATTAGGACCTTTCGTGCCATTTAGGTGATTCTTTCCTGGCGAGAGATAGCAAGCCTGTACTCTGTTGGTAGTGAACTAGTTAAATATGCGTATACCTAATAAATACAGGTGGTATAGGTACCAGTCTACGCGCTCAATACGTGTTACTGTCTCAATATCGGACAATGTGTCGGCCGATCGGGCTTGTAAAAGAGAGAGAGAGAGAGAGAGAGAGAGAGAGAGAGAGAGAGAGAGAGAGAGAGAGAGAGAGAGAGAGAGAGAGAGAGAGAGAGAGAGAGAGAGAGAGAGAGAGAGAGAGAGAGTTGGCAGTGCAATAGAATCCTTGTGAGTGTGTGTGTGTGTGTGTGTGTGTGTGTGTGTGTGTGTGTGTGTGTGTGTGTGTGTGTGTGTGTGTGTGTGTGTGTGTGTGAGAAGAGAGAGAGAGAGAGTGGCAATACAATCCTTCCTCTTGTTTGTTTTTTTGTGCATACACTGAACGTTGAATGAAGCTACTGTTATTACTGTACACACTGGTGGTTACACTCTGACCTTTAAGGGGAGGTTTTTAGTTAGTTCGCTAGACCTCCATCAAGCTTAACATTACAGCCCCTAGACCCCCTTTCAAGATAAATTTGTACATTTTTCGGTAGAAAAATTTCCGGCCGAAGGCCAGTTCCTCTTAAATTGCAGGCTCGCTATCGCTCGCCAGGAAAAAAATCGACACCTAAATGGCACGAAAAGTCTTAAAATTGACAGAAATGGGGCGAAAGTTCTTAAAATATTGGGGCGAACGTCTTAAAATCTCAAAAGCAATGGGGCTAGCCATGAGGGAGAAAGGAGTCAAGAAAAAAATCCCTCGAGTGGAAATCTCTTTTTCCACTTGAGGGATTTTTTGTCTAACTTCCTTCTCCTTCATGTTTAGCCCCATTGTTTTTGAGATTTTAAGACGTTTGCCCCATTAGTTTGACGATTTTAAGAACTTTCGCCCCATTTATGTCACTTTTAAGACCTTTCGTGCCATTTAGGTGTCGATTTTTTTCCTGGCGAGCGATAGCGAGCCTGTAATTTAAGAGGAACCGGCCTTCGGCCGGGAATTTTTTCTACCGAAAAATGTACAAATTTATCTTGGAAGGGGGTCAAAGGGGTGTAATTTCAAGATTGATGGAAGTCTAGGAAACGCACTAAAAACCTCCCCTTAATGCTTCCACTGTACATATAGGGGGCAGGGGGCTAGGAATCCTCCTCCCATTGTACAATTCTCCTACTCATCGAAACAAGAGAAAGAAGCGAGGGAACGCGAAAGTGGTCCCGGACCCTGATAATTAGAACCTTTGACTGTTCGTTTCCGTTCGGGCTCTGTTTCGAGTCGGCCACC
>CM064574.1:2704280-2706780 GCA_032716605.1 Paralithodes platypus
TACATACATACATACACACACATACATACATACATATATACATATATTTTACAGGTCACGGTGGCCGAGCGCGCTTAGTACTCTGTATTGGGAGCGCTAGCTCTGGTGTCGGGGGTTCAATCCCAGGCGCCGGCAGGGGAAGTTCTCTCAAAAACTTTCCCTGGCCGTGAAGGCAAGATCTGGGCGGATCGTCTCGGGGGACCCACAAAGTCTCCTGCCCACGTCCTACTCCCTTGGGAGTATGTAGGCGCTCTCGTTAGCTGCCAGGATCAGTCTGTTGATCCATTAGGATAAGATCTAGGTTAAGTCTGTGTATTTTCAGCCCCATTGGCTGCCGGCTTGAAATAAACCGATTATTATTATTATTATTATTATTATTACATACATACACACATACATACGTACATACATACATACATACATACATACATACATATACATACATACATACTGTACATACATACATACATACATACAAGAAGGACCATGCAGAAAACATGCCATTCTCTGATTCCCCCGTATTTAAGTAGTTAGTTTGGCTCTGTTGGCATTAGTTAAGCTGTTATCTCATTGAGTCCCTCTCCCCTTACTGTCGCCTCTTTCGTGTCTCTCTCTTTCTTCTGTTCGGCTGTTATTATCGTCTTCTTCTCCTAGACCCTCATCATTAATTGCTCTTTCCATTCACATATGCATAGCCTACGTGAGTTGCAGTTGGGATGTGTGTACATGCTTAGATTGATATGCAGGATTCGAAGTTGCATAATAAATCGTGGGCAGTGTCCACCATTCTTTAACTGTCTTCGTGGTGCGACGCATAAGGTGTTGATTTTCGGTGTGAGCGTCCTGGGTTCGAATCCACGGACTGCCACATGTGTTTGTAAATTTCATTAATCGATTTTAGGAGTAGAGTTGGTTGTTGGAAGGAACATAATAATTAGTCTTTGCTCTCCTTCTCTTTCACTTTCCCAGAACCCCCACTTTTCATTTAACCCTTTCAGTACTAGTATCGTCCTTTCATCTTTACTCTGGCTACTATTAGACGATTTTATTCATTTTCAAAAGGTCTCCAGCATTTAAGGGGAGATTTCCCACTTGAGAGATTTTTTCTGAACTCCTTTCTCCCTCATGTTTAGCCCCATTGCTTTTCTAATTTTAAGACGTTCGCCCCATTATTTTGATGATTTTAAGAACTTTCAACCCATGTCTGTCAATTTTAAGACCTTTCGTGCAATTTAGGTGTCGATTTTATCCTGGCGAGCGATAGCGAGCCTGTAATTTAAGAGGAACCGGCTTTCAGCCGGGACATTTTTCTACCGAAAAATGTACAAATTTATCTTGAAAGGGGCTCAAGGGGGTGTAATCTTAAGCTTGATGGATATCTAGGGGCCAAACTAAAAACTTCCCCTTAATCTTCACAAACCGTCTATATATATATATATATATATATATATATATATATATATATATATATATATATATATATATATATACTGTGGCTAGAATAACAACAAAGACGTCATCGGTACTGTCCGGGTTAATTATCTCTGGCTTAGTTAGTTAAAATAGGACTTCAGAGGCAATCAACCCATCTGGATTATTAAGCCAGCACACTGTAAGTCAAGAGTAGCGTCAGGACTGGGGGGGGGGGGGATGGTAATTTTGTTCTGCCCCCCCCCTTCTCCCTCAGCTTTAGCCCCGTTAGTTTTCCTATTTCAAATAATGTTCTGCCCCATTAGTGTAGCGATTATAAGACCTTTCACCTATTTCTTTGTCACTATTAAGACCTTTCGTGCCATTTAGATGTCGAATTATTGTCCTGGCAAGCAATAGCGAGTCTGTAATTTAGATTTATTTTATCTTGTTTAATTTCCTTAATGTTTCTTTTGTTTCGTTTTCCTTAAGGGGAGATTTTTAGTTTGGTCCCTAGACCTCCATCAAGCTTAAGATTACACCCCCTTGAGCCCCTTTCAAGATAAATTTGTACATTTTTCGGTAGAAAAATGTCCCGGCTGAAAGCCGGTTCCTCTTAAATTACAGGCTCGCTATCGCTCACCAGGATAAAATCGACACCTAAATGGCACGAAAGGTCTTAAAATTGACAGAAATGGGTTGAAAGTTCTTAAAATCGTCAAAATAATGGGGCGAACCTCTTAAAATTAGAGAAGCAATGGGGCTAAACATGAGGGAGAAAGAAGTCAAGAGAAAAAAAAAAATAATCCCTCCAGTGGCAATACCTCCCCTGAAGTTCCTGGTGGGCTATTTATCATCTTGCTCAAACGAAATGCGGCTCTAGTATTTAAAACCCAATTAATACTTTCTTTAATGACTAGAATACTATTTTTATTAGTTTCATCCCTACTGTAGACCTCCTTCAAGCTTAAGGGGCGATCTCCACTTGAGGGATTTTTTATTTATTTTTTTTGTTTTTACCCCTTTCTCCCTCATGTTTAGCCCCATTGCTTTCGAGATTTTAAGCCGTTCGCCCCCTTAGTTTAGCGAT